>OU015500.1:138517812-138550312 GCA_907164885.2 Dolomedes plantarius | reverse complement strand
ACTGAGAGCATGAGCAGTGAAATAAGGGACCAATTGGGGCAGGAACTGCTGAGAGAAAGAGAGCTGTCCAATGAGAGAAATGGCCCCGGTAAACGGACAACAGCCCCGCCAAGAATAAACGAGAGAAGGTTTAGAGATTTCGCTTGCTGTTCCCTGCAGCTCGGACGTTATAGACTGCCGATTGAGCTGTCTCGGAGTCTAGCGGAAAGTCCTGGAATCCGACATGATGATGCTGCATATGACATGATGTGGGCCTCTGTCAACGTAATCATTCATCGTTGTATTCTTCAACAGTAGTAAGTGTCTCCCGAAAGATCCTAGAAATAATTGCTTTGATCGAATGTTTTGTCTCTGCTTCTGATTCCTCATGCATTAAATGATAATATGAAGGGGAACCTTATTCTATTATTAATTTCACTTTAGAAGAATTTTTAGTATTATCAAATAAAAGTAGGATAAAGGCCAATCCTCTGTGTTTCCTTGTAGAAAGTGGATTGCTCGGGTGGTTTTAAGTTATTTACTTATTTGATTTTATATTTAAACCACAAAAATGTCTTTAACGCAATAAGAAAAGTAAATCCTATATCTGAATAAGCCATGAAAAAACTTCCTACGTGTGCTTCTACCAGCACCTCTTCGGTGGACACAATCTATGCTCGGGACTTGATCTGATGGTACTGTCGGTCAAGGTGCATAAGCAACAACAACAACAACAACAACAACAACAATCTAGTTGTTTCGAATTTTGGATAATTTTGCAATGATATTTCAATAAATAACATTGATTCAAGAATTCCACCTTGACGAGAATCCATGGGCAAATCACAAACACGTCAAGAATATTAAAACAGTATCAATGTAAAATGAGCGAACAAATATTCTCGTCTCGTGCAGCGGGCCAGTGATCTGAACGTCCCTGGTTCGATGCCCGTCGCTGCAAATCCATCGCCGTGTACACTAAGGGCGGCTGGTGCACAAAAAATCCGTCGTAGCTGCAATGTCCTCCAAGTTCTCAAATTTGCCTCTGGAGGTGCGGGGTCAAGTGTTCCCGTCTCGGCACTTAACTCGGTTCTAAATTTCGAGACCGGTTTGTAGGAGATAGTGCTGGTCACCTTTACGGTGTCTCCTTAAATGAATGGCTGCAAAAGTGTAATGGATTAAGTTCCGAAATTGCCATATGTAACAACAATAATAACAACAACATATTCTTGTCTCAATTAATAACACTAATACTCTCTATTTCTCTCTCAACCCATAAAATGAGACTGAATTTTCAACATATCTAAAATGGTGATATTAAATTATCCACTCATCAATCACGATTTTCTAGATTTATCTCTAAATAGAGTTAGGCCGTCTGCACACGGAGGAACTCAAAAGAAACTGATAACTGACTCCAATCACAAACCAGTCCGGGATGAGTCGTAACCTATGTAATTGAATGGAGCCACGCACACGGCGCAACTGGTTACAAACCCGTCGGACGGGTTTGTAACCAGTTGTAAAATGGTAAACTTTCTCCTTGGGCGGCAAAGTGGCTACACCAAATATCCTTGCATCGTGTGCCGCTGGGATAGCAGGCACAAAACACACCACTGGGTTAGAAAAGAGTTCCTAAGAGAGAAAACACGGACGTTGGGGAAAAGAATGTCATTAACGACCCCTTAGTTGGACGACTTAGTTGTCAATAATTATTGACGCAGTTCTCTTTCGGGACAAATGCTTAAAGCACTGGCAATACTGTATCTAGAAAGGGATAGTCTCCAAGAACCCCTGTTATGATGGTATCATTAATAAGTTTACAAATGTCCATATTAGAAAACAAAAATGTTTAATTTCTTAAAATAACTTAACATTCATTTCTTTTTTATTTTCATTCTACATCTTTTTGCAATCTCAAACTGGTAACATAAATTAACACAACTTCAAAAATTGTGATTTTTTTCCCTTTTAAAACAAAATGTCACCCTCATTCTTGTTTTAACGTAGGATTACGTTCCCCCAAAACGATCCCCCGGAAAGCAAAATTTCAGACACTAAGACTGTCCGTCGTCGCGAGTTACAATTTTGGCAGCGTGTCAAACTCAGTCTGTATCGCTTGGGCAAGCAGTAAACAGTTAAACAGAAAAGTACCAAAATGCGTCAAAATTTTGACACCCACACATATATATATATATATATATATATATATATGTATGTATGTATATGTATGTATATATATATATATATGTGGGTTCCTGAGCCTACATCGGTCTGTGCTCTACCTGCATATTCCACTAGATGACACTACTATCTGCGCCGCTCCAGCTCACTAAAGATGACGAGATCTGGCAACCCCAGTCAGTGTGTCGTTTGACGGAGACGAACTATGACGCGTTTGTCTGATAGCAGTAGACGACTGCTATATAATGTTCATCAGTCTATTGTGTTATTAATTAAAGACGTAGCCTTGTAAATATCTTTTGTAAATAATAATTATTCATTAAATATTAGTGTAGTTATAATAGTATTTGTTTTAAATCACCGCACGGTTATCCTGACCCACATATATATATATATATATATATGTGTGTGTGTGTGTGTGTGTGTGTGTGTGTGTGTGTGTATAGAGAGAGAGATAGATAGATAGATATATAGATAGATAGAAAGATACGTATATACATAACACATACATACATATACTCATACAAAAGAGGTAAGCAATGATAAGTAATCCTACGTTAAAAACCTGTGGTAGTTTCGTTAGAAGAGACTACCTGAAATTTTTTATAAGAAGGGCCCTGACTTCCATTTGTATCCGTAGGGCCCGAAAAGCTCTAGACGCGGGCCTGAATATGGGTTAAAAAAAAGTTAATAGACATATAAAACCATTCATCTAATCAAACAACTTTTAATTTGAGTAGTTCAGTCTTTTCTCTAAACTCCGATTACTTTAAATGATAATAGTTCTGTATTATTTTCCCCTCGAGGAAAATCATTAGTATTCCCAATCGCTGCGGTGAAAAACACGTGCGGTTGAGCATTTGGCCGGTGTTCGGTAGAGGCAAGAGTTACAGTTCCTACCCCGTTTACGACGTTTATCTGTGGAAGCTTATCTAAGCTTTCAGTGGAACACGCGTGGTCGGATTACAAATAGTAAGAAAAGTTTCGGCGTTCTTAATAGACAGTTCCCTCGTTTGTCCTAGTTGCATTCCACCACAGCAGGGGTGGCCAAACTACGGCTCGTGTGCCGCGTCGCTTTCTTTGCATCTCTTTTCCCATTTTTGAGACTCTTAGTTCAATTTTTCAAATAATTTATACAAGAATATCTTACAAATTTCTCTCGGAATTTTATGTTTTATAATTCCTTTTAAAATGTCACTTTTAACGTAGGATTACGTTCCTCCATAACGGTTCTCCGGAAAGCACAATTTCAGACGCTAAAACCGTCCGTCCGTACTTCGCGAGTTATAATTTTGGCAGCGTGCCAAACCCACTCTGTATCGCTTGGGCAAGCAGCAAACAGTTAAACAGAAAAGTACCAAAATGCGTCTAAATTTTTACTTACTTACACACACACACACACACACATACACATATTATATATATATATATATATATATATATATATATATATATATATATATATATATATATACGTACATATATGCATACAAAAGAGGTAAGCAACAATATGTAATCCTACGTTAATAACCCGCGGTAGTTTCGTTTGAAGAGACAACCTGGAATTTTTTTTTTCCTCTAGCTAGAATCAACATTAAACTGGATTGCTAGAAACTTCAACAATTCAATCTATGCCAAATCAGAATAATTTGGCAAAAGAATTTTTAACCCTTCAGCGGGCGCGCCAGTTTTTGGAACACTAGCAGGCGTGCGTTGCAACGTCTCTTTCATCCTTGATTATTCCTTTTGCAATAAACTTTCTGTTTTTCAAATTGAAAATAATAATTCTGCGTTTTATGACAAGATATAAAATGTTGATAATACGAGATATATTTATAATTAAAGGCCGAAGAATATAGATACAATCGCATTATTTGAAAACTGTGTGGTTTAATGCATCTAAGGACAACTTGCGAATCGATTCCTATTATGTCCAAAAACCTAAAAAACAATGAGATTGTCCATCTACGTGATATTCGGAATGCCGTGCAATAGCTGCACATTTGATCCACGACATCAACTAATAATTTTGTCGTATTGCAATCCAGTATAATCGCTGGTTTACCACGTTTAAATCACGACTAACAATGAATAGAAAGGGTTAAAAGGGTCAGAAAATCAGACCTGCATTAGAAAGGGTGTAGCTATAAAAAGAAACTGCTTAGAACATTCAAACCTTACTTGTAAAAACAAACCATTCAAAATTACGAAAATGTTGCACTTTGTACACGGGCGCGCCCGATGAAGGGTTAAGAAAATATTTAAAGCTATTAAAACTGTTTTAGAATTTAGCAATATTAATTATTCTAACTATTTTAAAATGATATCTATACTTATATATAAAGAGAGAGCGATTTTGTACGTGGAGGGTAATCTTCAGAACCACTGTACCTATTTGAAAAATTCTTTCACAGTTTGAAAGGTACATTATTCCAGATGGACATAGGCTATATATTATGTATATCTGATCAGTAGAAATAAAGTTAGGGGCTTAATCCTAACAATCTCCATTGTTTCCGCTACTGTCTTCTACCGCTTTTTGTTCCGAAGATTTCAACGATCTTTATCGTGGTGCTATGGCGGTGGGCTTCTGTTCTGACGATAGAGGCTCGAACCTAGCCGTTCTCCGGCACGCCTTTTTCTTTTAAAAAATTTATTTTAATTATTAACTAAGATAAAATTAATTTAAGGTATTATTTAGGTTATTATTAATGTAAAAAAAGATTTACAATTTATTGGCTATCAACTGGAAATTTATTGGTATAATATTTTGTTCAACCCGGGCAAAGTCGGGACGGGCCGCTAGTGTTTAATAAAGGCATTAGAGAGAACAACGATTAAAATTTCTTTCATATGAAATATAGCCTTTTTTCTGGGTTCTTTTTGGTTCTTTGGAGTATGTAGACATTTCCGTTTGGCTATTACCACTGTTTATCCCGGCCACCCCTGCACTGTTGTAGCCTCATACGTCGCTGCAAACCAATCTTCTGTTAGAACGTACACACTAAATTATCTTCATATAACTGGACAAATCCGTGAATTTGATGGAAGCTTTTAATGCATAATGAGTTGAAACCTTTGAATAATTTTTATGCTTTCAAGAGAAGAATTTAATTTTTAGGAGACTTAAAAGTGATTTCGTCTTCGAAAAAAAGAACTAATATTAATTACTACGAGGAATTAATTACTACGAGTAACAAAAGAAAAAAAAGGAACTCGTTATAAAATAGACAAAATACATGCCATCATATTCCACAGATGATGCAACTTACTGGGAAAAACCTGAAAGAAAAAATAGATCATTTGTTTTTTTAAGCATGACTAAATTTTAATGAAATCTAAACATGACATTAAGTCTTGTACGTTTTCCAGTGAGTTGGCGTAATTTTCAAAAAGATTAAGCTATATATATAAAACAGTTCCGTGACTGACTGACAGATAATGCACAGACCAAACCGCTAGACCTAAAGGGCTGAAATTTTGCATGGCGATTCTTCTTATAGTGTACGGGTGCACTAAGAAAGATTTTTTTTTAAATTCTTCTTTGAAAAATTTATAAAATACAGCAGATTCATAAAAAAATAAATACTCTTTAAATTCTGAATTTTAATTTATTAAAACATTTTAAACCGTCCAAGTAATTTCCCTGTTTATATTTATTTTTCATGCAAAGACTCATTTGATGGGGGGGAAAGGCTCTACAAAATGTGTGTAGTAAAAAAAATTGAGTTTTGTGCAAGACCTCCAGTAATAACGCACACTCATAGCTTACATCTAATCAGCAAAATTCAAGGGCAAAACAGATCCAAGCCTACTGGATACGCGGGAAGTGTATAAATTTCCCTAGTGACCCCTTACATAAGGGCTTGTTCCATTCATTTTTTCAAAAATAAATATTCTCCAACTGGATATCAGATAACGTCGCAACAAGCGCGCCAATAATTAGTAAACTAGCAAATAGCACAAAATCGGGATAATTCTTGTTAACTTTCACATTTCAAAAGTTCACTATCTCAAAAGTTTCCAAGATCATGTTTTGAAAGCTTCTCTGAGAATAAAGAATTATGATCTGGAATCGCATGAAATTAAGGCAAAAATATGCAGTGCTTCACAGCTGTGGAATACCGTATATTGAAAGACTGCTGGAGGTTGCCGTGACAACCGTAAAGTTATATTCTGCCGAGTGGCAGCGGAGAAAATTAAGTATCTGAAAAGATACATTGTAACGAATGGCAATAAAAAAATAAAACATCGTGAAGAAATAAAATAATAGAGTATTGTTATTGAAGATATGTTGTTTCTTTTCTTTTGTGTTCGTTTTAATAAAATTTTTAATTAATTAAGCAATTCTCGAGCTCCTTCAATTAACATAATGTAGAACAGTCGTTTAACAAGTGAATGACTTAGAACTGTTGCCCTTAGAACTGAACCCTTAGAACTGAACCCCTTTATCGCTAAGGCTTGAGGAATTAGATGCACGACATATGCGATGACAAGCAGTTTTGAAGAAAGTATACATTAATGTTGCTGATAAATAAGAAATAAGCTATACTTTCTCAACGACCCTTCAGTCGTTGTTAATGGCGCTCGCAATTATTTCATCGCTTCTTGAAAGTTGAGAAACTGCTCGATAATGACTATGAACACTTCATAACAAGCACTTTATTTAATACGCCTCACTTACGATACACGCTACAACTTAGAACGAAAGCGGAACTGTTTACATTTTGTTGGTGTGGAGTTGAGACGCAGTTCTGCTGCATGGGCAAACGAATTTACATTAATCAAGGAGTCTGCCTCATCATATCCTCCCACCTTGCAATTTGGTGGAAACCTAAAACAATTAAATTGCAAAAAATAATCAGAGATCCAATCTAGTGGGTATTTTGATACGTCGTCCGGTTCTAGTTCGGATGTCCGGAGCAACAGAAGGTTCGGGAACTGGACCATCATCAGTTGGTTTGGTTGACTCCGAGGGAATCTCCAGAACGACTGGAATGTTGTCTTTTCACAGGTCAAAAAATTGGATTTCTGGACTTCTAATTTCTAGGGTATAAATTCGCTGGAAAGGTCCAATTTTTTTCAACTTCAGCTGTCTTTATTCTGGTAACTCTTGAATGCCCGTCTGCTCCAGGGAAAATTTCAACTATTAGACCCAGGGGCCAGTTCATACGTTTTTCCGGGGATTCCAAAATAGCTACATCACCTACTTGCAAGGTATCTTCCCGTCTTCATCCACGGTGTACAAGCATGGCTAAATATTCATTGGAGAATCTCATTCGTAAAAATGTATTACGCCTTAATAAAGGGGAAAAACTATTCTTTTATACCACTGATTTATGACATATTAACGAAAAATGCCACATGCTTAAAGTATACAGAGCACAAGAAATTTGTTTTCACAATAATGGATATAACTTTGTTTTCACCCTTAATACTATAAAGCCATTATCTATACATTTAACCCTTTTAGGGGCGTCGTTTGCACAGTGCAAACGCCTAGATCTAATCTTTTTTCACTTCCATTCAATGTATTCCAGTTAAATGAGCAGAAAATGGCTAGTTCTGCCATCTATTATCAGTTTAAAGAAGTAAAAACATTTTGCAACCATTAATTGGAAAAATTTTCGAGATTCTTTTGGTTAAAAATATAGGGGAGAAAATCTGAACCGTGCAAACGAAAGAGGTTGTTGCCCTTCAAAGAGTTAAACAAGCAGTTGTCATTGTGACTTATCTCTGAGGTAATATCGGCCTAAGATACTACCAAAGGTTTTACCATGTTCACATTAAACTTGGCTCTTCTAATGAAAAGGTACTCCTTTTGACGTGGGTGATAAATGTGCCAAGTGGATAAAGCTCGACTTATTAAAATGCAATATTATAACCGAAAGTTTTCGGTTAAAAATGAATGAAATTTCGTATACTAGCAAGGCTCTGACTCAAGCAAGTTGCAACTTCATAAACCCATTATTTAATTAAGTCAGAATACTCCACCGGTTCCCCAAGCCTCTAGGGCTTATCAACCATGAATCACCTGAAGTCCAGTCGCTACGCAGCAAAACCTGAATACGCAGCCGAGGGTTAATTTCCCAAGTTCGGTGACATTTTTCATTGCTGTGGGGCTCGAGGATGCCGGACAAACAGTACAGATCTGTCATCCACTCAAGGCACCCCAAGCCCCCCCATTATTTAATTAATAATGAAGTTTTCGATTATTTTTCAAAGTTTTGCAGCTTTTTTTTTTTTTTTTTGTTTTTGTTCTAAATCAATTTTGAAAACTTCGCAAAACGCGCCAAGGGGTACCCCCTTCTTTACAAGTATCTTAAACTTTCAAATCATACATGTTACGAATAGGTATTATATTTTTTATATATCTTTAAAATGTATTTTAAATGAGCGTGTTTATGAAAGGGTTATTTATTATCTTTCGAAAGAAAATTTCTGAAAGTGACACTTCAGATTTCAGCCAAACAATTAAATAGATTTCATTACCACTTTTTATAAAACTGGAAATTAGTGTTCCATGTGAGGGAAGGAACGCGGTACGTACATTAAAGAAATCAGTTATAAACAAAATACTTTATTCTTCAATGGGCATTCAAAGTTCAATTGGTACGAGAGCGAGTGAAAAGAACATTACTACTAGCCGTTGAAAAACTCTAGCATTTTTATTTGTGTTATCGTCTGTTGGGTTCGTTGCCAACAGAAAAGAAAACTTTAGCGTATGTTGCGTTACCGTCTATTGGGTTCGTTTCCAACAGAAGGGAAAACCTGCATACTTGCTTTCTTCTTCTGCAGGCGTATGCATTGTATAGTGATTGCACATGCTTAAATATAACTGAACAATGAATGTAAGCCAAAATATTAGCAGTAAATTACTAGGTAAAAAATAACTATAGCATCTTTTTATGGTAGTGCTGCTGCAACACAAAAATTCAACCTAATTTTCCTCTTGCTAGTTGAGGAAATAAAAATTATAATTATCTATATATTTAAATTAAAGTATCAATTTACTTCATTTTGGTCTTAAATGGAAGATTTTAATCTATAGATGCGTCAAATTTGGTTTTTGTAACCGCAATTTCTATTAATTAGAGATAGTTTACAATTAAAAGAATTGCTTTCTGCGCATGCTCAGTGACATGTTTAAATCTGGCTTTAGATACTTACAAAACAGAGGGTCGTATAAACACGTTAATTTGTTCATTCCGAGGAATCTCTCTAGCTCTCTCTCTCTGACATTTTTATTTTTAACTATGTTTTTGAGATATAGAATAAAACCTGACGGAAATTGTTCACTTCGTGCTGTTGAGCAATCCTATTTTTTCTATTGGGTTCAACAGTAATTTTTTAAAGTGCATTTCTCAATAGTATGATTCTCCTCATTTGGTAATGATGTGTTGAATATAATTTGTGTAATAAAATATTTATTTACTATCCAGCCATCTTGTTTTGACGGGTACCAACTAGTTACCATTTAAGTCAGACTATTTCAGTTTAAACTATTACACTTTCTATGTAGCGGAGGACTCAGTTTCTAATGACGAACAAATGCTCCTTACCTTCATAGAGTCATTTTAAATATGTGCAATTTAACTTACTATTTTTTTCGTCAGTCTGTTGAAATCCCGGCGAAACTTTCCGGCCATTCCTATACTTTTTCCTTCCTTATATGCGTGCTTGGCCTCGTCGAGTTGAGAAGGACCGTTTTCTAAATTCAGACTGGCAATGGTGTCGATAAATTTGCGGAGAACCAACGATAATCTTTCACTGAACTCTGATACCTAAAGAAAAAAATTTGGTGTATTAATGTATGAGTACAATTCAAAAAAATAAATAAATAAATTTAAAAAAAAAGAATATATATATATATATATATATATATATATATATATATATATATATATATATATATAATATATATATATATATATATATATATATATATATATATATATATATATATATATATATATATATATACAGGGTGTCCATAATTAAACTTCCCTACTCGAAAGTTGTCTACAGTCGAAACTATTGTTTAGCAAGTTATGAAATTTTATGTAGGACATATTGAAGGGATGGGAATTTGTTTGAGCGATTAAAAAAAATTAGTTCAAAATTTCACCACTAGAGAGTTTTTGATCAATTATACATTTAGCCAACATTTACTATAGTGAAAAATGCATTACAACAAGACATGTTCAACATGACGGCTATCATTCTCAGCTACCGTTTGAAATCGTAAAATAGCATATATGTTCTACAGTTGACCGCAGCGTGTCCGGGTAAATGCTGAGAACATGTCGTGAAATACTGTCTTTCAGATCAAATATAGTTCTTGGTTTATCAATACTGACTAGATGTTTCACATGTCCCCTAAGCCAAAAGTCGCATGGGTTGAGGTCTGGGGATCGGGGAGACCACACATTAGGAAAGTGGCGGCTGATGGCACGTTCTTCTGTAAAATGATTTTTGACAACGTTCTTAACACGAAGGCTAATGTGTGGAGGAGCTCCATCTTGCATAAAAGTTGTGCGTGAAAGGCACTGACGTGATTGCAGATCCGGAACAATTTTATTCAGTAACAAGGATGCATATCGCTCCCCGGTGACCGAGCATATTACTGGACCTCTAGAACTTAATTCCTCGAAGAAATACGGGCCGAGAATAAAAAATGCAGGAAATCCACACCAATCGGTTACTCTCGGTGAATGCATCGGAACATCTAAGATTAAACGCCGATTTTCTGGTTCCCAAATTCTGCAGTTGTGAGTATTCACCGATCCGTCCAAATAAAAGTGTGCTTCGTCTGTCCAGAGGATACTCCAAGGCCATTCTGCATCAACCTCAAAGCGAGCAAGAAACTGAAGTGAGAACCGCTGTCGAGTCTCGAAATTATGTGTAAGCAACCTCTGTGTAGAAGTGAAAATGGTGTAATTCCCCACGGTGTGTGGACAATAAAGAATGTATCATAAAGGATGCAGAGGCAGGGGTAAATACAGGATTGTAAACCAATAAAAAAAAATAGAAGAATAGCTGTCGGTGTGGCCAGTGATAGCGATCTGAAGTTTAAATTTTACAAGATGGATGGTCGTTATTTTATGGCCCACAGTAAAAACGTACTTACGAGGAGAAGAATCAAAGTTGTTTTACAAAATAAACGTATGTGGGGGGAGGTACTACATAGCCTATGGACAGAGGCGGTATAATAAAGGACCAATTAGGGATAGGAACCACTGAAAGAGAAACAGCCCACTGCCCAATGAAAGTGAGGGGCGTGCCAGAATGGCCCCCCTGTAAACGGACGACAGCTTCGCTAAGGACGGAAGGAATCAAAAAAAAGAAGGAGACGGATTTTAGATTGGGTTCCTGAGAGTTAGATGTCGGAGGCTCTCGTCTGCCCCATAGCCTTGGAGAAGTGCCAATATCCCGCCAACGTGTTCCTACACTGGAGATGATACTAGGTCCCGGTCGCCGATGCTACGATCATCGTTGCATACATCCGTTATAGTAAGTGCCTCCCTGATAGACTCTAAAAATCATATTTGACTCTATAGTTTGCCTCTGCTTCTGGGTATGTACGTCAAAATTATTAATATAAAACTGATTGTAATACTATAGTTCTGACATGTTAATTGAAATTTGGGTTGTCTAATAAATGTATGTGTAAGGTCAATGCGTTGTATTCCTTGCTTGTTCCAACCCTTGCAGGCATCCATTGCTTCTAGGTGATTCACTCCTATACTCTGCACAAATTGAAGCTTGTACGGATAATACCGTAGGATATTCAGCATGACCTTCTGGACAGTTGAACGGGGCAGATCCAATGCTTCTGCCACACGACGGACACTGGTACTAGCCTGTTCGTTGGAAGCTTTGTCCTCTTCCACCTGAAGCGCAACCTTCTCTACAGCTTCTGCGGAAACAGGTTTCCTTCCCCTTCCAGAACGAAGTTAAAAGAGCCAGTTTCTTCAAATTTGGCCACCATTAATCGAAGACCTTTAACAGACAATGGACCTTTTCGTATCCCCTTCCAACGCCAAAAATTTCGTAGAGCAACTAGTGCTGAATTATCGTTTTGGTAAAACAATTTTACTAACAAAGCTCGATCTGGTAATCGCAACGATGACATTCTGATTAAAAATAGCAACCACGCTGAAAACAAAATATCCTTGAAAGTTTCTAGGTTTTATAACAGCTTCTGCTCTACGTCGACAAAAATTGTAATGGCTCTCTCTCTATAGGGGGGTTAAGCACTGCCCTCAAATTTTTTATTTCAAATATATTTTTGTCAACTATTTATAGGTACAAAAATGCTTATAATCAAATAAAATTGGTATTGTCAGATAGCCTGAACTTTCCTGAAAAGCGCTACAGGATTCATTTTATAAATTTCGTCCACCGAAGGAATTTATGAGCGTTTAAAACACACTATACCAGATTTTTCCCCCTCAATAATTTAAATTTTAAAATATTAATTGTACTTTTTTAAAAAAAAGGAAAAATGTATACAAATGTAAAATTTCTTTCTCTATGACGGAGTACAATTTTAAAAAAAAAATCTTTGAATCCAAGTCGCCAAGTCCGTGGGCAAATTTTCTCCATAGGTTAACACTGAGGTGAGCGAATCCAATGGGGTTAGTACATAGCAGCCTTAAGTAAAGAACCAGTCGTAAATGTGTAATTTATCAAAAAACGCCCTCTGGTGGTGAAATTTTGAACTAATTTTTTTATTCGCACAAACAAATTCTCATCCCTTCAATATGTCCTACACAAAATTTGATAACTTTCTGAAAAATAGTTTCGACTGCGATTTTGCATTTACAGTGGCCAGCAGTGTATATATATATATATATATATATATATATATATATATATATATATATATATATATATATATATATATATATATATGTATACATATATATATATATATATATATATATATATATATATATATATATATATATACATATGTATACATATACATATACATATATATATATATATATATACATATATATATATATATATATATATATATATATATATATATATATATATATATATATATATATATACATATGTATACATATATATATATATATATATATATATATATATATATATATATATATACATATATATATATATATATAAAACCCCTTAATGGCGTTCTTACAAAGGGGGTATGAAATTTCCCTTTCTAAATTGGAAACCAGAAAAAAGGGCCCCGTAAGCTAGACGTTAAAAGCAGTTTACAACAGATAATTTCTTCAAATTTCAGTAAGTGATCTATTGATAACGTATTTGAACTACATTAACACAATCAATAAAACTTTTCTACTCATAAATTTCTCACATTTTGCATTTTTGCTACAAAAATAATTATTTCATTTAAAGGGTGTGTTGGATTTAGTCGAATTAAAATCCATACTTCGCTAACAAAATACACAGCTATATATTTATAGTTGGTAATGAAATTTAGTTATGAAGGAAAAACTTCATTATGAAATTGACGCTAGTTGACTTCTTTTAGAATTATGTAAAGAAAAAAAATTCGTCCCAACCAAGTAAATTAAAAATATTCCTTTCCATAAATCTTTTAATATTATTGCTTCACTTTAACTGGTTACAGCATGTTTCTTTCTTTTGTTCACCCCATCAACATCAATATACGTTGTATAAATTTCTAATTATATGTAAAGCTTTTTTTGCTCGTATTCAATATTTTAAATGGACTCCTCTTTGTTAAAATTTCACAATAATATTTTTTTTCCTTTCTATTTCTTGACCTGGGTAAAACATTTTTTAGATTATGGACTTTTCGGCCTGCAGCTGATATGCATTTAAAAACTTAACTTTCGTTCGGAAGAGATCCAAAATTTCACTTATTTAATAGATGGTCCTATAAACACAGGGCTCATTTCTTCTCTAAGTGAATTCGTGGGAGGTTGCATAAATCCCCCTCAATGTACACGAAGCGTTCAAATGAAGCCAGTACCCCGACTGATGCATTCATAACCGATGATTCAGAATTGTGCACTTTCATCAACTTATTTTTAATATTTGGCATACGCATTTCGAGTAAAAGATTTTTGGCATTCCTTTCAGAAGCCACGGAATGTGTCCTGTTTAAAATCCTTCACATTTGCTTGATCATCCTAAACATCCTATGCATTGCCGGGACCGTCCGATACGGGATAGCGTCTGGAGAACTCCGGGAAACGCTGATATTAGTATCCGACATGGTTTGTCAGCTTACCATGTATGGAGAAATGGCGGTGAACGGTAAAGGCATAGTTAGTCTCGTAAAATACATTTCGATATTCTCGATGTCTTTTTCGCAGAACACGCCGGCGGACTTATCTACTTGGCTACGCCTGCGTAACATTTCCCTGTTGGCAGTGACTACGGCAAATTTCTCATTCATAGCTACCGTTGCGTCAGCCAAAAGGCTCACATTCGGGGCACATTTGGATGACAGCCCCGTAAATTCCATCCTGTACGTTTGGGCAAAAGGTCTTGTCGTGTTGCAGATGACTTTTCTTACGCTCATCTCAAATGCATGCACGTATTTTTGTTGCTTTTCTTATGTCAAACAGAGGAAACTCATACAAACCTTCACATCCCTGATAAAATGCGTTCTGAAAGAGAATTCCAGCGCTTCGGGGTTGATGGACCTACAGGATTTCATTCGAGAACTTTCCAGAGCAACCGCATTAATCAAAAATACAAACAAATCACTGAGCAAAATTAATTTTTGTGTTATATGCAGCATATTAGCTAATATTTTCTTGGTGATGAGTGACGTAGTCGGTGGTAAATATATCAAGCAACCAACTCTACACCTAACCTTCTCTCTAGCAAATGCTTTTGTAATGGTGTTTTTATTTGTTCACATGGTAATTTCGGCAGCAAGTGTTTCGGAAGAATTCCTTTCGTTGAAGATAAAAGTTGTGGATTCTATCCTTTCGAATCCTTCATCGTTCCTCCAACCGGGAAAGGCTGCAAGTATAAACATTCTTTTGTCCACGGTGAACAGCCTCGGCTCTAGAGTTGTGGTATCATGCATGCGCTTGTTCAATTTGGAGAAAAGTATAATCCTGAAGACGTTTGGATTTGCTGTGACTTATGGATTAATGTTGGTTCACATCAGCTAGTCTAGAACAGGCCCAAAAGGGATGGATGATGTTCATCGACGAAAGATTCGCAACAGTAAATACAGTAGAGTCCCGATAAACCGAAATGATTGGGACCAGACCCTTTTCGGATTAACGAATTTTTCGGATTAAGCGAAATCATTCTTAAAATAAATTTAAATTACATAATAACGGGTGAGTATATAAATAATACAGATTACATGTGATTACACAGCTTATTTTATAAGGTTTATCTAAACATAACCATATCTCGGGACGAAATGGGTGATAAGAGAACTGCCTAATACAGCACAGTAGAGTGTACTAACAATACGTCACAGTGCTCGACAGTTGGAGAGGTGCAGTCAGGTGGAGGAGGGTGGTGGTTCAGTTGACACGCCCTTTCTCACAGACAACCACAGCGTCGTTACTGTTAGGGCCTGTTCACATAGGAGTCCGTTGCGTTGCGTTAAGGGAAAGATGAAGTTGAGACGAAAATAACCCAATCATAGGCCTCCAAACGATTAGCAATGAAATTTTTAACGCCTATGATTGGTTTATTTTCGTCTCAACGTCATCTTTCCCTTAACGCTACGCAACGGACTCCTATGTGAACAGGCCCTTAGTGTCAGTTTAGCATTAGCATAAACACGTGTCGTTTATTCTACTGTGTCCTACTTTATTATACTGTGTAAAAAAATGTAGCAGATTTTTTCAAACCAATGTAGTTCAGTAATAATAAGTTCAGTACATTGCCTAACTTTGAATTTTCTTGTAATTTTCAGAAATAAACTTTATATTACTTAGTATCACTGTGGTTTTATTGTAACCTTAGTTCTTTTGACTTTTGGTTTCGGATTAAGCGGACTTTCGGATTACCGAAGTTCGGATTATCGGGACTCCACTGTAATATGTTTCGGAATTGTATTAGACAATCTCAAATGTAAATCGCAATTTTATCCTCGCACGTTCAATTTTTTGTCATCGCTGGAAATAACAACACTTGCACTTTTTGGTCTATGAATACAACTAATTAGAACAGCTCACGAACAACGGAAGTTACGTGAAGATGCTGTGGGAAAAGAAAACACGTTAATGCGTTCGTCTCGTCGATAATATGTGGTTGTTTTCTTGTTATAAAGAAACGGAAAGTTCCCTTAATTCAGCTTGTATAATAAATACTTCAGTATTTTCAGTTGTCTTTTCAAAAAGTTGCTGATAGCAGCAGTAATTCCATTCACCAATAAACTGCTATCTTTCTGTCTTCTGCGGCCATAAAGTTTCTGATTCGAGCATTTTTTCTGGCACTCCAAAGAAACTAGAAACGCTAGGGAAGGAAATGGTCGAAACTCACCTTCTTCATTGTCTTGCGCTTCTCAAGAACTCTCTTTAAGATCGTTACTGGGAAACCCAGAGACTATATGGATTAATGGACTCACTGTAAATACTGCTGTGTTTCTCTTTGGATTTTAGGGGGTATAGTAGTCTTTGTAACCCTGACATTAGAAATTTTGAAAATATAAAAACGAGAATGTCACTAAAAGCTTCTGAATATATTTACGCTGAATAAAAGCGGGCAGTTTTTCTCTTCACTTCTGATATTATTCTATGGACATAATTATATTTTGTCTTTAAGGTTGGTTTTATAAAATCCCTCATTAACATTTTCCATTCCTATTTCAAATTCTCTTGAATGTTACAGTAAAGTGGGAGAAAAATAAACCTTGTATGTTCTCTCTCTCTCTCTCTCTCTCTCTCTCTCTCTCTATATATATATATATATATATATATATATATATATATATATATATATATATATATATATATATATATATATATATATATATATATATATATATAAACACTCACGGACAAAAAAATTAGCGCACCAAGAAGGAGTTGTCAAAATGAAACGAAATTTTACATACGTAATGACAACTTTTATGTAAGTAAATGATAAGAAAATCAAAGAAAAAGGATAATTTATTTCAGAGAAAAAGGCAAAAGAACGGAGGAGTTAATACTCCGTTGGACCCCCTCTAGCGCGAATGCACGATGCGATACGATCGGGCATTGAGTCATACAAGTTCTGTATGATGTCTTGAGACATTTCGTTCCATATTTGCTGTAACCTTGCCTCTAGTTCGTTCAAACTCGTGGGATGCCCAACTCGTCGTCCCAAATGATCCCAGATATGCTCGATTGGAGACAAATCTGGGGATCGGGCAGGCCAAAGAAGGGTAGTAACAGTGCGGAGACAGTCTTTTGACACCCTTGTCGTATGAGGCCGAGCATTGTCTTGTTAAAAAATGGCTCCTGGGAGCCGTTGCATAAGTGGCAACACATGTGGTTGCAGGATTTCATGAACATACCGCTGGGCTGTCATGGTGCCATGGAACAATACTAGGGGTGACCGTGTATTGTAGGCAATGGCACCCCATACCATCACACCAGCTGTGGGAGAGATGTGTCGCTGTACAGCAAAGGCAGGATTGAAGCGTTCACCACGGGCTCTCCACACACGAACACGATTGTCATCACCGACGAGATTGAATCTGGATTTGTCGCTAAAGACGACCTGGTTCCATTCCGCTGCAGTCCAGTTTCCTCGTGCGTGGCAAAACTCCAAACGGAGGCGTCGATGGGTGGGCGTCAAGGGCAGCACACGTAATGGGCGCCGCGATACCAACTGTCCTTCAGCCAGGCGCCTTCGTATGGTCCGAGAAGACACAGAGGCCCCTAGTGAAGGTGCTACCTGTGCCTGGATGGCGGCCGATGTAGCAGTTGGCTGTACGCGTGCATTTCTTACGATGTGGCGGTCTTCTCGACGACTGGTCTGTCGAGGGCGTCTTGAGCCTGGTCTTCGTGTACATGACATCTCTCGGGTCCACTGGTCCCAACACCTCCTCACAACACAATCAGAGCGGCCTAATTGACCAGCTACTCGCCTAGCTGACCACCCATCTTCCATCATCCAGACGATTCTCCCCCTCTCAAACTGCGACAACTGCTTATATTGTCTTCGAACACGGCGTAATGGCATGTCTATCTCAGCTCTTCCTTTGTAAAGGATTCAGCACACTCAAACAAGCTTTGGTTACCTGTTTTTTACTCCACAGAGTACGATGTTCAACGCCCTCTACCGGCTATACGTAATGCGCAATCACGCTGCATTTCTAATCATTTGCATATCTCCCCGACATGTACGTTCATTGCAAGTTTCGTTGCGATCCCGCAATTATTTCTTGGTGCGCTATTTTTTTTGTCGATGAGTGTATATATATATATATATATATGTGTGTGTGTGTGTGTGTGTGTGTGTGTGTGTAATGTCTAGAAGCGTAAACCATAATTAACTATATTTTTTATGTCGGTTGATGCTATATCTAAAGGAATTAATATGAATAAATAATTATTAAACGAGATAGTAATTTGATGGGGAACGAAAATGCCAACAGATGGCGATACGCATTCTATCTCGCGGCATGAGTGAGTCCTTGGCATCGATCGGCGATTACATCAGAAAAGTACGGGTGGGAGTCGTATGATTATGATATCACCCGATGACGCAACCATCACGCGATTTTGCATTGCGGCGCTCTTTTTAAGAACAAAGCATAGATTAGAGTTTGCTTTTCGGACAGTCAGGAAGCGTTCTTTTCCGTCGGAAAGGATAAGTCGAAGAATGGCGACTGGACTGGTAGTTTAGTATTTTAAATGAAATCTTTGAATGGAAATGGAGAGTCTTCTTTAGAAAACAACGTTCTTCTTCTGCACAATGGGTTAACTTGGATAAATTCGGATGGAAATCTCCAGCTACGTGTTGCAGTTTTATATATATATATATATATATATATATATATATATATATATATATATGTAACATACCAACACAGTCCCATGTTAACGGAGACCGGAGTCGACATGTCACACCTCAGGAATTTGTAGTCATGACCAAAAATTTAGGAATCTTTTTATTTAAATAGTATGTCTATTATGCATTTCTTAACATCGATGACGACGGTTTACTAGACAACAGACCCACGCCAAGATCTGCTCTTCGAGGTATGCTGGAACTTATATAAACTTCATTCCATCACGTGGCTAAAGGGCGTGATTTAATAGCTAATTGGTTAAAAGTTTAGTGTTTATGTGCAAATCTGAATTTTTTAGACCCCACGCCGGGTCGCGTCTAATTTCGTCAAAAAGTTAGCCATCTTTGGTGATATTGCCAAAGACTGTAACAATGGAATTTAACACGAATGCCCAAGGGAAAATTAAGTACTTAATAAGATTAAAAAGGAGTATGTAATTTTGAATAGTAGAGTGAGGAATTAATGGTTTTTAAAAGTTAAGAGTGTTGACTTTAGAAATTACTAGTTTTTTAATATTATATATATATATATATATATATATATATATAGATAGATAGATGGATAGATAGATAGATAGATAGATATATTCATTATATATATATATATATATTGCTATTGTACCTGTTTCTCCTGTTCCTCGGAAAGTGCATCTGGTAATGTCGAAATCCAAGATCTCAGCCGTGATTTCGTCGTCAACAAATCATCGAAGTACTCCTCAAAGAAACTCAGCTCTGTTTCCAAATCCCTAGAAAAGTCAAAATAGAAAAAGAAAAAGTACTCAAAGGTTCCATATTAGTATGGAAAGTGTATAATGGTATATTGCAACCTATCCAGACGCTTCCTCTCATAGACTCCCGTAAATCAGGAATTATCATAGATAGATATTCAGAAGCACATTGCTCCTATTTCATATTCTTCTGTGTTTTGTTTCCTAGTTGCAGTAATTTTTTTCTATCAGCTGACCTGAGGCGGTAGAAATAAAATAGTGAATAACAACAGTAGCTCACATTTCAACTCTAATTAAGGCTGCTGTGTACTAACCCTGTTGGATTCGTTGACCTCAATGTTAACCTATTGAGAAAATGTGTCGAAGGATGGCCGATTAGGATTGAAAGATTTTTTTGTTTGTTTGTTTGTTGTTGTTGTTGTTTCTTTTTTGAACTGTACTCCGTAACAAAGAATTTTTTTTTTACTCGAGTATCTTTTCCATTCTTTAAAAGAAACTTAATATAATATTTTTAAATAATATTTTTAAATTTGAATTATTCGGGGAAATTTCTGGTATACTGTGTATTAATCGGACATTATTTACTTTGGTGGACGAGATTTGTAAATGAATAAGATAGCAGAGTAAATATTTCTTATTCTATTACGGAATACAATATTTTAAAAAATCTTAAAATCTAAGTTGACATTCATTGATAGCATTTTCCTCAAATAGGTCAACATTAAGTTGAGAGAATCCAGTACTGCTACAACCCAGCAGTCTTAACAAAATATTGTGAAAAGTAAGGTTAGTAGGTCGGTTGTAAAGGCTGTTATGGCGACATTACTCCCCTCAATGCGTTGCGTTCATACAGGAAGGAAAATCAGCTCTTAAGGACAATCAGGATGTTGAAGTCGTTTTTATGACTTATTTTCGCACATACTAATGCATCGACCAGACTTCCTTAGA
Organism: Dolomedes plantarius; assembly: GCA_907164885.2. Classification (NCBI taxonomy): domain Eukaryota; kingdom Metazoa; phylum Arthropoda; class Arachnida; order Araneae; family Dolomedidae; genus Dolomedes; species Dolomedes plantarius. The sequence continues at coordinate 138,529,454 of OU015500.1, read as the reverse complement.
CTGTCAAAAGTGATCATCAAAAACTCTCACCTCCCCAAACTCGACTGTGGTCAGCCCTTATAAAGTAAGGGTTGCCAGAAAATGTGTGCCTCCAGAAAACCGCCAACAAAAACTAAGCTTGCCAAGAAAAGGTGTTCGACACTCATACCCCTTGTAACTGAGACATAATGGTAGGAAGTGCTAGCCTCGCCAAAATAGCAACCAGTCTGCCAAAGACCTCGGCAGCAGATGTCCTAGACAGGTGGCCGAGGCGGTTGTCTCCCGGTCACCACACACCGCGACAAAGCCATTCCAGGAATCGGAAGCTATGAGCGGGAATAGGGACTGCAAGTCATTTACAAACATTTTTACAGCAAACAATAATCGTCACAACAACGCTACGGTCATCTTTTCTTGTGCTGTACGAGGAGTAATTAAACCGGGTCCTTCAGTTTTAAACCGATTCCGAGCGGCCACAGACATCCATGCCACTAGTGAAAATCTAACCGTCGGATGCCAGTGTCAAAGTCAAGCGTTATAGCTCTTTGACAGCCGTCCTTGCAAAAATGGAGGCCCTTTCAAAGGAAATCAAAAACTAAGCAACGCATTGTTTTAACCTTAAATGCAAAAAAGCGAACTGTCTTTATTTTACATCGATTATATTCAGTTACTTAAAACGAATTCCCTTTCCTTTAAAGGAAGTATATTCTGTTACTTAAAATGAAGGTGCCCGAAGTAACCTAGCGGTAGCGCGTTGGGCTTCGGACAGGAGATGCTGGGTTCAAATCCCGACTAATGCTATTAAATACCTGCGTGTCTAGGTCGGATATGGGCACGTTAAATCTGTAGACCAGAAAGTCCTTCTATAAAGTTAGAGACGCTGGGAGAAGGCATGAGCCTCCCCCCTCCCCCCCCAGTTTCGCCCCTGTGGGATGCCCGGTCAATATTGGGATGGCACTTGGCCAAATCGGATTCCGGCCCTTGGGGTGTCATTATAAACGGGAGCAGCATTCCTCTGCCCGCTGCCATCTGCCATCTATGGGCTTCGTCTGGAGATACTCCGGCCAGGGGGCATAATAAAAAGAAAATAAATAAATAAATAAAATAAAAATTAAGGGAAAAATTAAAAACAAAATCTGCTCATATGCTAGAATTCTAAAAGTGCAACCAACTCACGTATTTTTTATGTAAGTGATTGTTTGGTTTAGAGACGAGAGTTCTTCTAACTCGACTTCAACTGGAACACCCAAACCGTCGTTTTCTTCCGCTACGTGCTTTTCGAAATTTCGCACCAAGTCTCTTAAGCCTTTAATAGTGTTTGGAACTCCTTCGAGTGGAACAGTCGCGTAATAGTTTATCTCCATGGAGGCTTTCTTTCCCAGATTTTTATCCAGTGTCTCTAGTTTTCCTGAAATGAGTAAAGCGGGGAATAAACAGATGAATGCTTTCATGTTATATTTCTGAATTATTTATCAAAGATAGACTCAACTGGCGGATATATATACATATATATATATTTATTTATATATATGGTAAGGACTTTGCCTTAAATAAAAGACTGCCATCCTTTTTCTAATTAATGCTTTAATTGCATTTCTCGACTAAATTCAGGCTATTTACAATCTATATATATAAAATAGTTCCGTAACTGACTCACTGACTGACATACAACGCACAGACCAAACCGCTGGACCCAAAGGGCTGAAATTTTGCATGGCGGTTCTTCTTATAGTGTAGGGGTGCACTAAGAGAAATTTTTGAAAAATTCTTCTTAGATTTTTTTAATTAAATTTTTAAGCTGTTTTAGTAACTTTTTTAAAGTTTGCATTTAAAATAATAATTTGAGGGTTATAAAATTTACATCACGAGAAAGATCCTAAAAATTCCTTTAAAATGAAATCTTTTTCGAATCTTTACCTCTATTTTCTGATTTTTGGTGAATTTTTAAAGATTAATTTTTAGAATTTAATTTATTAAATGCTGATCACGTGATTTCTTTTTCTGGTGCTTTAAATAAATTTACGTGCATAACAACTAAATAGACAAAAAAATATTTTTTTTCTTGCTAATGAGGCAGACGATTGGACATTATTTTGTCTATAAAATTATCCCTTACGATTTTTTCATAAATATATATACTTTTTTCTACATCAATTGTATATATTGATCGTCGTATTAATTATATATATATATATATATATATATATATATATATATATATATATATATTTGGCATTAATTGCATACATTGACCGTTGTATTTAATTTGAATGTACTCCGTAGCGAAGCGCGGGTTTTCAGCTAGTATATATATAAAAAGATTAAATTCGTGGGTTCACTGCATCGACGAGGAAGGTCAGACTTGAGTTGTCGCTGCTCTCATTCAAGTCTATCTAGACCCGACAGTATCTCCTTGTCTCCGGCTCCAGCGTCACTCTGAAAAACTTAATCTCTGAATCACTGACTTGATCTCAACTCGCGTCCGCCGACTTTATGTACGTTCGCTGAACTTTCTCGAAAAGTCTGGAAAACGCCACCTTTTTTTTATTCAGTTATAGTTCCCAGGCGACTAGGCGCTTCCGTACAGCCACTTCCCTTTTGTAGCTGACGAACTGTTCCGTGAGCTGTCGGTAACACTTCCGGAAGCTGTCGCCAAGACTGTCTGTCTCCAGCCGTCTAAATCAATTATGTGCTCAAACCGCGCATTGGTTGGTCTTCCCGGTATTTCCACGCACAAAATATTCGCTATTGTACGGGAGTCGTTACAATATATATATATATATATATATATATATATGTGTGTGTGTGTGTGTGTGTGTGTGTGTGTGTGTGTGTGTGTGACGTGTCTGTTAAAATGGGCTCGAAGCGTGCTCTTTATATCGTAGATCCCTCTTAATTACTCTCTAATACTTATTAATAATATTGCAGTCAGAACATTGGCAGCGGTAAATGATTACAATTTAACTATATCCAAAAAATGTATTTCAACTATTAATTTAACTACCCTCAATTCAATCCGCACATAATTTAGTTTTCCAAGTGATCGTCTCAACCCTCGCGATGCGTGACCGCGCAATCTCAATGCTAATTCCGCTCTGCCGAAACTCTATTGTCCCTCAAGGTGTCTAACCTTATCGCGCATGCTCATTATGACGTCTGCCGAACTTTCCAGAAGCATCCTTGCTTAGCCTGCAATTAATTTTTGCGTGAAACCCAGTGTAAACTCTAAAAATAACTCCCTACGCAATGATGCCTGCGATTCTCCTTTCTTGATTCCCCCAAGGCCATTCAATTCTATTAATAACTCCTGTAGCTTATGCATTCGTAGACGCGTGTAATCTGATTGACTATGAATAATCATGGCTTTTAACGTTAGAAATTAGTTATTTTGAAGCCCCCTGTATATATATATATATATATATATGACCGCGACTATTTATGACTATTTATGACCGCAATAATACTGTATATTTTATTTAATTTTTCTTTATCGATGGAATGAAATGTTAATTTTTCAACTATATAGGGTTGACCGGGGCATGTTGGCCATAGGGGCACGTTGGCCCATCTGCGATATTTTTCAAACTATCCGGTAGATTGCGTTACTAGATAAGCGACGCGTGTCTTAGAACGTTTTCTTTCATCCATAACAGCGTCAGCAACGAAGAAGCAATCAAACGAAAGCCACTTCAAATTTTCACTGAAGTGAGCTTTTTTTTTGCTCTTATATATAATCGTTTCTGATTTGTTTCGAAATTAAAGTTTCACTTAGGTGACTAGCAATCTAAAAGATCGTTGTTTAGAGCTAATTTTCTACCTACTGATTTGAAAAAAAAATATTAACAGAATATTTGATACAGCGATCAAAAGCCAAAATGGCGATATGGGGAAAGTTGGCCCATTTAATTCGGGGCATGTTGGCCCAAGATGCCCGGAACCCGTTTCTACATTCTTAAGCCCATAAAAGTCAATAAAATTGTCAATAAATCAGGAGAAGACTGGATTCAATGTACCGGGTGCAATCGTTGGGCACATGAATCATGCGCCACTGGGGACACGATATTTTGTTTGCATTCATCGTGATGATGAGAAAGATCGATGAAGGCAGTAGTTTAGTTGTACAAAATATCTTTTCTTATCATTTGTGTCATTTATACACCATATTAAAATTACATTTGATATTTTATGTATTTTTTTCATTTCCGTTAGAAATCCGAAAATCAAATCAACTTAGAGGGCGAACCTGCCGCAGGTTGGCCCAGTGACTTGATGCCTTGCTGAGCTTCATATTAAAACTATTAATTAATATTTTTCAAATTTTCTCATACGTGGTTATGATTTAAGATGTGCTGATTGTACAAACTAAAAAAAAAACTTTAATTTTAATAATATTTTTTTTAATATGGAAGAAAAAAGGGGCCAACAAGCCCGGTCTACCCTACGTCATGATTTAGAGCATAGGTCGCTGCATGCAATCGGGGACATGAACTCGACTGGGGACATGAACTCGGGGACATGAACTTGATCTGAGAAGAGAGTTTAAACATTGTAGAGATCTACTGGTCATTGAACAGAATATAAACATAACTTAAAAAGTAGTAATTGACCCTTTTTGAGTCTAGAGCAGATATCGTAGTGCGAGGGTGTTTGAAAGACTACGTCATTTACCCAGGAAAAGTTTCTTGTGAATTAGCTGCTGTGATCCAAAAAATGTCTAAAATTGTGAGCAATTTTTAAGAGTCTAGAACAGATATCGTAGTGCGAGGGTGTTTGAAAGACTACGTCATTTACCCAGGAAAAGTTTCTTGTGAATTAGCTCCCGCGATCCAAAAACTGTCTAAAATTGTGAGCAATTTTTAAGAGTCTAGAGCAGATATCGTAGTGCTAGGGTGTTTGAAAGACTACGTCATTTACCCAGGGAAAGTTTCTTGTGAATTAGCTCTTGGATCCAAAAAATGTCTAAAATTGTGAGCAATTTTTAAGAGTCTAGAGCAGATATCGTAGTGCGAGGTTGTTTGAAAGACTACGTCATTTACCCAAGAAAAGTTTCTTGTGAATTAGCTCCTGTGATCCAAAAAATGTCTAAAATTGTGAACAATTTTTAAGAGTCTAGAGCAGATATCGTAGTGCGAGGGTGTTTGAAAGACTACGTCATTTACCCAGGAAAAGTTTCTTGTGAATTAGCTCCCGTGATCCAAAAAATGTCTAAGATTGTGAGCAATTTTTAAGAGTTGTTTTTGTGTATATAGTACTTGGGGATTGAGAATCCAAATAAAGACCTAAGTTCTAGTTGTGCTTTGCCATTCCATTATTGCACAAAATGCACAGAACACGGCCTGTTGGGCATCCTTATATTTTTGCAATTGGCTAGATCCAGCAGGGTGTGTTCTAGGCATTTTGTCATCCTCGTGCGCCCTAAATTTTGTACCACGATTCGTGACAGACGATGTTTCTTTTCTCCCAAATGAACTGAATGACTACACTTTGCCAATCACGAGAAAAATTTAGAGAAATTCCGTATTTGAAATTCCTCTCCTTCCTGTGTGTTCATCGGTTACGCCCTATTCGGGTGCCCATTACGAGGGCGAAACCTGAGTCCAAAGGGGCATGGTAGCTAGAGAAGTGAACACAGTGATTTCCACTCATAAGAATCACGTTTGTTATTACTGTTTTTGATTCTTATAAGCGGTTGATTCTTATAGCCGAAATTTAGGTTTTGGGACAGGCACATACGCACCTATATATACATATATTAGATAATTTACCATAAAATACTCTTTAATTTACGTTAATTATCTTTTATTAAATTTTTTTATATAATTTTAAAAATGCAACTTCTTTTCTAGACCTATAAGTAGATACATATGATTATAGTAAGAGAAAAAAAATCCAACATTTGTTACAACATACCTGCTTAATATTTTAACATTTCAACTACAAGTAAAAGTTTTCTATGGTAGTTTAAGGTAATAAAGTTTTCAGGGGGCGGTTTATGCCTCTTTCAATACCAATAGTCTCAGACGAAGATTCACCTTCTAGTTTAAGTTTCACGGTTTGATAACGTGCTGAATCTATTAATGGCACGTTTTCCTAAGTGAAAGTGGACACTTCACCAAAGATTTGTGTGTTTCAGGGTCCAGGAAACCGCAATTGATTCTTATAAGCGGTTGATTCTTATAACCACTGATCACTATAAGAGGTGGTTACTGTATGTTGCCTTATTGCTCAATCGAACCCTCATGGGTATTGGGGGGAGACAAGTGTAAGTCACGGCCGGATCACCGTGACCCGACGTATAAGCAATTCGTAATATTAATGTAGACACGGATAAATGCACTATTTACATCTCGTTTAATATAAGATATATACAATAATAATAATGTACATGAGTTTGTTCCGAAGAACTCTGGTAACATCGATTAGGGAGAGCGGGGTTCATAATTACAGTTCAATCGAGCTTCACGTCTGCTCGATTTCCCCCGATCTCTCCGTACCTCAATACCTCCTTAAGGTCCAGTCTGTCATGCCCCGTCTAATAGTTTTTCGTTCGTTTATACCGTTTTCTTCGTAAAGTTCTAGAGACATCTCGAAAATTCCATCAAGCCTCATGTGTGATACAAGAACCCTCACCGCTTTTCGTCACACCTGGCCACTTCCGATGTCTGCGGTTCCTTTGGTCAGCTCGGCTCCCCGAGGACTTGTATCGCCTCTTTTTGCGCTGATGGTCTTTTCCTAACGAGTTCTAATGATCTATCGATCTTCTTTAGGAATGACCCTTTTTCCACTTAGGGAAGTAGACATCGCACCATTGTATGTTTAACGGTTTGTCCGATTCATTTAAAAAATAGTCACATCTGTCCCGCCTTTTTTAAATTAAGAATGTGCCTAGCTCCACTTTATTGTGCGAGCCTGACAGCAAGCATTTACGTATAGTGCTAGTTAATTACTGATGAAAAATTGCTTTCAGTTTTGCATCAGAAATTTTTAAACTGTGCCATAAAGTTTTGCTCGACAAATATAAAACTTATACATTCTTGTGCCAAGAATCTTTAAGTTTTATATTTGTCGTCTATTTCTTGAATTGTTACCCCTCATTCATGATTATAATTTCGTAAAGTTGAAAAATTTTAACAGGAATAGCTACCTTCTCCGACAAGGTCCAGAGCACTTCCTCCTTCCAAGGACCCTTTAATGGTAGCACGGATATCTTGTAAATACTCGCTTTTGACGGCTTTAAATCGAACGCAAGCGATCAAATCCCCACCATACAAGATGCTCCGGACGAAATGGGTACCCAAATACTCTTTTCCCGTAGTGAACCACAGTGGTACTGGCTTAGCAGAGAGATCTAGACTTTTAGAAACCTAAAATAGGAAAAAGTTTCTAGCTATACAATAAGTTTTATTAAAATAACTAGCTGAAGTACCCGGCGTTGCCCGGAATTTTAAGAAGGTTTGTTAACCAAAATCAATTTAAAAAATTAACACAGTATAAATCAGCCCAAAAAAAGCATGTGAAATGTTATACATATCTCAGTATTTTGGTAGATGCAGTCTTTCATCATTGTACCACTAAAACTATAAAGTAAAAATGTCAAATTGTGGAATGTTTGTTAACCAAAATCAATTTAAAAACTTAACACAGTATAAATTACATAACCAAAAAAAAAGCACATGAAATGTTATACATATCTCAGTATTTTGGTAGATGCAGTCTTTCATCATTGTACCACTAAAAGCTGTAAAGTAAAAATGTCAAATTGTGGAATGTTTGTTAACCAAAATCAATTTAAAAACTTAACACAGTATAAATTACATAACCAAAAAAAAAGCATGTGAAATGTTATACATATCTCAGTATTTTGGTAGATGCAGTCTTTCATCATTGTACCACTAAAAGCTGTAAAGTAAAAATGTCAAATTGTGGAATGTTTGTTAACCAAAATCAATTTAAAAACTTAACACAGTATAAATTACATAGCCAAAAAAAAAGCATGTGAAATGTTATACATATCTCAGTATTTTGGTTAGATGCAGTCTTTCATCATTGTACCACTAAAAGCTGTAAAGTAAAAATGTCAAATTGTGGAATGTTTGTTATCCAAAATCAATTTAAAATCTAAACAATTTAGCAAGATTTAACCTTCTATGTTTGGAGCAAAAGAAGCTGAAAAGTAAAACATAAAATATATCCATTTATAATAAACCATTAAAAGCTGAAAAGAAAAAAATGTCAAATTGTCTCTTGGAAAGTTAAGAGTTTTAAAAAGTAAAGCTGAAAAGTAAAAATGTCATTTTGTCGAATGTTTGTTAAACAAAATTGATTAAAAAAGTAAACACAGCATAAATAACATTTAAAAAAAAACATGTGAAATGTTATACACATCTCAGAATTTTAGTAGATTCAGCCTTTCATTTTTCAAGTTTAAATTAAAAATGTCAAATTGTCTAATGTTTGTTAACAAAAAGTAATTTAAAAACTAAACACAGTATAAATAACATAGATTTAATAACAGTATAAATATCATAAAATATATACATTTATAATAAATCACTAAAAGCTTAAAAGTAAAAATGTCTAATTGTCCATATAAATACCTCCATAAATGTAGGATTCTGTAGCCAAAAAAATATATAAATAAAGTATTAAAGTATTTGTTAAAGGCACTGACTGATGAAAAAATTAACAGAAATCTGCAGTTTGGGCTACACGCACCATAAATGCAAGATTCTGTAGCAATAATAGAAACATTCTGTCCTTATTAAACTCCATATAAATCTCTGTTCAATTAAACTGATCCAAATATCATCTGAAGTACCTTCATAAACTATGTTTCTCGTTTCTTGATTCGGGGTTCAATATGAATGTTTGTTAACCAAAGTCAACTTAAAAACTAAACACAGTATAAATAGCATAGGAAAAAAACATGTGAAATGTTATACACATCTCAGAATTTAGATAGATTCAGCCTTTCATCACTAAAAGCTGAAAAGTAAAATTGTCAAATTGTCTTTTGCCTTGTGAACTCTGCATGAAAAATTAAACATAGTATAAAAAAGGGATGGGAAATGTCATACACATCAATACTAAAAAACAACGAATAAATTTTGGTTCGAATTTGACTCTTAGTGTGCTTCAAAATAGTTGAAACTCTTGAAAATAGTTGTTCTCAGATGTACGTGCTTCCAAACGTTGATGACCAGAATAACGCTTGACTATGCAGTGAAGGATATTTATATCTGGGCAGGTATGATTTATGAGTACAACAAAGAGACTCGATTGAATTTCTCTTTAAGTTAAATGTCAGATTGCAACTCTATGCATTCCATTTGACAATTTGCTAGCATTATATCTATATCGACTGTAAATAGAATAGAAAACATGCAAAAACAAAAATTGTTTATTTTCCCCGAAGTCCTGAAATCAATTTTAAATTCTTGTACTAAATCGGAAAGTAGGGCTGCGTATTTTATAACATTTTTAGAATTGTGCTTGGGAAATTAAAATAGTAGCATTAAGATTTTTATGCAGTTAAAGGCATTTTAGCTAAATTTCAATAAAAATTACTTCAAATTGACCAATTTATAGAAAAAGTATGCTATTTGCAGTTAAGTTTTTGTTTCTTTTTTTTTAATTTTTAAGTGCTATTTTACCATAAAGCACCAAAAAAAACCTTTAAAAAATCATTTTTTAAAACAAACAAATGGAATAGCTAAACACAAACATAGTTAACCGTAAATAAATCGCAAAACTGTGCTTAAGTTTAGACTGATTCTTTTTAGTTAAGATATACAAATTTTTATGCTTTTAAAAGTACATCGTGAATTATAAAATTAAGAACAATATAAAATACAGTAACGGATTATTGCTTCTTTTAGGAAACAACAAAACAATGTTTCAAATTCAAACTTGTGTAACTACTGCCACTCGCTGCTACTGTCGTCTGATGAGCAAAAAAAAAAAAAAATTAAATAATTCAATATTATTCTGATTTTTCACGCTAGTGGAAAAAATGCCACGCCCACTTTAGAGTCACTTGAAATAATTAAACACACACAAATATATAAATTACACAAAAGGTTTTTTTTTTTTAATTCTGTAATGTGTCTAAATCTCCACTATGGAAATATATCGGAGAATTCCATCATTTTAATAAGAAATTTCTAAAATGAAAATAGCAACAAATAACGTCTGTTTATAATCTGAAGACGATGTTAATTTCACTGAAATGTTTTAAAATATAAATTTTAGATAAGAAATATTTAACGCATTTACTACGCATTACATCGTTTCAATAAGAAATGTCTGAAATGAAAATGGCAACAGAGAACGTTTGTTTACAAAATAACACGGCGAAAATAAACGACGATCGTTAATCGAAATGTCTTAAAGTATAAAATCTGACTTGAAAGATTATTATTTTCATTTATTATTCTGGTTTAATATATAACTTGAAACTTTTTGATTTTATTTATTTTTATCTTTTCGCTCGCTGTCAGCTAACCCTAACGTGGACGCCATATTCAGAGGGATGATGCCACAAAGTGTAACAGCTTACATTTAGTTTCAAAATTGTGGTTTTTTATTAATTAAAAATCAACGGTAATTAATTTCGATTTTTGAAGTTCTTCAGACCCTCGGCTGTTTTTAAAGACGCCTGTATTTAAAATTTCACGATCGTTGCTCCTAAACTGTGGATTTCTATACAATTACAGAGATACAAACATTCATTTTTATATATTAGATTACAAGATAAAAAGAACTTTTTATATACCATGTTTTTAAATTTTCTGTTGAATCATATAAACTTGACAATTCTAAGTATTAATAAATACTTTTTAAATTTTTTTTTGATGAATTATCCCATCAACTTGAAAGAGAAATGCGTAATCAATCGTTTAGCTCGAGAATTGGAAGTTAACTTGCGTTTAACTTTTCGTTCCCGTCCCGATCGATAGATGGCTGCACCATTCTACAAAATAAAATTAACTGAAAATGAATTCAATACTGCTTAAAGATGGCTAAAAGTATTAAAAGAAAGCATTGTCATCGTGTTCTGAGCTATTCTAAAAGTTTCAAATGTCTAGCTAGTCGGGAAGTTAGTTAAGAATCGATTGCAAGATTTGTACTTGACAAACACACAAAGAAGCAAACAAACAAACAAGAAAGCGAGTTGATAAAAACATGGTAATAATGCATGTTCGTTGTCAGTTAAAATGTTAAAAATAATTTTTATAAAATAAAAAGACTAAACTCATGGCTCAACAGTCCGCTGTGGACCAAGGCCGGCGGCCGGCGGTGCCCATCTCCGTTTTCTTGATCGTGTGCGTGGGGTGCCATACAGCATATGCCTCAGGTGGTCAACCTGACGTGGGACCCCCAGAGTTAAGTTCCCAAGCATGCTTGGTCCTCATTTTATCGACCAAAGGATAGAAGGCTGAGTCGACCTTGCCCAGTCACAGGGTCGAGGCTACAATGTCCTCCAAGTTCTCAAATTTACCTCTGGAGGTGCGGGATTACCCATAGCCTTCGGGACTTGATCTGATATACTGTGGGTCAAGGGGCATATGCCACAACAACAACAACATATTAGACCTAATATATACAACATTCTATGTAAATGCCAGAGGGATTCTGTTTGTTTAGCAAAATTACAGTTCGTC
>OU015500.1:138477812-138512812 GCA_907164885.2 Dolomedes plantarius | reverse complement strand
TTTTTCATTTCCGTTAGTAATCCGAAAATCAAATACAGTTTAAGAAGGCTATAGAGTAAATAGCTTACTTCTACCCACACTTGGGTGTATATAATTTGAAGTGGCACTCTAAATGAATTTGATACAAACACAGTTTATACATGAAACAATGTTTATTGAATTCGTTGCACATATAGATATAGTACGTATGCTTAATGCTTTTACAGCATTAAGCATACGTACTACTTGTACGGAATATATATTAGCATTCAATAAAAATATACTTTGCAATGCTCACAACCTAGAGAGTCAAACCAGCAGTTCTGCTACGTAAACTTTGGGCCCCCTAAGCACTAGCGCCGGTTAACACCTAGAGCTGCTTACCACGTAGCTCCCTCTCGCTTATCTATCAACCTTTACAACCTTTTTCAACCTTTGTATTAAACAAGCTGCTTGGTATTTATACCAAGCGAGTATGCCGAAATTAGCATATCTCAAGCAGCTTCTTTAATTCATTCACTCAAAAGTTCGATTCTTGTGAATCGAATCTTGTGTATACCTTACAAGGCTAACCTGTCCTATTCGATGGGACAGGTTGGCCCGGTGACTTGATGTCCTTCTGATATTCATATAGAAACTATTAATTAATATTTTTCAAATTTTCTCATACGTGGTTATGATTTAAGATGTGCTGATTGTACAAAAAAATTTTAATTTTAATAATTTTTTTTAAATATTGAAGAAAAAATGGGCCAATAAACCCCGGTCTACCCTCATAAGAATAATTCATGGATTTAATAACAATGGTTCCTTTACCCGGGGTTGAGACACAGTTTGTGGAGAAAATATATCCACTCCCACGCTATTCTTCATGACGTCATAGGTCCTTCCGAGAATCATGGGCAACACATACATCAGTCGTATAATCATACTAAAATGAAAGAAAATTATGAAAGGTTACTAAAATTACTGTGGTCAAGCGATGTCGGCTTTTTTTTATGTCAGAATCCTTAAATAGGGGAAATTTTTCCCAAATGATCTCCCTTCCACAATTACCTTCATAAATTGTAAATAAATATGCAGAGAAAGGTGAAGCCAATTATTAATGAAAAGATATTTAAAGGCTGTTGTGTAGTACAAAATTATTTGACCCTATTGGATTCGCACACCTCAACGTTAACCTACGGATAAAATGTGTCCAAGGATTGCCATCTTGGATTGAAAGATTTTTTTTTAAATTGTACTCCATAACAGAGAAAGAAATTTGACACCCTGAGGCATTTTAACGTAGGATTACGTTCCTCCATAACGGTTCTCCGGAAAGCAAAATTTCAGATGTCCTCCATCGCGAATTTTAATTTTGGCAGCGCACCAAACCCAGTCTGTATAGCTTGGGCAAGCTGTAAACAGTTAGACAGAAAAATACCAAAATGCGTCAAATTTTTGACTCACACACACACACACACACACACACACACACACACACACATACATATATATATACATACATACATACATACATATATATATATATGTATGTATGTATATATGGATATATATATATATGTATGTATGTATGTATGTATGTATATATATATATATATATATGTATGTATGTATGTATGTATGTATGTATGTATGTATGTATGTATATATATATATATATATATATATATATATATATATATACTATATATAATGCTTCAAAATTTTGACATATATATATATATACAGATATATGTGTGTATGTGTGTATGTGTACAGATATTCTGTATATGTGTGTGTGTGTGTGTACATACGTACATATATATAGATACATACACATACATATATGCATAACACATACATATATACATACAAAAGAGGTAAGCAACGATAAGTTATCCTACGTTAATATCCCGCGGTAGTGTCATTAGAAGACACTACCTGAAATTTGTTTTTTCTTTTAAAAAATGCAAATAATACTACAAAATTTAAAATTTTTCGGGGAGGGGGGAAATGTGGTATAGTGTGTTTTAAACGCTCATCAATTCCTTTGGTGGACGAAATTTATAAAAGGAATCCTATTGCAAGGTGCATAAAAGTTCAGGCTACCTGAAAATACCATTTTTATTGGATGATCAGCATTTATATAGCGGTCAATCGTAGACACACTTTCTCCAGAGGTTAACATTGAGGTGAGCGGATCCAATAGGGTTTGTCCACAGTAATACATATATGTACATACATACAATCATAACATCTATATATATAAAACGCGTAGGTATGCGGCACAAATTCGGCGATATTTCTACATTCCGAATGGCAACGGCTGCAACTACAAGATGTAAACATTAGCGGCTGACCGCGTGTGTGTAGTGGTTCGACGATAGCACGTAATTTGGTACAATTTAATTGCTGCATTTTACACGTGAATAATTTTAATTTATTCACGAGATAATTTATTCTATTTCCATCAGTTTTTCTAAATGTATGTAAGAGGATAAACTTTTGACAAAATGTGTTTAGACCTATCAAATTCAGTAATTTCACATGGACAGTTGTATGTAGGTTATCTAGGGTCGGTTCTTTTGATTCTGTCGCTGTAGTATCTCCTATTTCTGAAATACTCAACTGTGTATATCAAGAAGTTTGAGGAATATCATAGTAAAATATTAATAATTGCATTATGATATCTTAATAGTAAGTAAGAGTTAATTCTCTACGCATTTTAAGCAGTACTTGCTGAATTTTTACTCCATTTTATAAGTTAAGAAATTTTCCCAACAATTTTTTTTTTGGTATGATTAAGTGTAGATATCTGAATTGTGAACAATAGTAGATATAGAGAGTGATGTAATCCACACTATATTTTAGTACTTGCTGAATTTTTACTCCATTTTTTTACGTGAAAAAAAATTTTCTCCAACAATTTCTTATTTGATGTAATGATAAAGTGTATATATTTTAATTTTGAGAAATATTACATAGAGAGGGGAATGTAATTTTTAAAATCTTTGTTGTTGGGTTTCTCAGTCTTATCTTTAACTCTGTTCTGAAGTAATGGAAATTCATATTTTTTTAATCACGATGTTTTAGAATCATCGTTATAGAGAATTATAAATTTTTTGGCTGAGATCGCACTACCACTTAACAACGTATATTTATGATGACAGGTAATGGTAACATACCTTACATACATTTCTTTCAGTTGAGATTTTTTGCAAAAGAAAATATAAAACTAAAAGCGACCATGCTGGTCGCGCAGCGGCTAGTACATATAAGTTTGTGGAATTGATATCACAGAATGAAATTCAGTTCTACCTAGAGGATTCTACTTTTAAAGTAAATGGGAACAATGAAACAGTTTTGTTATTAAGTTTGTAAGACTCAAGTCAGGATAATGTCATAATTATATATATAATAGCCGTTGTCTCTGTATAACACTTCCGGGCTGTACTCATCTTTCAATTGAAGCCCTCAGTAAACAAACGGCCGGTTAGGCTTAATTTCAATTTCAGATTTGGATCATAATTTTTTCTTACCTAAACACTAATATATTCTCCATCAAATCACGTTTCTTCAGCCTATTTTTCTATAAAACATTCAGAACTTAAAACAGTTGGATGCTTTTAGCTGTATATTTAACAGTTTTTAAAAATCTGTTTACTTTTGCGAGGAATTCTGAAAGTAAACAAACTTGAATGTGAATGAATCAAGTAGCTCAAGTATTCATATCGCGTAGTGAGCTGTAAAAAACTGGATGTCAGTCTACTACTCCGATCGCATGAAAAACTAAATAAATAAAAAATAATGAAAGGGTTTGCTTTTACAAGGTGTGGATTAAATGCAATATTGTTAGATAATGCGGGATATTTTTTAACTTTCATATACTTTATCCATTATGACGTCATTATTAGTATTATGACGTCAAAATGACGGGTTACCTTCTAGTTGTGTAATAATCAGCGTGTTGATCCACAAATTAAATACAGTCATGAGTTCGATTCTAGGGTAAACCAGTTTTTATTTCAAAATGAGAAAATATTTATAAAGTGTAGGGTGGAGTGTCATTGTAATGTGATAGTGTAAAGTTTACTTACTAAGTCATTTTATCAGAAAATTCTCTTACTGAGGCGTTTTTTCGCTTGGTATTTCGACAATTAAAAAAATATTTCTCCTTTATGTGTTACAGGAGTTTATTATCATGCAACAATTCATGCATGAGAGGTCCGGTTACAAGTTGCAATATACAAATAAATATATAACGTAAAATAAACACCTAAAAGGAACTAAAGGAAAAGTTTATATCTAGGAACTAAAATGTTAACTTTTTTAATTAATACTTCAGGGAAATACATCTATTTATTGCAACAAAAAAAATCCGCTGAAGAAATGTTAGTATTGACCGCTTTTAGAGCGTATGGTTGAAGTCCATACTGAAACTATACTTAACAGAATTCTTCCAATTCACAGAATGATAATAGTCAATTTTAAAAGCCTTTTCAACTTATCCGAAACCTTAAACTCTTTCTAAAAGACAGGGGATGTGACGCTAAAACAATATTATTCATAGAAAATAATGACAAAGTGCTTATTTCCATAGAATAATTCGATTTCGAACTATGACTGACAGTTACCAAAACTTTCGGTTACAAAATAATGTACCGACAGGTAAAAACAAAATAGAGAGATCAAGCTTAAATCTTTTATTTTTCTTTAAGCTTGATCTTTAAGCTTTTATTTGAAACTATCTGAATACCCGTGCTTCGCTACGGAGTATATTCAAATTAAATACAATGGTCAATGATGCAATTAATGCCAAAATATATATATATATATATATATATATATATATATATATATATATATATATATATATATAATATATATAAATATATATATATATATATATATATATATATATATATATATATATATATATATATATATATATATATATAATATATATAAATCGTAACGGATATTTTTAAAGATAAAATAATGTAGAGGAAAATATTCAAATTAAATACAACTGTCAATAAATTCAATTAATTTGTATGTTTATATCCATAAAATAGACTATCTTGAATTAAATTCTTAAAACACTTCTATCTCAGTTACTCTGGTGGTCAAATTTTATCTTTTACCGTATTTCAATATTTTTTGTCAATTTATTTCGTTGTTACGCACGTGACGCAAAATTAATTTAAAGTATCACAAAAAGAAAAGAAATCACGTGATCAGCATTTAATAAATTAAATTCTACAAATTAATCTTTAAAAATTCACTAAAAATCAGAAAATAGAGATAAAAATTCGAAAAAGATTTCACTTTAAAGGAATTTTTACGATCTTTCTCGTGATATAAATTTTATACCCCTCAGATTATTATTTTAAATGCAAACTTTAAAAAGTTACAAAAACAGCTTAAAAATTTAATGTTTAAAAATGTAAGAAGTTTTCAAAAATCTTTCTTAGTTCACCCCTGCACTATAAGAAGAATCGCCATGCAAAATTTCAGCCCTTTAGGTCCAGGGGTTTGGTCTGTGCGTTATCTGACAGTCAGTCAGTCACGGAACTGTTTAGATATGACATTTATGCAACTTTTTTAGATTACGTAACAAAAAATTACACAGTGTTTATTTACTTAGTACAAATTATATGCCATATTATTACAGATATTATAAATTGAACAGTAAATAAGCAAATATAATAATATTAATAACTTAATAAAAAAGTACTTCAGAAAATACTTGCTGCTCTTGGTAATATTTAATTCAAAATTGACTGAGATTTGAAGTACAATTTGAATATATTTAAAGTTAAATGTCACAACGATCTCAAAAGAGACATTTATGAAATCTTCCTTGAATAGTAATGAATTGAAGGAAATTCCTTCAGGAAGTAAGACAAAGTACTTGCTTAGTCAGATACTTACGTCAGATCTGGTTAGGAAAATTAGATATTACTCAATACAAAGTTATTAATTTAAGTAACATAAAACAAATAATTGTTTTGAGTATGATCTACCTGATTCTTCTGATAGAAAAACGCACTATCTTTTCTTCTTATCACCTGCTGTGGAAAGTGAACATCTGTTTCTAGTTTTATCAATATACTGCAATAATATAAATAACTAGAAGGTAACCCGTCATTTTGACGTCATAATACTAATAATGACGTTATAATTGAAAAAGTATATGAAAGTTAAAAAATATCCCGAATTATCTAACAATATTGCATTTAATCCACACCTTGTAAAAGCAAACCCTTTCATTATTATTTATTTATTTAGTTTTTCATGCGATTGGAGTAGTAGACTGCCATCCAACCCGTCATTTTGACGTCATAATACTAATAATGACGTCATAATGGTAAAAGTATATGAAAGTTAAAAAATATCCCGCATTATCTAACAATATTGCATTTAATCCACACCTTGTAAAAGCAAACCCTTTCATTATTTTTTATTTATTTAGTTTTTCATGCGATTGGAGTAGCTGACAGCCATCCAGTTTTTTACAGCTCACTACGCGATATGAATATTTGAGCTACTTGATTCATTCACATTCAAGTTTGTTTACTTTCAGAATTCATCGCAAAAGTAAACAGATTTTTAAAAACTGTTAAATATACAGCTAAAATCATCCAATTTTTTTTAGCTCTGAATGTTTTATAGAAAAATAGGCTGAACAAACGTGATATGATGGAGAAGATATTAGTTTTTAGATAAGAAAAAATTCTGATCCACATCTGAAATTGAAATTATGCCTAACCGGCCGTTTGTTTACTGAGGGCTTCAATTGAAAGATGAGTACAGCCCGGAAGTGTTATACAGAGACAATGGCTATTATATATATAATTTTCTCAGTTTTCACTGGGAACTGAAAAAGTGCAATAAACCGGCCCACATCGCAAAGAGCTGCTCGTTTATCACGAATTGTGGTGAAAAATTTAGAGCGCGAAAAGATGACAAGATGCATAAAGCGTGCCAAAGAGGCGAAACTTAAAGCAAAAAAAAATTGTAAGAGGAGGTAGTTAGATTGCCTAGTTTTGGAGTGCGAAATTTTCGTTCTCAGTAATAATCTATACTAATATATAAAGCGAGAGAGAGCGGATTTTGTATGTGGAGGGTAATCTCCGAAACCACTGCACCCATTTGAAAAATTCTTTCACTATTTGAAAGGTACATTATTCCAGATGGACATAGGCTATATATTATGTATATCTGATCAGTAGAAAGTAAGTTAGGGGCCTAAATGTTGAGCTGACGCTTCATCCTTCTTTACTACTTTTCCTTTGCCACCCATATTCAAGTAACCATAGTAACACATCAAACGATATTTTCATTTATTATCAGTAAAGCATTTAATATTTGAATTTTCTTTGTCAACCATAGTTAAGTAACCTTAACAACACATGAAACTACATTTTCATTTAATTGTCAGTAACAGTATCTACGTTATCAGTAAAACATTTAATATTTTAAAGATTCAAGTGGTGGAGGTATTGATAAATACAAAAAAGATTTTTGAAATTGGCAACGTGTAAGGGTTTATTGAAGAAAATTACATTTGGAACCACGCTTTCTATTGGACATTTAAGGTAAAAAAAGATTTACAATTTATTGGCTATCAACTGGAAATTTATTGGTATAATAATATTACAGAACTTTATTTAACTTATAAATTTTATGTTCTTGAATTTATGTACAATTTTATGCACAATTTGCGTAAATCGAACTTGAGTTATTGAACTTTATTCAAAAATCAGTGTGTTTCATTGAAACTGTGAAATTTATTGATTATTTCGAATAGGTCTATGTTTGTTCCTTTATAAGTGAAAAAGTATTGCTTTAATTGGGCTGATATTTTGTATAGATATAGTTTATAGTTCAGATTAAAACATAGGGGTATTATTTTTTGAAAATCGGGCAACGCCGGGTACTTCAGCTAGTACAAAATAAACTCTTATACCTTAACGTATTATGAATAATAAATTCTGTCTGATCTTTAAACGTCGTCGCCTTGTACCAGTATTCTGCCAACTTATGGTGAGTGAACGTCATTTTGTGAATGCCACTCCTCTCAGCACCTGTGCGTGTTTTACTATTCCGCTTTGTACTCGTAAATATTCTCCTAGAATGAAGCCTATAAACGAATTCTCACAACTTTAGGCTTTATTAAATCCATTCCATCTAACGGTTTCGATTTCAGAGTGCACGAAATAAACTAATGTTTCCTCTAAAGCAGAGATAGGCAGACTTTTCCAGGGTACGGGCTACTTCTAATTTTTTCAAGGTGTTGCGGTCCACCCAGTGGCGTAGGTGTGGTGAGCTAAAAAAAGAAGGTCTACAATATTTATTATAACTTAATAATAAATACGGAATATGTACTTACCTACATAACTACAAGAAAAAACTTACTCTTTGTAGGTGTCTACGGCGTCGGTGTTCCATAAATATGTTTCTTTTAGTATGCGCGTCTTTGGTCTTAGTAAAGGTGGTCACCCCAAAATGTCTTGGTGGTCCACCGGTCGATCGCGATCGACTTAATGTCCAGCCCTGTTCTAAAGGCTGTATTAAGGCTGCTGTTTACTAACCCTATTGGATTCGCTCACCTCAAAGTTAACCTTTGCAGAAAATGTGTCCAAGGATTGCCGACTTGTATTGAAAGATTTTTTTTTAAATGTAATTCGCAATAGACAGAAATTTTACACCTTGGAAAATTTTTCTTTTTTTTTTAAATTCAAGTAATACCAGTATAGTCAATAAGTTCGGGGACTACCCTCCCCCCTCATGACCGGTGTGTGGGGGAACCGAAATAACGATGTGGTTTGCAAGTCTGGTTATCTGCGTACGCGTGAAACGTCACATGACGCTTTGCACAACTGCTAATGCGCGCAGCTTAAACCATTTGGCTGCAGACTGTCAGCCTATGATGTCGATGTAGCAAAATGTCCTCTTTGGAGCAACGTTCCAACATTAAATTCTGCTACAAATTAGGAAAAACCACTGCAGAAACGTTACGGTTACTGCAAAAAGCGTATCGAGTCAAAGTTATGTGCAGATCGAAAGTTTTCAAATGGTACAGCTTGTTTAAAAATGGGAGAGACGCTGTTGCAGATGATCCGCGAAGTGGGTGGCCAGTGACCCCACAAACGGAGGCGAACATCCAACGGGTAGGAGCAGTGGTTGTTTGGTTGGTTGAAGTTTAATGGTGCAAGGTCCAGAAAGGACAAGCTGCGCCAAACACAAGGTAACATCGCTAACAAATGGTATATACAGGTTCTTCGTCGTCTCTGGGAGGCAATCCGTGGTAAAAGTCCTCCCGTTTGGAAATCCAACATGTGGTTGTTATTGCATGACGATGTCCCGGCGCACCGATTCCTGATGGTGCAACAAGCCCTTGCTAAACACGGCACCACAGTTCTGCCACACACCCCCGTATTCCCCAGACCTCTCTCCTTGCAATTTCTACCTGTTCCCGAAACTGAAAGATCGCATCAAGGACAAGCGGTTTGCAAATGAACGAAGAAGTGATGCCAACAGCGACAACCGCTTTACGACAGCTCTCACGCAACGGTTTCCAGGACTGTTTCCAGAAGCTGTATGAACGCTGGCAGAAGAGTAAAGTTGCGGGAGGACATTATTTTGAAGGTGATTGTGTTCACAAGACTTTGTAAGTGCATTCGTTGTTGTACTAAATAAAGTCCCCGAATTTATTGACTGTACGAGTATTTTTAAATTTAAATTATTCGGTGGGAAATATGGTCAAATATGTTTTAAACGCTCATCAATTTTTTTGGTGGATGCAATTTATAAAATAAATCTTGTTGCAGGGTGCATAAAAGTTCAGGCTATCTGAAAATACCATTTTTATTGGATTATCAACATTTATGTAGCTGTCAATAACAGACACATTTTCTCCATGGGTTACCAATGAAGTGAGCGAATCCAATAGGGTTAGTACACAGCAGTCTTAAGTGATTTAAAGATTTGAAACTGATAAAAAAACGTAAATAAAACATCATATAACATACCGGCCATCATGATATTTGGATAAGTCTAATATTTCTTTCCAGTGTATCTTCAATATAAATACACGTATTCTTTTTTTTTCCGTATTTGCTTTTCAAAATTCTTCTAGTATAAGCATGCATTTATAAAGCTTAAAACTTTCAGTGCGAGCCATAAATTTTATCATCTGTAACACGTTTTCATGAAATTGCATATTTAACGATTTCTGCTCTTACTGTTGGAAGTTCCTACGGGTGGGAAGGAACGCACCTGGACCCTCAGAGATCTACTTACGCTGATTAAATGTCTTTTTATACATACGCTGATGTTAGTACGGTCTGTCGTACCATTTTTTTTTAACTTTGGATATTTTTTGACAGACTTTATATAGAATTTTTTTTTCCTCTTCCCTTTCAAATCGAAATTACACCGTGCCGAAAACGAATGGTAATCGAACTTCGGGCATCTGTACCTCTTATAAATAGAATATTTGAATGAATCTATTTCAATTTTCTTTCGGAATTTATGCCGACGCTCTACCTAAAGCTTCGAAAAAACGTTTAAAAATTTAAGATGCGATAAAAAAAATAACAAAAAAATTCAACGAAAAAAATTATTATAAACTGATGCCTCCGCAAAGCATGGTATTTAAGATGGTTAGTTCAAGAGATAGCTAGGACCACCAGCTCATAAGGCCATAACGTCTGTATGCTAGGAGCGAGATTTGAACCCTGGACTTCTAATCCATCGTCTGTAACACAAGACCAGTCAATTTTATGACACGTATTAAAGCACAAGCCGTGAGACTATTTTGTGACACCGTCTGGTGCTTTAAATTGGAGTACACTGTGCTCGGAATTACCTGAATTTATGTTACGTTATCATAAGCTCGGAACTGAGGCCCAGAGCATCCTAGGGGTTAATGGGTCGGGATTCGGTACTTTGGATGCTTGGTTCGAGTCCCAAAAAGACCCTCTAAAATGCTCTCCTCTACATCGGGTATGGGCACGTAAAATCTGTAGACTGGGAAGTCCCTCCGTTTGGTTTGTAGGGGTGGGGGAGAGTACGAATCACCCAGATGTCGCAACCGAGGGTGATCGGTCTAAATAATTGTAGCAGCATATGCATCAGCAAGGATTCAACACCAGATGTTGCTAATTGAAAAGAGAAACAGTGATTTCCGCTTATAAGAATCACGTTTGTTATTACAGTTTTTGATTCTTATAAGCGGTGGATTCTTATAGCCGAAATTTAGGTTTTTGCACAGAAACACACACACCTATATATGAGATAATTTACTATAAAATACTCTTTAATTTACGTTAATTATCTTTTATTAAAATTATTTTATAATTTTAAAAACACAACCTAATTTCTAGACCCATAAGTAGATACACATGATTATAGTAAAAGAAAAAAAAAAAACGTGCGGTCGGAGGACCCCCCCCCCCCCCTCTCAGGAACGAAGTTCCTTACATTATTTTTTCAACTCTAAACGTGATTTAATTGTAGATTTCTATTGATTATATTAGTGTATTTTTGTCACGCCAAAAAGCACAGCCCTCTTTTATTCAACCAACCAACCAACCAACCAACCAACCATCTCTCTCTCTCTCTCTCTCTCTCTCTCTCTATTTTATTAAAATTAAAAATTTTAATGTATAAATTAATTATTTTTATTAAAATTAAAAATTTTAATATATAAATTAATTATTTTGATTTAGATGTTACCTAGCATAATTTTTAATCGGATTAATTTTATTATTTAATCACCAACAAAATAAATTAATGACACAATATAAATCCCGTGTGAATTAAAACAATAGCAAACAATAAATAAGTTTAAACAGAGAGACGCGATTCCATAGGGACGGTATAAAATCTTTCAAGTAAAGCATTTACAACTGGTCGAAGTTTATATAAACGATCATGCTGAGGATCATCATGTGGTGGTTGTTTACTGTTGTCATTAAAATGTAGAAATTCTCTTATCTTTTCAAAGCGTTTTAATGACATACATTCTTTTGTTACATCATTGCCTATGGCAGGTGACCAATATGCCCTAGTGTTTGGTACATGTACAATAGACATCATTATACAAATACCAATGTATTGTTTAATTTCTAAATTCGTTACATTGACACACTTTTCTGGGGTTTTTTTTGCACACTGAATAAATTTGTTTCTTGAACTATATGCTCAATTAAATCTTCTGTAAAAAGATACCTAAAAAAATTTAGAGGTGTGTTTAAATTCATAATTTCAGGAGCGAGATTCTCGTCACCTCGGAATAAAATTTGATCATCATTTAGAATTAAATTAGTTTTCTTCCAGTTGATTGTAGGCTTCGTTCTCCCTGTATTATTTCTATTAGTGTTTGGCATGTTCCCACCATTAGGCAGATCAAGAACATCGCTATTATCAAGTAATCATACCTCATCTTCCGAATCACTACTACCATCAAAAATTTCATCACAAACTTTGTTTGGTTTATAATTAGGATCACCTGTGCTGCCATCGCTTTCTGATTGAGATCCATCTTCACTATGATCATTCCACGATCTGTTCATAAGTTCCTCAATTTCTTTCTGTGTTAAAAACTTTTTTTTTGTAAGCACACCATGTATCATTTTTGATACATAAAATTGAAATCATACTTGAATTTTTTTATAAAACATTAAAGAAGTATTTTATTAATAATTTTAAAAGCTACGTACCTCTAAAATATATATATAAAACTTTCAAAGATGCAAACTGACTTTAAAATACTGAAAATATAGCAAATACTAAGGCAGGTCTGGTATGAATTGAACGGCTATCTTTTACGGAGATCGCAGTTGCATTCCTGCTGCCATCTATCCTACGAAAATGTAACTAACAGTGATTAAAAGCTTTGCTATGATGTTTCAAAATTAATACAAGGTGCACAAGTGGATAAAAAATATCGCTTTTGAATATAAAGGGGAAAAATAAGTTATGTATCAAATTTGATACAGTGTGCAGTGAAGGGTTTTAAAATTGCCGGTAGCGATTGTGCGGGGATTTGAACCGGGGACCTCTGCAGTCCGATGCGATAACCATTCAGCCACAGAGTCCTTGAAAGAAAGCTCTTATGAAGGGGGCATAACGCTTTTTCGTTACGTGACGATTCCTGCCAGTTCACTCTACTGTAAGCCGCGTAAAAGAACTTCGTTCCAAAAATCCAATATTTGTTACAACATACCTGCTTAACAGTTTAACATTTCAACTACAGGAAGGGTGGAAGAAAAAATTTTCTATGGTAGTTTGACGTAATGAAGTTTTCGGGAGGCTGTTTATACCTCTTTCAATACCAATAGTCTCAGACCAAGATTCACCTTCTAGCTTACGTTTCACGGTTTGATAACGTGCTGAATCTAATAATGTCACGTTTGCCTAAGTGGTAGTGGACACTTCCCCGAAGATTTGTGTTTCAGGGTTCAGAAAGCCGCAACCAGGATATGGGAGGTGGGAAAAAAGAGTTCCTGTCTTTGTCAGTGGAGAAAAGTGAAATTGGATCCGCACGGGTAGTATGCTCCTGGGTCAAGCTAATAGGACAGTGTTTAGCTAAAGTGTTTAAGGGGAAACTATTATATTATGTCTAACAAAGAAAGGGATGCATTTTACGACTGAATTCCATCCCATCTTATCACTTTCTTTTAAAAAGAATAAAGAAAGGGCTTCGTACCTTTGGAGGGTTTAAGTGGCTTTTTTGGAAAAATGAAAGGAAAGCGAAGAGTGTAAACTGATTCTTAAAACCGGTGGATTGATTCTTTAAAGCGAAAATTTTAACATGGAAATAATACATTTGTTTTTGTTTTTGCGATATTGATTCTTATAACCACTGATCACTATAAGCGGTGGTTACTGTATATTGTTTTGGCGTACTGGTAGTGCCACCTGGCTGTTTCGCGGCTTGTGCGAAGCGTGTATTTGTAGTCAGTGTTACTCTTGAACGAATTCAAGTATGAGGCTCGAAGCCTGATTCTTGAATTCTTGGTTATAATAACATTTTGAATTTCTTGACCGAAATCCCTTACATGCTATGTCTAGCTCTGTCTGGTGCATTGAAAGCTCAAAACTGCGTGATTATACTGATCTTCGATAAGCAACAGGCGGCATGATAACAGCTAACTTCCCAAAAATGGCTGTTGTTTTGGCCAAGTAAGGTAGCCAAATTTGGCGATTTATCCTTCGAGTGACTTTTTCCGGGAGATCTTGGAAATTCAGGTTGGTTGGTTGGTTGGCTTTAAGAGCTATAGTCATCGTTGACAACACGAGGACTAAATTGACCGGTACCACATTTTGAAGCCAACTCCGAAGGTCTATAAACACCATTACCGATGGATTCGAGCCCGCAAACTCTGGTTCCAATGACTAGCCCTCTGGCCATTCCATCCTATTCTAGCCATTGAGTATACTGCATTTTTGGGGAACCTTCTAAGGGGTTTATTAAAAGGAAACGATTTATCTTTCAGCTAAATAGAGTCGATTCGGCAATAACAGAAGTAAAGCTCTTTCTCGAGGGCTGTTTCCTACTATTTATTTTATTGTAGGCGTGAAATAGAATAAATAGCAGGGGTGCAATGAAATAAGTACAGTTGTGCATGATCTTGGTAATTATTTGGTTGTGCTACGTACGTTGTTGGAAGCTTGAATGGAGTTATACGCTGAGAATTAAGTTATTTGCCATTTTGGCCCGGTGTGTGGCGAAAGTGCGAATGATCCGCCTCCAAAATATAAAAAAATTACATTTTTGTTCTTATCATCAAAAAGGTAATATAACAACCTCAACTCAAAGAACACGCTGAAAAGAACAAGTTGGGCAAGCGACTAAAAAAATTTCAAAGTATTAATTGTGCACGATAAATATAATTAACTAGAAGGTAACTCGTCTTTTTGACGTCATAATACTAATAATGACGTCATAATGTGAAAAGTATATGAAAGTTAAAAAATATCCCGAATTATCTAACAATATTGCATTTAATGCACACCTTGTAAAAGCAAACCCTTTCATTATTTTCCATTTATTTAGTTTTTCATGCGATTGGAGTAGTAGACTGCCATCCAGTTTTTTACAGCTCACTACGCGATATGAATACTTGAGCTACTTGATTCATTCACATTCAAGTTTTTGTCTACTTTCAGAATTCATCGCAAAAGTAAACAGATTTTTAAAAACTGTTAAATATACAGCAAAAAGCATCCAATTTTTTTTTAGTTCTGAATGTTTTATAGAAAAATAGGCTGAACAAACTTGATTTGATGGAGAAGATATTAGTTTTTAGGTAAGAAAAAATTCTGATCCATATCTGAAATTGAAATTAAGCCTAACCGGCTGTTTGGTTACCGAGGGCTTCAATTGAAAGATGAGTACAGCCCGGAAGTGTTATACAGAGACAACGGCTATTATATATATATATAATTTCAGAGTCCTTACGCGCAGTCCGTGCAGTGTGTGACGTAATTCTGTAAGCTGGAAATTTGCACGATGTGACGTAGCTCTGCAGACGAGAATTTGCGTATGTGTGTTGCCACACCATCAAGTTTGGGATCATACTTCAAATAAGGGATGACGAATTGCACTTTCTATCTTGGGACATTTCAATAGTGGGTGTTGTTGTTGTTGTTTTACAACTACTTTACAATCCATCTGTTTAAAATGAGTAAACAGTTGACACTAGTTGAATTTTGGAAGTGAAAAACTGTTAATATCGATGAATCAGGATTTAAGGCCTGTTCACATAGCAGTCTGTCGGCGTAAGCTTTAGGGCGTGTTCACATAGGAGTCCGTTGCGTTGCGTTAAGGAAAAGATGACGTTGAGACGAAAATAAACCAATCATATGCCTCCAAACGATTAGCAATGAAATTTTTAACACCTATGATTGGTTTATTTTCGTCTCGACGTCATCTTTTCCTTAACGCAACGCAATGGACTCCTATGTGAACAGGCCCTTACTCGTATTGACATATTTTAAACCAATCACAGACCTTAACAATTTCGTGGCTAATCGTTTGGAGGTTTGTAATTGGATAAATATATTTCAATACGAGTAACGCTAACGCTGACGGACTGCTATGTGAACAGATCCAAACTGGATCAAGTGGTGTTGAAGTGGAAGTTCGAGTCGTGACTGGAGGAAAAAGTATTTCATTTGTTCTTCGAGACTATCTCTACCTTCTATGAAGCCGAACACTGAAGAGCTAGTCAACGGATTGAAACTCGAGACTCCAAGTGTTCGTACGTAACTGTAACCGTTGTTGTATAACCAGTATAGCCAATAAATTTGAAGGAAAGGTATTATTCATGATTATTTCAGTGCAGTTTCGTTGTCAACTCACAGCTTATTAATGACTTCTTTTTCATATTGGAGTCTAAGGACCTGTTCACATAGGAGTCCGATGCGTAGCGTTAAGGGAAAGATGACGTTCAAACGAAAATAAACCAATCATAGGCGTTAAAAATTTCATTGCTAATCATTTGGAGGCCTATGATTGGTTTATTTTCGTCTCAACTTAATCTTTTCCTTAACGCAACGGACTCCTATGTGAACAGGCCCTTACTCATCTATTAAACAAAACAATTAAGGGCCTGTCCACATAGGAGTCCGGTAGCGGAAGCGTTAAAGTACTGATATATATTTAACCAATGAACAAACCTCTAAACGATCAGCAACGAAATTTTGAGTGCCTATGATTGGTTTATTTCCGTCTCGGCACCATCTTTCCTTTTACGCTTCCGCTACCGGACTCTTATGTATCTGTGAACAGGCCCTTAGAGTTAATGGCACTGCGACGGTTCGTAACTTATGCACTGTAGGAAAAGGTAATGTAAAAACGTGGATGTAATCCACTTATAGTTAAAAGTTGTAAAGAATAAAGTTTGCTCATCTGAAGAGGAAAGTTGAAAACCCGATAATCATTGTGTCCACACTCATATTTCCTACCAATAGAGGCAAAATTTGGAAATAGAATTCCGTTTATTGTTGACAGTTACAGAGAAGAAAGTTTGCTTAGCTGAAGAAGACAGTAAAAAAACCCGAAACTAGCGCAACTTGTCGTGAACGCAACTAGCATTTTAAACCAATAGAAGAAAAAAAAAGAAAGAAGAATTTCGTTTATAGTCAAAAGTTACAGAGAAAAGGTTAGTCTAACTAAAGAAAAGGGTAAAAAAAAAACTATAATCATTGTGTACGCAACTCGTATTTTCCACGAATAGAGGGGAAAAAAGAAAGAAGAATTTTGTTTATAGTTAAAAGTTACAGAGAAAAAGTTAGCCTAACTAAAGAAGAAATTGAAAAAAAAGTTGCAAAAGAACAAGTTGAACGAGCCACCCAAAAAAAAATCAAAGTAGTAACTGGGCACGATATATATATATATATATATATATATATATATATATATATATATATATATATATATATATATATATATATATATATATATATATATATATATATATATATATATATTTATATATATATATATATATATATATTCATATATATATATTCATATATATATATATTCATATATATATATATATATACGAGGGCTATTTTTTTTTCAAGGTCCGATGGGTCGCTAAAGGAAAGCTTCGGGGAAAATCCGCTAGGTCTGTGCGCAGACGTCTTGCTATGTGTCTGTAGTTGGCCAGGGGAACGCGCCGATTCGCGGTTGTCATTTCTGAGTACGTAGATAGCACATAAACATGCTTCGAAAAATAGTGTCTCCCGCCAAATGTGAGTCGCGTTCAGTCATTCGATTTCTGCATGCTGAAGGAAGCAATGCAGCTGAAATTCATAGACGAATGAGTAAAGTGTACGGAGAAACGTTCATGTCTGACAGCAAAGTGCGGAAATGGTGCAGTAACTTTGATGCTGGACGCACAGATGTTCATGATGCAGGCGGCCAGGGCAGAAAGCCAGTGTCAACCGATGATCTTGTTCAGCGCGTGGATCAGGCGATTCGCGGAAATCATCGGTTCACAATTTCTGGGTTGGGTGATTTGTTTCCGGAAATTTCCCGGTCAGCTCTCTATACCATTGTTAGTGAAAGACTCGAGTACCGCAAACTCTGCGCGAGATGGGTTCCCATGATGCTGTCTGACCATCACAAAACTCAGTGGATGGGCGCCGCATTAACCTTCCCCCAGCGCTACCATCACGACGGAGATGAGTTTTTGGACAAAATTGTCACAGGAGATGAGACATGGGTCCATTACGAAACTGAAAAAACGAAAGAGCAATCCAAACAATGGATGCATTCACACTCCCCGAGTCGTAAACCAGTGAAGTTCAAGCGCACGTTCTCCACCAAAAAGTGTATGGCTACAGTGTTTTGGGACCGCAAAGGTGTTCTCTTGGTGGAATTCATGCCACGTGGCACAACCATCAATGCAGCTTCGTACAGCAAGACTCTTCAACGTCTTCGAAGGGCAATTCAGAACAAGAGAAGAGGAATGTTATCGTCAAGCATTGTCCTTCTTCATGACAATGCGAGGCCGCACACTGCAGTTGCAACAAAGATCCCCCTCTAGCGTTTTGGATGGGAAGTTTTTGATCACCCAGTCCTGACTTGGCTCCCTCAGATTTTCATCTGTTTGCCCACATGAAACGCTGGCTAGGAGGACAAAAATTCGCCACAGACAACGAGCTGCAGACCAGCGTACAGAATTGGCTGAAAACACAGGCGGCTGCTTTCTATGATGAAGGTATTGGAAAATTGGTACCACGCTACGACAAATGTATGAATCGGAACGGCGATTACGTCGAAAAGTAGCTTGATGTTGTATCACATTGTTCCATATAAAATTTTCTTGATTCTGACTGTGATTTTCATTTAGCGACCTATCGGACCTTAAAAAAAAAATAACCCTCGTATATATATATATATATATATATATATATGAAATGTCCGGATGGACATCTCATGAAATGGTAGCTTACATCGTGGCCGGAAAATAATAAAGTCATCTTCAGGAACAAACTAATTTATTAAACAGTAAAGCAACACATCTTACTCGCTTCGAGCCAGTCCAGCGTCTCCCGCAAAGAGCGCCAAAATATAATCAGGTCAGAGAGGTTGCCAGAATTGGCGGAGGAAGTTAGTATGTGGGAAGGCGAAGCGTTTACGTCAAGACAAGAAGGAGGAGTTACCAGGACAGAGATGAAGTACAGAATGGGCGATTATAGGTAGTTAGTAATATTATCACATATATATATATATATATATATATATATATATATATATATATATATATATATATTTGATTTTAGACTAGACGGATTTTAGACAGAATTACATCACACCGTGCACTGACTTTTCGCGCAGTTAGTGCACGGTGTGACGTAATCCTGTAGGCTGGAAATTTGCATGATATGACGCAATTATGCAGACGTTCTTCTCCGTTCTTAGGGTAAAAAACGAAAGAAGATTTCAGTTTATTGTTAAAAGTTTCAGAAGAAAATTTGCTCAACATGTAAGGAAAGTAAAAAAAAAAAAGCCGCTAATTTTCCAGAGATGGCGGTTAGTTTAGCTGAGCACAAAAGTAGAAACCAGTTAATCATTGCATACAGAACTCATATTTTTCAGCAACGAAAATCATGGCCTACGTTACTCATATTTTCCTCGATGAAAAAAAACACGAAAGACTAATTCTAGTTATGAAAATATATTGAAGAGTGTTTTAACTGTAGATGAGAGTAAGAAATCTGGCAGTAATTTTAATCAGAGCTCATACTGTATACATTAATTTTTGAAAGCCTGAAGTCTACCGTCCAGCCTGAAGGTATACGGCCTTGTTAAACTGACAACCCCACCAAGTCCCGCCAGGAGAGCAGTGGCGTAGCGAGAGGGGGGGCAAGGGGGTCTATCATTCCCCGGGCGCCCCTCTCAGAGGGGCGCCAAATGGTCCTTTTCACAAATTCTATATATAATATTGCTATATGATTTTCGGGGAGGGGTCGCCAAAAAGGTATCATTCCCCGGGCGCCAGTTTTGCTCGCTACGTCACTGCAGGAGAGCGTCCTCTGGAATTTCTGTCGATGTGCAACCAAAGATCTAAGAGCCGAATAAGGACCTTAAACGTTAAAAAAACCCAAATTTCAACAGTATAATAAACTAAACCGACGAACAACTTGGGCATACGCGACCTATGGCCGAGAAAAAACATAGAACAAATATCCATAACAAAGTTTTTACTAGCACTGACTATGCAGCCATCACCATGCCACCTACGTCTCCTATCGTTTCGAACACTTTATTATTGCAAAAGAAAACTAAAGTGCAAGACTTTTGTATAATAAAAGACAGCAACTTGGTATCCAACATAAAATAAGTTCTGTTGTTGCTGTTGCTTATGCCCCTTGACCGACAGCAACATCAGATCAAGGCCATTATTGGCCAATGGGCCGAGTGATGCGGCTCCGGTTTTAAGTTAGCACCACAAGGGTCTGAATCCGACTTGGCTAACGGACCGGTCCCGTCATTTTGAACCGAGACAAATGACGAGACCGGTACACTTGACCCCCGCACCTCCAGAGGTAAATTTTGAGAACTTGGAGGACATTGCAGCTACGATAGATTTTACGTGCACCAGCCGCCATTAGCGTACACTGCGGTGGATTTTGTCAGCGACGAGCGTCGAACCAGAGACGTTCAGATCACTGTTGCCAAATGGGCCACCGCACCCTTAAAAAAGTTCTACAACACATCAACTGGAGAAGAAAAAAAAAATTCTATATACAATAGTTTATTTTTCAATTAATAAGTACAAACAACGCAGGGCAGGAGCTTGTCATTTTCGTACTTGTCACATGGCAGGGTACCGCAACTGAGCTTCAGGTCGCTCACGAAGCCCTTCTTGTCCGTCTCAGCCACCAGAAGGACGTCCGAGTTCTTTGTCCTCGAGTCCACGTCCATACATATGTAGTCCCCTTTCCTGCTTCTTATGTCCTTCGTCATCATGTATCCTCTGTATTCCAGGGTCCACTCTGGAGGACAGGTCGTCCGACCTGGGAATGTAGTCGGAGATGTTCTCTCGTTCACGAAGCAGAGCGCGCAAGCTACTGGCCTCTCGTTGGAGACATTTCTGCCGTGGACGTACACCGGGAATAGTTTAGAATAAAATCTGAAATTGAAATGAAACAGAATGGTTTTTATTGGCGTTGTATAGTTAGGTGCTGCAACTTCAAATGTACTATCTCTAGATGGCGCTGCGACGCATTCTCTCTGTATATGAGTACTTTGTTTTTAACCCGTGGCTTGGTGACTGGGAAGAGCAATGGAGATAAATGATGTAGGGTTCGCGTGTTGCTCAGATGCAAATTTCTGGTATCAAAACTGGCGCAGTGCAGGCCAGTCGAAGTGAGTTCAGAGCAGGTGTCTGGTCTATTTAAGTGACACACGCTGAGTTGGCAAGAGCCCAAGAAGGGAGTGGAGCTTTGTACGGCAGCACGCTACGCTATTAGTAGGGATACGCAAGAGTCGAGAGAAGTTAGATTGAAGGCGATAGCGGTATTTAACTGTTAGAGCACGTATTAGTATGTAGCCTAGGTGGCTGCACGATTTCGAGAGTTATTTTAGAGCCCGATGGTTACGGGTATTATTAGTGAACGTATATTCTGCCTGAAAGGGTTCATTACGACTTTAAAGTTCAGTTTCTTAGTACCGCATGTTGCGGTACTGTTGTGTTATTATTTGAAGCCCCAAGTCGGTCTATGTTAGTCTACCTCTACGTAGAATAAAAAAGGAATTATTTATGTTTATGCCTCTTACTTTATAGTATGCCGGGACCGTTAGAGGATTGCAGGGTAAATAAGAAATAGAACCACATAATGATTCGAATCCCGATAATATTGTCCTTATTTGTGATGTCTGCAAAATTGAAAAATAATTTTGTGTGGACTGCGCTGCTTCATTACAACTCTGGATGGTACAGCATATTCGCCACAGTAGGTCACATTGTATGGTGGTTAGCTTCGCCAGCTCTCCCCCCTCTACATTGGCCCGCGTTCGAATCCTGGGTAAAGCATGGATATTTATTCGATGTTCCATCATAAAGAGCCATGTTGTTTACCCTATAGATTCCTTCAAGATTGCTCATACAGTATAGTAACCAACATACCGCGGGATGTACGGGCAATGTCTTCCGGATAAGCCAGTCCCATTTGGAAAAAAATTATAATATGTTACGTTCATGTGTACTGCTTCCCTTCTTATAATATCATAATATGTGATCAAACATATCATAATATACGATAACATATCATCCTACTTTTGTCACCTTACTTCAGTTCCTTAATAAATAATAGTAATTGCTATAGCTATAAGCCCATCATGCTTCAACAGTAATGAAAGAATCGCTTGGGTAATAGAAAGAAAAAGCTTAAAAAACATGAATTAACAAACAGAAATATTCATTACACACTGCATCGTAAACGACATTTTCAGCTAAGAAGTAACAACTACACTCATTACCCACTGTTACACCTCTATCTACAAAGAGTGTATCTAACAGTAAGTCACTCCAATACACTAAACCTTTAAAGTAAGTCTAAGTTAATCTCACTAGGTGTCGCTAAATTGTCTATGATTGGTTCAGATTCCGAGCTTAAGGATTTTATAGCCGATGAGTTCGTTTCTGCTAACTTCAGCGTCTGAAACACCTCATTCTGCTGCTTGTTTTCTCTGTTTACCTGTCCCTCCAGCTTATTTGCAACTGTTTGCCGTATACTGATTTAATCTTTACGTCTAGTAGCAAGCAGCGAAAGAGTTTGCTACCAAAAAAAATGAACTAACATAAAACGAAATAGCCACCGAAAACACAGACATGATAATGATATGATAATGTCTTATCCCAAAGAAACTTCACTTCAAGGGCAATATCATCTATTAATGCGTTTTTTTTTTTCATTGTTTCTATCTTTACACTTATACAAAATCATTTTTCAAGACGGCAACCCAAGGGATTTTAAATAATGAATAATATTTTTCATTATAAATGATCATCGTCAAAAAATGAAAAATCAACATCAAAATGAAAAACTAAATCCTCACTTTGAAATCACCATATCTATGTCTCATCATCATGAAAAATCACCTTCAAAAAATCAACAATAAGGAATTTTAATAATGAATAATATTTTTCATTATAAATAATCATCGTCAAAAAATGAAAAATCACATCAAAAGGAAACATTTAATCTTCACTTTGAAATCACCAAAGTTATGTCTCATCACTATGAAAACACCTTCAAAAAATCAACACTGGGGAATTTTAATAATGAATATTTTTCACTATAAATAATCACCGTCAAATAATGAAATATCACCATCAAAATGAAAAACTAAATCCTCACTTTGAAATCATCATAGCTATGTCTCATCACTATGAAAAATCACCTTAAAAAATCAATACTGGGGAATTTTAATAATGAATAATATTTTTCATTATAAATAATCATTGTCAAAAAAATGAAAAATCCCCATAAAAAGGAAAAATTAAATCATCACTTTGAAATCAACATAGCTATGTCTCATCACTATGAAAAATCACCTTCAAAAAATCAACACTGGGGAATTTTAATAATGAATAATATTTTTCATTATAAATAATCACCGTCAAAAAATGAAAAATCACCATCGAAACGAAAGACTAAATCCTCACTTTGAAATAACCATAGCTATGTCTCATCACTATGAAAAATCACCTTAAAAACAATACTGGGGAATTTTAATAATGAATAATATTTTTCATTATAAATTATCATCGTCAAAAAAATGAAAAATCCCCATAAAAAGGAAAAATTAAATCATCACTTTGAAATCAACATAGCTATGTCTCATCACTATGAAAAATCACCTTCAAAAAATCAACACTGTGGAATTTTAATAATGAATAATATTTTTCATTATAAATAATCACCGTCAAAAAATGAAATATCACCATCAAAATGAAAAACTAAATCCTCACTTTGAAATCACCATAGCTATGTCTCATCATTATGAAAAATCACCTTCAAAAATTCAACAATAAGGAATTTTAATAATGAATAATATTTTTCATTATAAATAATCATCGCCAAAAAATGAAAAATCAAAATGAAAAACTAAATCATCACACTGACATCACCATAGCTATGTCTCATCACTATGAAAAATCACCTTCAAAAAATCAACACTGAGGAATTTTAATAATGAATAATACTTTTAATTATAAATAATCACCGTCAAAAAATGAAAAATCAAAATGAAAAACTAAATCATCACACTGACATCACCATAGCTATGTCTCATCACTATGAAAAATCACCTTCAAAAAATCAACACTGAGGAATTTTAATAATGAATAATACTTTTAATTATAAATAATCACCGTCAAAAAATGAAAAATCAAAATGAAAAACTAAATCATCACACTGACATCACCATAGCTATGTCTCATCACTATGAAAAATCACCTTCAAAAAATCAACACTGAGGAATTTTAATAATGAATAATACTTTTAATTATAAATAATCACCGTCAAAAAATGAAAAATCAAAATGAAAAACTAAATCATCACACTGACATCACCATAGCTATGTCTCATCACTATGAAAAATCACCTTCAAAAAATCAACACTGAGGAATTTTAATAATGAATAATACTTTTAATTATAAATAATCACCGTCAAAAAATGAAAAATCAAAATGAAAAACTAAATCATCACACTGACATCACCATAGCTATGTCTCATCACTATGAAAAATCACCTTCAAAAAATCAACACTGAGGAATTTTAATAATGAATAATACTTTTAATTATAAATAATCACCGTCAAAAAATGAAAAATCAAAATGAAAAACTAAATCATCACACTGACATCACCATAGCGATGTCTCATCACTATGAAAAATCACCTTCAAAAAATCAACACTGAGGAATTTTAATCGCTATAAAATTATTTTAAGTTTATTCTCCTAAGTTGCACTCGGATTCTGAAAAATTATTTCATTGCCCTACAGTCAATGTATCAACTTTTTTAAATATTTCATTTCATCCCGAACAGTTGTGGAGAAAAACAAAAGATTTATTTCTGTTATATTGATTTTGCACGGACATGTCCCATTTGTTCACGTCTCAGATCAGCCGTTCCCGAGTTTAGGTCTGATAAGTTTTCCTATCATTATTTTTCTGATCACAGATTCTGAAATGCACCTTTCGGAATCACGTTCCCTGCATTTGAAAAAATCCTTTAAAATCAATGCACGTACTGTACTTCAAAAATCGTTTTATTTTAACCATTAGCTTACGGGGACCGATTCCCTCTTTAGAACGGAAAAAATTCATATCCCCTTTATAAGAACATCCATTATGGGGTTTATATATATATATATATATATATATATATATATATATATATATATATATATATATGTATGTATATATATATATATATATGTATGTATGTATATGTATGTATATATACATGTGTATGCACATATATATATATATATATATATATATATAGTCATTCTTGGGATACATGCTATCCCACCCCGTAAGGAAATGGTTAATTTAGTCTGAAAAAAAATTTTATTTCGCAGATGTGGACATCGATAACATAATGCAATATTAAAAACCAATAATTGAAAAATCTAAACTATGCATCCTCTATTGAAATGTCGATCTTCATATGGAAATAAAACAGAGTTAAAAAAAATGGCTTATCTGTGATTAGGAAATGACAGATTAGCAAAAAAAAGAGGGAAATTCCCCACGGCTTATCGCAGGAATTAGAGATCTGAGAACTCAACTGGAGGGCTCCTTAAGTAGTGGAAGAAATACTTCCTAAGAATCAAAAAGCTTTCTAAGAGACCGGCAAAAAAGTTTTTTGCCTACCTATTCGAATTTCAAGAACCTCAAATAAGAATACCCACCGAGAGAATAATCCTTAATTTTGCACAAGAAACAAACGCCGGGGAAATACCGGATTACGACGTTCCAACTTTTAGAATATCAGAAGAGTCAAAAGTATTGCGATAATCGATTACTTTCCTATCACATTGATTTAAATACCCCTCTAACACGTATTTTAGAAACACGTATTCAGGCTGTAGCTTTGTCCCTGCGTACTCTTGAAAATGTCACACCTGTTAAACTTTATAAAAAATTCATCATGAGGAACAGAAATAAGCAACTTCAACACCGATGTTTTGCTCTTTATCAACATATTTTAGAACAAATTAGATGTTTCCCTGTTCATGTCCCC
This sequence comes from Dolomedes plantarius, assembly GCA_907164885.2. Taxonomy (NCBI): domain Eukaryota; kingdom Metazoa; phylum Arthropoda; class Arachnida; order Araneae; family Dolomedidae; genus Dolomedes; species Dolomedes plantarius. The sequence goes on along the minus strand of OU015500.1, from coordinate 138,486,554 downwards.
TCATGCAGAGCAACTATACTCGTATAGTTCGTCCGCTGGGTGCTCTACGTCAATGGTTCTCAAACCGGTGGTACGCGGTTAACTACCAAAAAGTATACAAAATTATATTGATACATGCTAGAATTTAATTGTGACAAAAGTTTGAGTAATGATTTAAAACTGAAAACTATCAGTAAAGCAGCAAGCAAGCACGTCGCTCCTTACTACTGTATTTGTGGCTGGAGTAGATTGGAACAGTAGTGTGCAAGTATGCAACGCAGAGTCACAGACAGGGAGAGCAGCGCCGGCTACCGGCACTCTGTCGCAACGACGAGTCACCTCCACCGCGCTTTCGGCCACCGTGCATTGATTTCCCTCTTTCGCCATTCTGTCTGTGTCTGTTTAGTCATTATTAACTGCTCACTCTCAGAAATTTTCCAGTTCCCTATCTTACTTTGTGCGTGGACATATTACAGTTGTAATAGTTAAAGGTCGTATACTTTGAAAAGTGTTTATATATTTAACGATAAGTGTTTATACAGGATGAAGAAGTGTTTATACAGGCGCATTTTGAGAAGGACAGCTCTGCGAACGGCCTGTGATGGCCCCCCATGTGGAAAATATGTAATCCAAATAAAAGTTTTCTTTTGTCCGTTCTGTGTTCTCATCAGTGATTGGCGTCTTGCCTCTGTCATATGCAAATTTCCTCCTAACGCCCCTATTTTGTTTTTCTTGGCCGTTCACAGAGCTGTATTTTGTGCGTGCATAACGCGTCCGTTTTTTGTTTTTTGTTTTTTGTTTTTTGTTTTTTTGTTACTAGGGGCTTCGCCCCTAGGCTCGCTACGCTCGCTCCTCTGGTGAATCAAGTGAATGAATGACTCAATAGTTGCTTACAGCGATTGAGTCGTTCATTTGTTTACAGTTGAAGCTCCCCCCCTCCCGGCGAAATGGATGAAGCCCGACTATGGGTGAAAAATCGGATCTTCTTTCATGTCCTTCTGCAAAGGAAGCCAATGAGAAGATTTTTTTGAAGTATTTCTTTAAAATTCAATTAAAAATCGAAATTTTAAGATAGAGACTTGAAAGGAAGTTTATATGAACGAGAAAGCTTTCATCTTCCAGTTGATATAAATATTTTCTTTGTAACATAATAAGTCTGAGAGCATCGAATTTATATATCTCGAAACGCATAAATTTTTCCAAAAAGTGGGTTTTCAATTTTAATAAAAATATCAGTGTTTTAAATTATTTTTAAACAAATGAGGTCTTGTTTGAAGGAGAAATGTCTGTAGTCTTAGACTGTAAAAAAAAAATTCTACGATCCTTTTTAGGCGAGTCATCGTAATCTGAACATGAAAAAGTCAATATTTTCCCACAAAACATAAAATTAAAAAAAACTTAAAGTCCGACGAATATGAGACATGTCTTACTTTCTTCCCCACATTGTTCTGCATCGATTGGTATCAGTCTCGACCCCATACCCCCAGCGGTTTCGGAGGAGATAGCGTGACAAGCTTTTGACAGCGGCGGCGGCTGCGGCAGTTACTTTTTTTTAGAATAGAGAGATACATGTACCGTTCCAGCGCTTTTTAGGGTTTTCGCATGCGCTGAGCATTTTGCGACTGTAAAAAGTGGGCGTTGCCATTCGAAAATTTCGAGTTTCTGTACCTATAACCGTAACCGCGAGCGCCATTTGGTTGTCGTTTCACAGAATCCCGAGCTCATACCTCTGAATAACTATATCTGAAATCTCATCTGGATCAGTTGAATGAAACATCCGCTAAAGGTCCATATATCGACAAAGTTTTTTTATGACCACCCTGTATTTATTTATTTACGACGATGTATAAATGGCTTCTTTGTGCGTGGACAACTTTAACTAATATAACACATTTTAATAAAACTAAAGTGTTTTTGCTGGGGGTACGCATAGTTAATTATACACAAAAAGGGGTACGTGGGTTGAAAAAGGTTGAGAACCTCTGCTCTACGTAATGGAATAGCCAGCAAGTTTCGTGGTGTATAGCAGTGATGCTATACACCACGAGTGTATACGTGGTGTATACCAGTGATGCTATAGCCTTGATACGCTAATTGAGGTCGCAAAAAAAACATGAAGGGGTCGCGGACAGTTTAAAGTAAATTTATATCATGTTGAATTATTAATTAACAAATACTCTTTGAATATTTTTATAATTGCGTATTTTAAATATTTTTGTTCATATATTTTATGTTAAAATGTCTATGATGTGATATTGATATATAAGGCGTCACACACTCTTAGTAAATGCATACCCAAAATCTACAGTTCAGTGGTTTTTAAAATAGGCTATTAAAGATAGCTTATTTCATTTTTCTATTTATTTGTAAACAATTTTCTAATTTAAAAAAAAAAAAATATTTGCTACTATCAAAAAATTTTCAATGGGGAGGGGGGGGGGGTGAATTTTTTTTAATTATTATTTAAGAGGATGGTGGACATTACAAGACGATTTTTAAAATTTTTACCTCAGAGATATAAAATGTTGCATATATATTCATTAAAGTATAACTACATATCAAACACCTTATAAAATTTTATAAATATTTTTAAATTTTTTTGCATTTTAAAAATTGAAACTATTATTTTTTTAAATGCACCTTGTGATCCAATTTTTAACGTCCCCCCTTAATTTTTCATTTTGCCTATAAATACATTTTTTAACAGATTTACTTTTTTTTTCATTGAATAGTTAATTTTTAGGAAATATTTTTTATGCTTGTGCTCTGCATTTTCTTGAAATTTTTGCACTTAAGTTAAATTTTGATAATCTGAATGATGTCGGAACCTGAAATGGATATATAACTTTATTTTAATGTATTAGAGGAGTCTTTATTCTAAATTTTATAAAATGTCGTCAAAAATTATGACGCAAGGAGCATTTCAAATACTTGCAAATCTAGAAATGACTCATTTTGAGAAAAAAAGCCATTTAAAAGATGCTTTTTTCACCTACCTTTAATCCTTACTTTTCTAAAGCTAGCCCCTCCCCCCAAGTTTTCATTTTACTTTTCACTACATATTTTAAATGCATTTTATTCTAATATTTACATATTTTTAAAATATTAATACTCTAAAAAAAATTCTAATTTTTGTTCGATTTTTGATAATTTGAAAGTCGACCATCCCCTTAAAGAAAATGGGTAGCGGTCGAAAAAAGTTTGCGCACCAAGGGACAATTGTCCGCGGGATTAGTGCCTGTCACATAGGAAAAAATAACTGATGTGATTAATCCTTCACCGGGCGCGCCCGTGTACAAAGTGCAACATTTTCGTAATTTTGAATGGTTTGTTTTTACATATATTCTATTTATAGCTACACCCTTTCTAATGCACAGACCAAACCACTGGACCTAAAGGGCTGAAATTTTACATGGCGATTCTTCTAATAGTGTAGGGGTGCACTAAGAAAGATTTTTCAAAAATTCTTCTTAGATTTTTTTAAATTAAATTTTTAAGCTGTTTTATAAACTTTTTTTACGTTTGCATTTAAAATAATACATTGAGGGTTATAATCTTTTATATCACGAGAAAGATCATAAAAATTCCTTCAAAATGAAATTTTTTTCGAATTTTTACCTCCATTTCCTGATTTTTGGTGAATTTTTAAAGATTAATTTTTAGAATTTAATTTAGTAAATGCCGATCACGTGATTTCTTTTTCTGGTACTTTCAATAAATTTATCGTCACGTGCGTAGCAACTAAATAGACAAAAAAAAATATTTTTTCTTTATAATGCAGCAGACGATTGGATATTATCCAAAAAAAATAAATATTCCTTATGATTTTTTTATAAATATATATATATATAAATATTTTTTTACATCAATTGTATATATTGATCGTCTCATTTATTATAAATATATATATTTATTTTTTTTGGCATTAATTGCATACATTTACCGTTGTATTTAACGTTGTATGTACTCCGTAGCGAAGCGTGGGTTTTCAGCTAGTTATAAATATATCTCAATATTATCAACATTTTATATCTTGTCATAAAACGCAGAATTACTATTTTCAATTTGAAAAGAAAAGTTTATTACAAAAGGAATAATCACGGTTGAAAGACGTTGCGCTTTGCGCCACGCGCGCCTGCTGGTGTTCCAAAAATTGGGCACGCCCGCTGAAGGATTAATTAAACAGCAATATTCACTCGAATTCCACTTCCTTCTCTCTCACCTGTGATGTCTCTTGAAGTTTTTGGCGTCCGCATCCATCTGTACTTGGTCGGTTAGGCAAACAATGTTCGCAGATCCACCCTTGATTATATCCGTGGAGGCCAGGAAACCGGTGAGCAAAGTTTCGGAATTTTCGGTGTCGCAAGTTTGCCGTCCCCAGTGCGTGTACGTGGCACCACCGATGTCTAGAGACAGAGCTGGAAGAGAAAGAAAATATAAAAGTTGCTGAAGAAATTCAAGAAATGATAAATCCCAAAGAATTCAAGCGTCAGGCTTTTATTCGGTCAAGAGTACCAACTAAAATGCACGCTTCGCACAAGAAGCAACCAGGTGGCGATACAGTACGATATACGTATATATATATATATATATATATATATATATATATATATATATATATATATATATATATATATATATATATATATATATATATATATATAAACATATATATATATATATACAAATATATATAAAAAAATATATATATATATATAAATATATATATATATATATATTTATATATATATATATATATATATATATATATATATATATATATATATATATATATATATATATACATAAATATATCTATCTATATATATATATATATATAAATATATATATATATATATGTGTGTGTGTATATATACGAATATATATATATATATATATATATATATATATATATATATATATATATAAACTCATGGCTCAACAGTCCGCTGTGGACCAAAGCCGGCGGTGCCCATCTTCGCTTTCTTGACCGTGTGAGCTTGGGGTGCCATACAGAATATGTCTCAGTCAGGTGGTCAACCTGACGTGGGACCCCCAGAGTTTAATTCCTAAGCAAGCTTGAACAAAAAACCATTACTCATTCCCTAATTTAAGTAAACTCATCCCCTTACTTAATTTGTCCGATAAATTACAATATATAAATTATATATATAAATTATATATATTACTATTATATATATATAAATATATATATATATAAATAAATAAATAAATATATATATATATATATATATATATATATATATATATATATATATATATATATATATATATATATATATATATATATATATTAGAGCAGTAACCTGTGGACACAACACTTATGCTATTAAAGCAAGTGTATTATTATTAAATTACCTTAAATTAATCTATAAAACAATAACATCTGGTGTTTGTGGTATAATTGATAATAGCTTTAGTCTAATTAGAAAACTACAAACATTAGATAATTGTAAAACAATACTAACTTATGATTTTAAAGATTTATTCAATAATATCAATATAAATTATTTAAATAGAGTAATAATAAAATTAGTACAAAATAATATTCAATACTTAAGCAACGATATTAAACTTACTCATTTCAATAGGCTCCTAGATTTTGTAACTAAAAATAATTATATAGTACATAATAATAGTATATTCTTACAGACCAAAGGTGTACCACAAGGTGGTAATGCTTCTAGTATCCTAGCCAATTTATACTTACATTATTTTGAAGTTGTTAATATTAAAAATATAGATAATATCAATTACAATATATTTAGATATATAGATGATATAATAGTAATTAATAAGAGTAATAATCATATAGACTTAAATTTTTACCCTCCTAATCTGGAACTAATTCAAAGTAGCCAAAATAATATTAATGTAAACTTTTTAGATATAAACATAAAATTAAATTCTCATAGCAAATTTACTTTTGACTTATACGACAAAAGATCAGATTATGAATTTAATATTGTTAAATTTCAAAATTACCAAACCTGTTTACATAAATCTGTTTTTAAAAACATTATTGTAAATCAGCTTGTACGTATAAATAGGCTTTGTTCTAAAGACAATAGGAATAAGCATATTTCAGACTTGATAGCTGTGCTAACACGTAATTATTACCCTGATAGTCTTTCCAAGCACATAATTGGTTGTTTTAGATTTCATGAATACTTTGTTCTGTTGCAACTAATAAGTAAATCAACAAAATAAGTATAATTAGAGTAAATAACTACTAAAAATAAAATAAAGGAAAAATAATAATAACTAAAGTAAAAATAAAAATCAAATGATAATAAAATACTCTTAGTAATAATAATAAAAAGCTAATATAATTAAGGTTAAATAGTCCTAAACACAGTCTTTATAGTAGGACAGCTGTGTTTCCATTTGCTCCTTGGTTGCAAGTTTTGTGACGTCAGTCATCTTGCGGTTACTTATTCTTAACTTCCACTCTGTCTGGCGCCAGGCTTGGTGTTCTATGGTTGTTTGGATGTATATTCAATTCTACAGTTACGCATGGATTGCATGGTGTCTAAGTATGTTTATTGTATAGATCATACTTATCTGAAAGAATCCATTGGTTTTTAGACAGTATCGACACCGCTGATGATGAGATATTGTCAAAAACCTCTTCCAATCTTATCTTTTCATGTTTTTGGTTCCTGGCTGTAGTAGCTTTAGTACTCATACTGGTTTTTCTCTTTCAACTTTATCTTATATATATATATATATATATATATATATATATATATATATATATATATATATATATATATATATATTTATATATATATATATATATATATATATATATATATGTGTGTGTGTGTGTGTGTATATATATATATATATATATGAATGTATGTATGTATGTATGTATGTATGTATGTATGTATATATATTTATTTATTTATTTATTTATTTATTTATTTATTTGCAACAGTTGCTGAAACCTAACTGCTTACTTATATAATATAGACTTAAATTTTTACCCCCCCCCTAATCTGGACTAAAATAATAACTTATATATATATATATATATATTATAAGTAACTTATATATATATTATAACTATAACTTAAAACTTATATAACTTATAATATATTATAACTTATATATATATTAACTATATATATATTATATCCGTTGACGTGGATTGACTCTGAAAAGTTATTTTTATATTTTTTTAATGTCTTGTAAACAATCTGTATATTTAAGTTGCTAAGCCCATTTTTTGGGCAGTCCGTGAGAGGAAACTACTTCATCAATATTTTATTTTGGTCTTAAACGAAAGATTTTAATCTATAGATATGTCCCATTTGGTTTTTGTAATCTCAATTTCTATTAATTAGCGATAATTTACAGTTAAAAATTGCTCTCTGCGCATGCTCGGGGACAAGTTGAAATCTGGCTTTAGATACTTACTAAGCACGAGGCCGCATAAACACGTTAATTTATTTATTCCGAGGAATCTCTCTAGCTCTCTGCCATTTTTATTTTTAATTATGTTTGGGAGATATAGAATTAAACCTGGCGGAAATTATTTATTTCGCGCTGTTGAGTAACCATATTTCTTTTTATTGGGTTCAACAGTAATTTTTTGAAGTGTATTTCTCAATTTTTAATATTATGATTTTCAACGTTTGGCAATGACCTTTTGAGTAAAATTTGTGTATCAGTACATTTATTTACTATCCAGCCGTCATGTTTTGACGGGTACCAACTACAGAGGCTGTTCGCACATTTTTTAGACGATTTTGGTAAGCAGTAATAAAAATCGTTTGCTGCAAAAGAAATAATTGCAATTGTACTATGTTTTTAAAAGTCAAAATTATCGTCTGCGGCTTGAAAGTTTTGTTTTGATTCAAAATGGCGTTTTTAACAAAGCAGTGGTTCGAAGGCTACATTTATGCTCTTTCCGAAGAGAAAACTAGCAGTCACACATCAAAATCCACTGTAAATTTCCTAAAAGAAATGGAACAAAAAACTGGTATCAAAGCCATACCCTTCACTGATATCCCTACTAAATCTCCCGATGTATCACCTATGGGTTTTTGTGCTTTCGGACTTTTAAAATCTGCATTATCCAAACGTCGTCCCAAAACCCTTACAGGACTCTGGAAAGCTGTTCAGGAGGAATGGGATAGAATACCTCTTCTGACACTTCAAAAGGCATTATTATCCTGGAAATTGCGGTGTCGAAAGATAGTTCAGAATAAGGGATGTCAAATAGAACATTTGAAACACAAGAATTTTATGTAATTTAGTTTTGTGAATACAATATACATCGTCTAAAAAATGTGTGAACAGCCTCTGTAGTACTATGTAATTTTGTTACAAAACATAGTTTTTATAGTAATAAACAGTAAGTCCGCTGAGTTAAGGATTTTGTTTTGCTTATTACCCATATTACCCCGATTTTCGATTGGCTGGATTGCCTATGGTCCCAGTTAGTCCAGATAAACGAGATTTTACTGTATTAGTTCTCCTTATGGCAAGAATATTTTTTGATTAACGGAATAACTACGGTCGTATAATAACGGTTCTTTAAAATTAATTAAAATCGTATTCATTGAAAATAGAAGAGAAATTACAGAGCATTTTAGATAGTTCTACAGTTTAGTTTTCATTTAGTATTAACTCGCCAATAGTAACGTTGCCAATGTTTAGAAACGTTATAAATAAAATAAAATTCTGAAACTGAAAAAGTGTTTCTTTTTACTTACTTTGAGTACTTTTAAT
>OU015500.1:138457812-138465312 GCA_907164885.2 Dolomedes plantarius | reverse complement strand
AACAGCGCGATAAACACATAATACAATTCTTGGTAAGAAATTAGGTATTGAAAATTATGAATCTTAACAACTACACGCCCTTTATTTTAACTTTCAAGTCCAGAAAAATAGCTCTCAAATTTTGGATCTGCTGACCTCCGCTTAGGAAAATAAGCGAGAAACAAATTTCCTGTAGCCTAACGCGGAGATTGCAGATCTGCGATGTCAACAGATGCACGGGCTGAACAATATAACAAATGTTAGTTATACATAGGAATGCCACATCGGTGTCGATGTTTTCAAAACATCGATGTTTTGATCAAAACATCGATGTTCTAAATATCGATTTATTGAAGCCGATATTTTTTTAGCATCGATGTTTTGTGCTCGATGTTTTTCGTTGTCTCGATGTTTTTTTTTAATGAAAAAGCCCCGAAATAAAAAAAATTGGTGGAGATATGCACAGCAAAGTTTCTCAAGCTATTTTTTACATGATTTGTAGAGATTCTCAGCTCATTTCAATTATTGAAGACGCGGGTTTTAAACACTTGTTAAATGTATCAACTTCAGATTTTTTTTTTTTTTTTTACTAAATTATTTAAGCCTTCTGGCAGTAAATTATTCTCCAACTTGTACATAAATATTACAATAATTTTTCACATTCGGCCAATTTAAATTAGAAAACATCACGGATTTTTTTTTTTTTTTATGGCTTTGGTCCTATCAATTGTTTTTATAGAAATAAGTTCATCCTCAATTTTCGGGCAGAAGTAATAAAATGCATCATGGAAATTCTGTGATATGCGCTGACTCTAGCAACCAAGTTTTTGTCATTTTTGTCAGCCCAATCAGAGAGTAAAATTAATCTCCCCCCCCCCACGACTAACTGAAGTAACATTAATGTTAGAGGTTACTAAACCAGTTTTAAAAAACGGATGTTCTAAAACATCGATGTTTAAAAACATCGATGGTTTTTGGACGAGGTTTTATTAGCATCGATGTTTTAATATTGAATATCGATGTTTCAAAACATCGATGTTTTGTTGTCGATGTCGCATCCCTAGTTATACAATGAACTAATTTTTATGCATTACGTGGTGTCGCAGTAGACCCGAATACAGATGGGACACCTTCACATTAAGGAAGACTCCAACAGGGTCGAGCCGGACTCGCCCGATGACTAGGGAGATAGCTGACCGATGCAGAGTCTGCAGGTTCGAATCCCGCGATTGGCATGGGTATGTGTTGTAGGGTTCGCGTGTTGCTCAGATGCCAATTTCTGGTAGCTGCGCAGTGCAGGCCAGTCGAAGTGAGTTCGGAGCAGGTGTCTGGTCTATTTAAGTGACACACGCTGAGTTGGCAAGAGCCCAAGAAGGGAGTGGAGATTTGTACGGTAGTGCGTTACGCTATTAGTAGAGATACGAAAGAGTCGAGAAAAGTTAGATTGAAAGTGATGGCGGAATTTAACTGATAGAGCACGTATTAGTATTTATCCTAGGTGGCTGCACGAGTTCGATAGTTATTTCAGAGCCCGATGGTTACGGTATTGTTAGTGAACGTATATTCTGCCTGAAAGGGTTCGTGACGACTTTAAAGTTCAGTTTCTTAGTACCGCAAGTTGCGGTACTGTTGTGTTATTATTTGAAGCTCCAAGTCGGTTTATGTTAGTCCACCTCTACTTAGAAAATAAGGGAATTATTTATATTTATGCCTATTACTTCATAGTGTGCCTGGACCGTTAGAGGATTCACAGGGTAAATAAGAAACAGAACCATATAGGTGTTTTCGTAGGTCCAGATATTCGGAAATTTTTTAAAGACGAAGTGTTTGAAAGTAAAATGCTTTCGATGGAAAAAGAGGCCTGGAGAGCTTTCAAGGAAGTCGTCACAAAATTCCTCGGGACCGTTAAGGACCCCAACTATAAATCTATCGTGGAATACATGTTAATGAAATTCAAAGACTTGGGTTGTTCAATGAGTTTGAAAGTGCATTTTTTAAATTCGCATTTGGACTACTTTCCCTTCTTGGTGCAGTTAGTGAAGAACATGGTTAAACAATTCACCAAGATATTAAGGAGATAGAGCGTCAATATGATGGGGACTACTGTTGGATTCAGGGTTGCCAAATGTCCCGGATTTTAAGGGACAGTCTCTTATTTGCAAATTTTGTCCCGCGTCCCGTGGAACTTTGATACGGGACGGCAAAAGTCCCGTTTTTCGCCGAAATGAGAAATTTATTGTATACGAGTTGGGCGCATACAAGGGCCTGTTCACATCCGGATGTATTTAACACGGTCAAGCACAATATATCATACAATTCAATGAACTGTGGGAACACGCTCATTCGAAATCTTTTTTATGACTCAAAAGTCTACTATATTTATGCCTCTTACTTTATAGTGTGCCTGGACCGCTAGAGGATTCACAGGGTACATAAGAAACAGAACCATATAGTGTAGACAAACGGAATCCTCTTTATACAGGTCCAGATCATTTAAGACTTCGATTTGCAAAAGGCAACCGAAGAGCTTCTACCCAACTAGTTCATATCATTGTCAATGAACTAAGGGCTTAGAAATAGAAGATTTTCTTACAGTACTGAATTTTGGAAAATTCGAGCGAACGTCAGCCGGTTCTAACTTGCAAAATACCTCATGTTTCCCTCCAGTTCAGTGATTCTCAACCTTTTTTATGTCCACTCCCCACCTTTGGATGACCTTCAGACCCTACGACCCTCTTCCCCCAGGCCCAAAAACATAAGTAACGCTAGTTAAATACTGTTAGTTAAATACTAGTCGAGACCAACTGATCTAGTTAAGGCTGCTATGTACTAACCCCATTCGATTCGCTCACCTCAATGTTAACCTATGGAGAAAATTTGTCCACGGATTGCCGACTTGGATTCAAAGATTTTTTTTAAACAATTGTACTCCGTCATAGAGAAAGAAATTTTACATTTGTGTACATTTTTCGTTTTTTTAATGCAATTAATATTTTAAAATTTAAATTATTCGGGGAAAAATCTGGTATGGTGTGTTTTAAGCGCTCATAAATTCCTTCGGTGGACGAAATTTATAAAATGAATCCTGTAGCGCTTTGCAGAAAATTTCAGGCTATCTGACAATACCAATTTTATTTGATTATCAGCATTTATGTACCTGTAAATAGTTGACAAAAATATATTTTAAATAAAAAATTTGGGGACAGCGCTTAACCCCTTTATAGAGAGAGAGCCATTACAATCCCTCAAGATGTCAATCCTAAGGGGGGTGTAATTCTCGAGCTGTCAACTGGACTCCTCTCACCACAAGAGTCTGCAAGAAGAGGAAAAGGGAAATACGATTTTTTTTCTTAGTACATAGCAGCCTTAAACATGCGTAACATCATCTAATATCGAAGCATAGCTCGGTTATATATATTTTATAGGTTGAAAATTGCTGTTGATGTCCTGAGTACCTATATATTTAAGTTGCTAAGCCGATTCTTCGGGCAGTCCGTGAGAAAAAAAAAACTACTGCATCAATTTACTTCATTTTGGTCTTAAACGAAAGATTTAATTCTATAAATGTTGGTTTTTGTAACCGCAATTTCTATTAATGAGCAATAATTTACAATTAAAAATTGCTTTCTGCGCATGCTCCGTGACATGTTTAAATCTGGCTTTAGATACTCACTAAGAACGAGGCCGCCTAAACACGTTAATTTGTTTATTCCGAGGAATCTCTCTAGCTCTTTCTCTTCCATTTTTTTAATTATATTTGTGAGATGAAGAATTAAACCTAACGGAAACTGTTTATTTCGCGCTATTGAGTAACCCTATTTCTCTTTATTGGGTTCAGTAGTAATTTTTTAATTTCTCTGTTGCATTTCTCTATTCTTAACACAGTCAAACCCCGTTATAGCGAACCCGGTATATAACGAACTCACGGATATAACGAACGAAAATTTTGGTCCCGCCGTTTTCCTATTGTATTTAATGCTAATTTATCCTTTTATAGCGAACCTCCGAAATCTTAAGAATCGGCTAGAGCGAACCATTTTTTCAGTCGACTACTGAAATTTTTTTTTAATTTTTAAACTTTTTAAAAATGTTGAAGATAAAACGAATGTTGAAGAAGAAGATGATGAAGATTTACCTATCGCGATGTGGATAGAAAAGAACAAAATTTCATCATTCTCAGATTGTGACACGCAGTTGTTCGAAACTTGTGATGATGAAGTCATTACATGTGAAAATCCGACTGATGAAGATATTGTGGAAGAAATTACAATGAATCATTCTGAAATCGAAGGTTCTGCATCTGATGCTGATGAAGAGGAGCACATAAATGACGAAATCTCCACCATCTCAGATGCTACAGCAGCGATGCGCGTAATTAATAAGTTTTTGTCTACACAAACAGTGGAAGAAAGAGTGTTGGAGCCATTTGATGTATTGGACAAACAAATTCATACAATGTCTTTGAAATCACGTCAGCAGAAGATTACCGATTATTTCTGTATCAAAACAGTGAGCAACAATTAAAGGTAAAATGAATTTATTTCCGTTTGTCTCCATTTTTAGTTAATTTAATTAGTATTGTGTCAGTTTAACGTAATCGATTTTAGTCAATCTAATTCATTAATGATCATTTTTAATAGATTTTATCATTTTTTTTAAAAAACACCATTATTGAATACACATAGCAACTGAGGAGTTATACATTCTGTGAACGCTAACATTTTTCTTAACGGTTCGGATATAGCGAACAAAACTTTTGGTCCCTTGAAGTTCGTTATAACGGGGTCCGACTGTATTATGATTTTCAATAGTTTAGCCATGATGTGCTGAGTATAATTTGTGCATTGGTGCATTTATTTACTATCCAGCCGTCATGTTACGAACTAGTAGACCTAAAGTTAGGATACCCTCAATTCCGAGGCCGAAGGAGCCGGAATCGGCGTGCAAGTTGGCCTGTACGACGGCTCGTATTTTCTCCCTGTCTGCGGTGTTCTTGGCCGTGAACCTCAGGGATGCCACCAGGTCTCCGCCGTACGTGATGCTCCTCACGTAGTGGGTTCCGATACTTCGCTGATCTAGAGTGCGCCAGCCAGGTCGAGGTTCGGCCGTAGACGGTATCGTCAACGTCTCCTGCAGCGGAAGAGGAAAACTTAAGGATAAGATGGTTGTAATGATGCGCCTTCGAATAGGTGAAAATGTCATAAAAATATTAAAAGAATAAGTTGATTCGAAGGCTTTCATTATTACATTCAATTGATAAATTGAAGCGGTCCTGTGTGATGTAACGTATTGAATAGTCTTACGACGGCGGTCTACTTGGGAGGTTGATCGCCAGACAAGATTAAGCGAGGCTGTCGCCGGAGTTTGACATTATACGACAATGGGCATTGTACGTAGGTAGGCTGAAAAGTAATGCACACAAGCTTGTAGAGCGCGAACGAGATGACCTTCGAAACAGCGCCAAGTGGCATTTGGAAGTTCCATCCCTCCTCAATACGCATGCGCAGGTTTGAAATCGTTGTGTTCATCCTGTGTATTTTGAAAAGCGGTAGTATGGAGACGTGTTCTAGTGCTATGTCAACGGCGAGTTATACAGCGCTCTGTTATCGAATTTTTAACAGCTGCAAAAGTGATTCCTACTGAGATTCATCGTCGTTTAAAGGCTGTTTAAGGTGACGATGCTGTTGATAAGGGTAGTGTAAATCGATGGTTAATAAAATTTCGTGGTTTCGAGCCTGGAAAAGCCATAATTGTTGATGAAACACGCAACGGACGTCCGATCACTGCCACAGACGATGAACATCGGAAACTCGTCGACGATTTGATTCAAAATGACCGGCGAATCACTCAAAAGCGTATCGCAAACCATAATGGAGTATCCAAGGAATGTGTCTGCTTCATTATCGAACGATTGGGATACCGTAAAATCTGTGCTCGATGGGTACCACGCCGTTTCACAGGCGAGAACAGCGTCGGACTGGAGAGGCTCTGCGAAACCTGAAGTTTGAACCGATTCCACACCCTCCTTATTCCCCCGATCTTGCGCCTTGCAATTTTTATTTATTTTAATCATACGTACCGAGGGGTAATCATTACACCTCGGACGATGTGGTGAAGGCAGCTGTCAAGTCGTGGATTCGAGAAAAGTCGGAAGAATTTTTCAGTGACGGAATGAGAAAACTTGTTACACGTTGGGAGAAATGTGTTAGCCTTAACGGTGACTATGTTGAAAAATAAATATATGATTTTGAAGCTTAAGAATTGTACTTTAATGTTCTTTTTGCCCAATCTCGCTATTTCTTTTTGTTCGCGCTCTACAAGCATGTGTGCATTACTTTTCAGCCTACCCTCGTATAAGAATTTACAGCAGCGGCGTGAAGAAAAACCACGGGCGTCGTAGGAGGTTGTTGCAAGCTGTTTTCGGTGGGGGCGTACGATAGTTGAGCAGGGGGGGGGGGCAATTTAAATGATGGTGGAGTGAAACAAGCGAATGAGATGATGGCAGGATCGGGAATGGAGGAAATGTAATTCGAAGGAGGAGTCAAGAAAGAAGAATGGGTTTTAAAATATATAAATTGGAGAGTTTGAAAAAAAAAGAGGCTCTCTCCCAAATAGCAAGCTCTCAGCTCTGAGAAGCTCTCCCTTTCGAGTCTCAGACTAAAACTTCGTTTCTTGGTGTCAATGGGGTCGAGCTGCGGTTCCCCTTTGTGTTTTTACGTTTGGGTCGAGTTCTTGAATATATATATATATATATATATCTTGATATATTTATATATATATATATATATATATATATCTTGATATATATATATATATATTAATTTTGTTTGTTTTTAAATATTTGTATTTTAAATTATCTTTTATACTTTTCTTTTTGACACCAGCTTTTCATATTTATATCTAAATTTCTGATGTCATATTTTTGCCTTAAAAAAACATTCATAACAAGTGATAAGGTTTTTTCTGAGACACTTGGGTGTTTAAATAGTTTAACTGCATACTGTTTATATCCCGTGCCTGATATTCAAATAATCGCTAACAAATGTATACATTTACGCCATAAAACAGATCAAAAAAACAAGGGTAAAAGAAATATATAGTACAAAAATATCTGATTTTAAAAAAAACTATACATATATATGACACGCTGCTTACACTGCGTAACCTTTATCTAATTAATTAATCTGAAACTAGTAGTCATCATCAAGGGATGTGGGAAATAACTACGACTTACATAACAATTAAACACTTTCTTTATTACACTAGTTAAACGTCAATTCAATCCACGCCAAGTTCTCATCATCTCCCCTTCCCCACGACACGCGACCTCGTCCAACGGCGGACAACTCTAATCTATGCTTGTTCTTTATCACGCTCTGTAATTACGCAGGCGAAGCATCTTGTGACATGCGAGAGTCAGCCATCACGCGTTTTCGAACATTCGATGATTGCGTTAGTCCGAGCGCGCTAGGCAATTAATCATTGATGATCTCATAGTCTTGCGGATTCTCCGCTGCATTA
>OU015500.1:138227812-138455312 GCA_907164885.2 Dolomedes plantarius | reverse complement strand
CGTCGGACTTTAAGTCTTTTTATTTTATGTTTTGCGGAAAATACTGACTTTTTCATCTTCAGATTACGATAACTCGCCAAAAAATGATCGTAGAATTTTGATCTTTTTATAATTTAAGACTACAGACATTTCTCTTTAAACTATATAATATGAACCCAAGAATGAATGAATATATATATATATATATATAACATAAATAACAAAAAACCTTTTCTAATTTCCAAATTCTCTTCATTTTCCTTTAAAATTACTTGTGTTTAAGCAAACTAATTTCGTTTTCGTTTTTCGTTTTATTGTGAGTGACCTAAAAGCAATAGTAGGCAACTGATATACCGTCCCTTTCGCCCCAGTTTCGGGGGCACCTAAAAACTCATAAGATCACCTGACATTCTTATGCCCAGATAACTGAGTCAGCCAATAAATGCATGTTGCACAGGTCAAATGACAGGACCTCACGGAGCTTATTTAAGCTCGAACACGCTTTGAAGAGCGGTTGTGTGACTTTGTGGTCTAGTGAAAACGCTGTAACTCTATACTGCTAAAATAAAAATAAACCATTCATTAGAATACGGAGTTTTTACTCGTCAGTGACAGCCAGAGACCAGGGCTATTCACCTATGTGCCTAGCGCCCCAGGTATACTTCACGGATGGCGGTTACGACTACTGTGACATGGCCATACCTCGCATCAAGTTCCCCATCCACGTCATGATACACACACACACACACACACACACACACACACATATATATATATATATATATATATATATATATATATATATATATATATATATATATATATATATATATATATATATATATATAATATACTCTGTCACAAAAAAATATATGTACCCAGAAGATATCGAGCTACTATCACGAAACTTGGCAGGAATGTAGTCTGGTAAGAGATATGCAAATGATTAAAATTTCGACGCCAATGAGACACGGGTAAGCGCGCTATGCGCATATGAGATGCGCAGCTGGGAGAGTTTAAAAACATGATTGCTCGTGCCATAGGGTTATTCAAACAAATCTGTCGACTTGGATGGACGGTATTGTGACTAGAGATGCCTCTGAGGCGTAACCGGCGACAGTACGAACGATTTTCGGACTTTGAGAGGGGGTGTATAGTAAGCCTCAGAGAAGCATGTTGATCCAACAGGCGTATCGGCCACCACCTCGGTCGGAGCGATATGGTAGTTGCTTGGTGTTGGCAACAATGAATCACAGAAGGAATAGTCTACCGTCGCGGAGGGTCAGGGCGTCCCTGGAACACAACTGCGCGCGGGGAATGCGGCCCCAAGAGCAGCTACGTCCGCACCAACAACGTCGCTAGAATCGGTTCGACGCCATTTACCACCTTCCAGACATCCGGTGGTATCAAGGGAAACCATTCGCAGACGACTGGCCGACGCAGGTATAAGGAGCAGACGTCCATTAAGACGCCTACCACTAACCCCACATCATAGGCAGTGTCGATTGGATTTTTGCCGACCTCTGGCAAGCTGGAGTGTGACCGACTGGAGGTGTGTGATCTTCAGCGATGAATCCCGATTCAGTCTCAATGCTGATGACCAGCGCATACGCGTGTGGAGGCGGCCAGGCCACCGGTCCTATCCGGCATTTGTTGTCGAGAGACATACGGCGATTATACAAGGTGTGACAGTGTGGGGAGCGATTTGTTGGGACACACGAGCACCTCTAGTCGTCCTTCAACGCACTTTGATGGCACGCAGTTACGTGGACGAGATTTTTAGCGCCAGTTGTACTGCCTACGCTATCAAGTCACCCAGGTGCCATTTATCAGCAAGACAACGTTCGTCCACATACTGCGCGTCTCTCCCAACAATGTCTTCAAGGATATGACGTACTCTCATGGCCTGCCAGGTCCCCAGACCTCTCGCCATTAGAGCACGTCTGGGGCGTGCTTGTAAGGCAACTGCAGCCGTCCCGAAATACTGGTGAATTAACTGCCCAGTTGCAAAGATTATGGCATGATCTTCCGCAGGAGGTCATAGGTGACCTCATTGATTCGATGCCACGCCGTGTTTCGGCTTGTATAGCTGCCAGAGGTGGATTTACTACTTACTGATTTGTAACATTTTTCATGCCATATCTGCTAAATAAAACGGTCTGTTCTTCTGAATTTGTAATCACTTGCTTATCTCCTCATACACTACATACATGTTAAGTTTCGTGATATTTTTTTGTGACGAGTGTATATATATGTATAACTGTATAACACCCCCTTAATGGCTGTTCTTACAAAGGGGTTGTCGCAGAAATTTCCCGTTCAAAAGAGGGAATACCGTTCAAAATGGGCCCCGTATTCTAAAGGTTAACATTTTCCTTTTTTTTTTCTTTTTTTTTAAATTGCTGTTACCAATAAATTTTTATTTGGGGTCGTGTGATTTTTCATTTAAAGAAAATGGGTCGCGGTCTAAAAAAGTTTACGCATCAGGTTTGCGAAACTATGCATGCGTTTACGCACCCAGTATGCGTTACTAATGCCCCCTGGCGGTCTACAACCTAACCAGGTCCATAGAAGACCGCACGACGAAGAGATACGACTCCTGTTTAGCTCACAGCTATTGGACACCACAAGGGTCGGAGGCCGGCTTTTTGACCGGTGCCACCATAATTTTGACCAAGCAACCCCAAGGGGGACATCTGGTGGGCTCGTACCTTCCTCCCCTCCTACAAACACCACGGAGGGACGTTCAAGCCTACTGATTTAACCTGCCCATACCCGGCTTATGAATTCCCACGTATTTGAAATTTCGTAAATCGTCTTCACCACGGAAAGTTTTGCTCTCCTTTCTAAAATTTATTCTGATAAAGTTTATATCACGAGAAAGATCATAAAAATTCCTTTAAAATGAAATCTTTTTCGAATCTTTACCTCCATTTTCTGATGTTTGGTGAATTTTTAAAGATTAATTTTTAGAATTTTATTTATTAAATGCTGATCACGTGATTTCTTTTTCTGGTACTTTAAATAAATTTATCATCACGTGCATAACACCTAAATAAACAAAAAATATTTTTTTCCTTGCTAATGCGGCAGACGATTGGACATTATCCAAAAAAATATTAAAATACAGAAAAAGAAATGTTCTACAGACTGTACTACTGTCCGACCACGGAAGCAAGGTCCCTGGAAGCTGTTGCGCATGCGCGAGAAAAGCTAGTCTACTTAGAAAATAGGGGAAAACGTCATATTTTCGGATGTGTTTGTTTGTGAAATACGGATTGTATTTCAGACTGCTTTTTGTCCGCAATTTTAAAGTTATTTTTTAAAACTTTATTTTTGATCGAATATAATAATTTCAAAATAATAAAAAGAAAGAAGCAAATCTATTTAAAAAATAGGAGTTTTATAGGAGTGGATATTTTCGGATTACATCACAATCAAAATTATCTAAAGCTACGTTTTCGGTAGTTCTTTTTTTCTGAAGTTTCCTCGGAGATTCAAATTTTGGAGTTTCTTCACCCTTTGCTTCTCTGCGTATTCTTTTTACACTGGACATTGATATCCCGGTCATTTCACTAGCTCTCTTTAGGGATTGCGAAAGTGGAACAATAACATTTCCTTCTAGTGCTTCTTTATCACGCAATTTAATTACATTGTGTATTATACGTTTACAATCACTACGAAACGGCTTATTCCGAGCAGTTGTGTTGGGTAAAGGATCCATTAATTTTAATATAATAATCAAAATAACAGACGAGGAAAAAGCAAGCAAGCGCAGTTAGTAACCGATTCTAAAGAATGTCGAGAGAATACGAGACTTTTCCCCCTCCTTGCTCAGCAGCCTTACCTACAGCGTGAATAGAATCGTCTTGGCACTATGCCAACCGTGGTTCTTCGTACTGTGGTCGGACTGTATATTAACTGTACTATATTCTTTAGTATTCTTTATATTAGATTTAATTTGAATATTTTCTTCTACATTATTTTGTCTATAAAATTATCTTTTACGATTTTCTTATAAATATATATATATATATATATATATATATATATATATATAACATCAATTGTACACATTGATCGTCGTATTTATCATATAATATATATATATATATTTGGCATGAATTCCATACATTGACCGTTGTATTTAATTTGAATGTACTCCGTAGAGAAGTACGGGTTTTCAGCTAGTCAATAAATAAGACTATATGAGTACATAAAACAGACAGTGCATATAACAGTAAATAAGATCCATCATATTAATATGGGCATGGTAACCTTAAATGTATTTTCTATATATTTTTCTTTGAGCCTAGACAGTTATTCATTGCCAGCACATGGATTTTAAACCTTTCGTTGCAAACATATGATATGAAATTATGAAAAGGAAATATGTTATTTTCGCGACAATCTACTCCAAAAGTGGCGTCAGCCAAGATTAAAACAACTCACTGATGGTTTATTGATGACCTCCTGAGGAAATATATCGACACCCGGACTGTTCGTCCTCATGTCATAAGTTCGCCCCAACAGCATGGGTAGTACATAGTACCATATGGCTGTCATAATTCTCTGAAAGATGAAAAAATGAAGGAGATCCAGTTAGTTTCTCAAATTATTAAAAATTGTACAGTTAACCATAAACATTATATACATATATAGATATAGATACATACGGGTACATTACTGTTCTTTGAAATTGCAACATCAATCAAGACTTGAGTTACAGAAATTTAATTTATTTTAGCGATGACATGCAGTACAATATACAAGGTGCGCCCGCAAAGTAACCGGACAAATTAAAAGAACAAACTATAAAATAAAAAAGTGAAAGAATAATCGTCTGGCCAGAAAAAGTGACATCTCAACTCTTGTTAAAGCCAGTTTAAACTGGTTATTTAGTCGTTTACATGTCAAAACGCTGTTGTAATTTTCATTTACTAAGAAGGCATTGCACAAAAAAATTTGCTTCGGAATGGAACAACGTTGTAACATTAAATTTTGTTACAAATTAGGTAAATCTGCTACCGTAACTTTAGAGGTGATTCGAATAGTATATAGTGATGCATCGTTATCAAGAACACAAGTGTATGAGTGGTACAACCGCTTTAAATGTGGGCGAGAAAGCATTGAAAATGAACCAAAGACAGGGTACCCTTCAACTTCAAAGAACGATGTAAAAAGCACGGATGTCAAAATCAAAGACTAATGTGATAGTGATTGCATTTTTTGATTAGAAAGGACTTATTCACCACGAATTTGTTCCTGAAAATCAAACAATTAATCAGTATTTTTACAAGGAGATGCTTTTTCGATTAAGAAGCAGGATATTTAGGAAGGAACTGTTTATTCTGGGCAATGGTTTCTTTTACACGATAATGCTAGGCCCCATACAGCAATTTTTGTACAACAGTATCTTGCTAAGCATTCAATTACAGTTATAAATCACTCGCCATATTCTCCCGACTTGTCGCCAACTGATTTTTTCTGGCCATGAAAGGACAGAGATTTGAAAACGTCTCGGATATTAAATCAAATGTTACGCGTATTTTGCGAACGGTTAGTTCCAAAGCTTTTAAACAGTGTTTCGATGACTCGAAGAAACGTTGGAAAAATTGTATAGACTCCTTTGACGATTATTTTGAAGGAGATAAATTTATTTGAAAGTGAGTAATATTTTTCTTATTTATAAAAAATTGTCCGGTTACTTTATGGGCGCACCTTGTATTAATGATTGAAATTTCAGATCTGCAAGTCAACAGGGGGAAACATGCTATAATCAGTATTTTGTGCATCCATCTTTAGCAGTTGTAGCTGCTAGCACATGGCATTGAGCTGTAAAGATTCTGGAGGGCTCTCTGTGAAATGTTCCACGCATGAATCAACACGCATCCACATTTTTTCAGTTGTGACTGCGGCCAATTTTTTCTAACAGTCACGTCCCACACGTGTTCTATGGGGGACAAATCGAGTGATCGAGCAGGCCAAGGAAGAAGTGGTAATTGTTGTTCACAGAAGAAACATTGGATGATTCGGGCACGAGCATTGTCCCGTTGAAAGATATCTCCAGAGAGGGTCTGTAAGAGTGATAGGACTTCTGGTTCCAAAGCCTCTCTCATGTACCTCTGACTGTTCATAATACCCTGTCAGGGGAGAACGAGAATGAAATGGAATAGCTCCCAAACCATTACGCTTGGATTAGGACCATTGTGACGCTCTACAATGCATCCTTCCAAATGCCGTTCCCCTCTGTATCAGCGAACAAGGATCTGATCGCCATGGTTCTCGAGGTTAAATGTAGACTCGGCAGAAAACATAATTAGCTCTCATTCAACGTCCTAATGTGTTTGCTCATGGTACGATTGAATCCTCTTACATCCATGATACAGGGTTAAAGGAAGTCGCAGGAACGGAGGCCGAGCTATGGGCCTTCATTGCAGCAAACGTCAGGGAATAGTGCTGGTAGACATTGCTTAATGTGTCATCGTCCACTGCTGTGCCGACGTGTGTGGATGTCGTTGTACAATTCGTCACCTCCAATGCGCTGCAAGTGCCTGACCTCCCTTTCTGAAATAGCCGTATATGCTCCAGACCCCTCTCGACTTTTTACGTCAATTGTCTCCAAGTTCTCAAAATTGTGCCAGCGTTTCGTAAAACGCGTGCAACGGTATCATATGGCTAACCATTCTCTCAACCCAGTAATTCTTCCTTTCTCAAACTCTGTCACCCGTTCATAAAGTCTCGTTTAGCGACGAGGCATATTTACGTACAAGCATAGCAGTATATATTGAATTGACTGACACGCTATATGGGATTAGCTCTTTGAGGCCTTCTTTTATATTATCCATTTCAGCCTTTATTGCATGCACATGATATTTGCATGCGACTGAGATTTCAATCATCTGCATTTGCCATATAATTGTGTGAGAAGCTACTGATAGTTTTCATGTACTATTTAAAACATACCTGTTACGTACATTATCTGATGATATTGTTCTTAATTGTCTTTACATTCCATTTAAACATTTCCATAGAACTGTAATTATATTATCTCAGTGACTGAAAGAAAAAACTTGAGTCTGTCATTTCCTTTCAACTGTTCTTTCAGAGAAAACACTGTCTCACTTTATTCAACTCCTCTGAAAGACTCTTGTTTACGTCATATACCGCACAAATGTTTTGAACCATAATTATATAGGCTCAACAAAGAATGCTGTAAATGATAACATATTTTGTTGATTTGACATCTTTCAAAAATATCAATCATTTTCCTTCCCTTCTGCTTACAGCCACATTACAAACTTGACAGAAGTTTTACTGAAAACAAAATAGCTTTGTCGTAAACTAAAGATTCCTCGTTATGGCAACAAACAGCAGAAATGAACCATTATCTATCGTCTAAATTGAATGATGAATCAGATGGGAAATATGCAAATAACTATAGCCACGCCAATTTTATCGAAACTGTTTTGTTTTTTTTTCTGTTTTCTCCTCAGAGTTGGATTAATATAGTCTTGGAAATATGGCACTATTGTAGTGTATTGAATTACAGATTATCAAACTTGACTTTCAGCCTAAGACAGGTAACAAAAGCTGAGAAGCAGTTAAGAGAAACTAATTAATATCCTAGTTATAAAAATGGCAATGATTAGAAAGCATTTTGAAACATGAAATTGAAAATGCATTTTTATATAGGATAGAAAAAATACATTGATAGAAAATTGGACTCGTATAAAAAAATCAAAGATTTCATTAAAACATTTGTTCAGAATGGGTTATTCAATAATGATGTTGAAAATACTTTAAAAAAAGATTATTTTTCATTAGAACGGGGAGTGAAATATTATTATAAATAGCTATGACCATGCCCCTAATTTATCGAAACTTGTTTTAATCTGTCTTCTTCTCACACCAGGCCTGAAATACCATATTTTTGCAAACAGTAGTTGATGGCTCGACAGCACATCATTTTAACGTAGGATTACGTTCCTCCATAACGGTCCCTCGAAAAGCAAAATTTCAGACGCTAAAACCGTCCGTCGTCGCGAGTTATTATTTTGGCAGAGCGTCAAACCCAGTCTGTATCGTTTGGGCAAGCAGCAAACAGTTAAACAGAAAAGTACCAAAATGCGTCAAAATGTTGACATACATATATGCATATAAATATATATACATGCGTACATATATATAGATACATATATACATAACACATACATACAAAAGAGGTAAGCAACGATAAGTAATCCTACCTTAAAAACCCGCGTAGTTTCGTTAGATGGGACTACCTGATTTTTTTTTTTTTTTTTTTGGGGGGGGGGATGGATTAAAGACGAAGGAACTCAAAGGAGTAGTAGTCTAATACAGATGATAAAAGTGAAGTAGCGGTTGAGTTAATTAACTATCTGACTAGCTATAATAGCCGACAATAAGCATAAAGCATGCCAAAATGGCGGAGCTAAAAGCAAAAACATACATCTCATACAAGGCTGTCTGTACGCCGGAGATGTATATTTTACTTTTAGTTCAGTAATTTAACTTTTAGTTCAATTTACTTTAGGATCAAGTGATAAAGAATCAGTTTGAAACTTGAAAGGGACAATGTCTCATGCGTAATTAAATAAAATATATTGATAGATAATTCGGCTCACATAAATTACTGTCATTTAAAACAAAGATATAAGAGAAAAGAAATCTGTCCCGATTGGGATGTTTACTTGTTATCTGAAAACTAGTACTTACTTTAAAAACAAATTATTTTCCAACAGGACATGGAAGACGTAACAGCCCCCTTGCAGATATAATCGAGAGAAAACACAGAAATCTCAACATGCCGTGAAGCATCTGAGAGAAATAACAGCTGTTTGATATATCACTGATAAAAGAAGTTATTGAAGAGGAAGAACTGATAAAAATTAGTCTAGTGAAAAGAGAAGACATTGGGAACGGAATCCATGTAAAGTCGACTTCCTCTAATTTGATTTAGGAGTGTATCATATACACTTAACTTTATAACACGTTGTAACAGATTTTTAAAAAAACAGCAGAAATGAAATAACACAAGTAAATGAAATTGTCTTTTAAGAGACATTTAAAGGGTATATGTACCTTCATAATAATGTGTTTTACCACAACTAATATTCATTAACTAGAAGGTAACCCGTCATTTTGACGTCATAATACTAATAATGACGTCATAATGGAAAAAAGTATATGAAAGTTAAAAAATATCCCGAATTATCTAACAATATTGCATTTAATCCACACCTTGTAAAAGCAAACCCTTTCATTATTTTTTATTTATTTAGTTTTTCATACGATTGGAGTAGTTGACTGCCATCCAGTTTTTTACAGCTCACTACTCGATATGAATACTTGAGCTACTTGATTCTTTCACATTCAAGTTTGTTTACTCTCAGAATTCATCGCAAAAATAAACAGATTTTTAAAAACTGTTAAATATACAGCTAAAAACATCCAATTTTTTTTTAGTTCTGAATGTTTTATAGAAAAATAGGCTGAACAAACGTGATTTGAGGGAGAAGATATTAGTTTTTAGGTAAGAAAAAATTCTGATCCACATCTGAAATTGAAATTAAGCCTAACCGGCATTTTGTTTACTGAGGGCTTCAATTGAAAGATGAGTACAGCCCGGAAGTGTTATACAGAGACAAGGACTATTATATATATAATAACAATTTGAAGAAAGTAAAATTATTCCGTAATTTTACTTTCCTTGCAGATTACTTTAACTAAGGACCCTACGTAAAACATGTTCATAGTCTTTAATGCTGTTATATGCATACATATTTTGGTAATAGTACATTATACTAGAGGCCCTGTTGGTCGAAATCCACCAAATTTCATTTCCTTTTCGGAATAACAAAAGACTTTCTTAACTTTTAAGGAGCGCTATGCTTATTAAACTTTGACATTTCAGTCTTTACATCTAATTTATATACTTTACTGTTTGCAATGAATGATAAAAAAAGAACAGCCAAACAGGCTTCTGAATGATCAGAAATTGTTCAACTTCTAACACAGATGCCTCCTCCATACTTGCGGTTTCTTCTACTAGTTGCTCAACATCAGGCAAAACGATAGTCGAGAACCTTCCAGCAGAAGCGCTGCGGCAAATCTTGTCCAAGGCAGTAGATTCCATGGTGATAATTAACTGTTCTTGCGTAGATCTCGTCATGTCTTGTGCTCGCACGTTCATTGCGAAATTCCCTTAACTATCTGATTATTATGCACTGTAGAAGACACTCATGTCTATGCACATACGACATGGGAAAAACGGTTGGTGCGTGGCGAAATGGGAATTTATTTTGTAAACCTATGGGAAAATGTGCGCGAGACATGTAAAGATTTGATTTATTGCTAAAAGGCAATCACGCGCTCGCTTATTTATTTACTTTTATCTCTTGAACACTAACCTTTAAATTTAGAAAAACACACCATCATGATATATAGTGTGGTTCCGTATAAACAGCATTCTACAGCTCAAACGGGTGAACGGAATATAACCACAATGTGTATATAGACTATACATGAGATGTGTTCACGGAATTTCGAAAAAAAAAAAAAAGGTTCAAAAGTGTCCACCAAGTGGCGCTTTTCAAACGACCAAAACGGAATACATAAACAATGTTAACAATTCAAGACAAGATTTATAAGTAATAAGACAGGTAAGTCCAATGTCTGCTGTTGAACACACTGTACATCGCCTTGAAACTTTGCTGGTGACTGACGGTGGTCACATTGAGCACCTTTCCTACATCCTGTACACGATTAACTGCTCCTCTTATAACATTTCGTCATAATCTGTACCTGTTTCTGCAAACTCCTCTTTTCTCAAACAGCAAAAGCGTACTGTTATTTCCTTACCTTTAATGTGCTTCGATGACAAGGTGATCAAAAACTAGTCAATAAACCAAGTCGGACTTCGCCCCTTGTGATGCTAATTCAAAACAGGAGCCGTCCCTTTCAGCCCAATAGCCTATTAGGACCTGGTGAATGAAACCTCCAACCAGGGGGCATTAGCAACAAAATCTATAAATGTATGGATGGGGTACCATTTTAAAATTCACCGCTTCCGACGAATTGTTAATTTAGAATGACACATCGTTTGAAAATCAAAGTTAAAATGTGCCACTTCGTCCTATTCAATTGTCCCGTGACAGGACTTATAAACTAAGACTACATATAGGAAAAAAAATTCTATACCAGGTTAACTAAACTCAATTCAATAGCTGCAAGTCGACTTGCAGCCTTCATAGCAAAAGGATTAGAAAATGCATAGTTTAGAATTTGTTTCTCAAATCCAGAAATAGTTTCGAAACAGAAGTCATTCAAAAACAGACTGATCCTTTTGATGCTGAAAGTTCTGAACTGTAACTGCTCCCAAAAAATTTTTTACAGTAATTTCTTGACGATAGCTAACATTAATACCACCAAAAATAAATTAACTGCAAAATATTCCAACATTGCAATTGTCTGGAGTGTCATCTGACCTGCAGCCTACAGTAAACCAACACTGGGGAATTTGGAGTCTGGATGTTCATAGACAATAAGGAACAGTGATTTTAGGCGATTGAGAAATTTTAATATGTTCGATTCTTGGTTGAAACCATAATTTTTTAATGCAAATATTTCAGCATTTAGCAAAACTCCCGATAAATGCTGAATACATTTCTGTAAAGCACCAAGAAATTTGCAAGTGAAAACTAGCTTTTGTACCTGAAATCTATCGTCCATACCGAGACATTTAAATACAGCGGAATCTCGATCGATCGATCGTTTTCCCGTATGTATCGTTTATTTCACCCAGTCCCGAATAAATTCCATAGAAAACAAGCAAAAAAGACCGCATGGATCGTTCATCGATCCATAGTTTTCCCACAATATTCGTTCAGAATATCGCAGCTTTACATTAATTTATCGGATCGATCGTTTTTTCATAACTGAACCTGAAATATTAATGTCTGGATTGAGCTAGAATGACGCTCTAATTAAACAATGAGCAGAACATTTGAGATGCACGGTCTCGTATTTTTGTTCTCTCTTGTTCAGCCTGGTTTCGCTTTATTGTACCACTCCCATTATTTGTTCGTCGTTGGTGTTCCTTAATTCTTCAGCCCCTGGAGTACCCTAATTTCAGCAACTCATTCTAAATTATCCAACTATTCAACATTTCTGTTCTTATCAGCAATGGCTCACAGTCAGCTTTTTTGTTGGCCTTTGGATGGAGGAACCCTGGTGTTTGGTCTAGTGTGTGAGAAGTTTCTGATTACTTCAGTTCTACAATGGCCGATGAGTGTTTCACCTGGAAGCAGAACTTCCTGGTGGTCTTATGTCGGACTCCATCCATTTCAATGGAATGGTTCTAGTTACAAACGGTTCACGGCTGCCGCATCTTTATACTCTCACACAATAATAGATACCGAAAAGAATGCTATTTGCAACACAGAAAAAAAATATTGTTTACTTGTGGAGAGAAAACAAAAAACAAACGACGATTAAATACTTTTATTTTAATCAAAATTTGTGTATCGACGTGTATTTTTTTTTATTATCTTGGATTTCACTACATCTTTGTAATTTTATCTTCAGTTACACTACAGGTATGTATGCATTTATGTATGCGAGTAAATATATTTTAGGGATATCAAACTTTAAGGTATGTTAATACTTTCTTGTTTGTCCCCGCATCCATCGTTTAGTTCAGTTGGTCCCTTCGAAAACGATAAGATTGAGATTCCACTGTATATATATCTATACATTATATAAACATACACATGTATAAACTTTTTTCCAGTGAAAGTGACCATGCTAATGGAATAGTTAAAAGCCACATTTTCAGTCTCTAAAATTTCATTTCAACAGTAAAACAAATACTGCACCTACCAAAGAACTTCCTTATGAGATTTCTTTTCACTATGAAATTAGGCGAAAATCTTGATTTTTTAGGGATATAAACCAATAACACTGGGAACTTCATAGGAACCCCTATAAACAATTTTGAAAATTATGAATGTTTTAGAACCTTGAAGGGATTCAAAGGAAATTTCATAATTTTAAACTCATTTTGCAATGTGCTCTTTTAAATCTAATGTCAAGATTATATATATTCTGAACAGTATGAAATTGTCTTAAAATTAAAGCCCAAAATTTAAAGCAATTTTTTTTAACATCAAGAACCAAAAGCTCAGTCAATTTTTTTACTTTTAAGCACAGGAGGTTTTTAAATTTAAGAATTTTCTCAGCCCTCTAACTCAATGGAAACTCTGAAAAAAAATAAATAAATAAAATCTTACTTTTCATGCTTGAATCCTCTGTTTTGAGTTTTATACACAAGGTAATCGAACATCAATACATAAACAAAAGTAAAATGAACACACAGACACTGTATTAAAAAATATTAAATTTTATTATTAAAGACAAAAAGTACAGAAATAAGAAATTCCACTTAAGGTTAATGACAAAAGATATTAAAGGAAATTAAATTTTTGAAGGAAAATAAAATTGAGAAACCCCTACACCTACCAAATGTTAATGTCCTTAAATCAAAAAAAAAACTGCATATATATATAGATATACGTATATATAATATATATAAGTGTAGATGTATACAGAATAATGCAGAATAAGAAAACTTATTCCACAACAATCCTCTTATGTTTTTCAATTTTGCTATTTTTTTTAATATTTTTTTCATTTTATAAATCATGGTATTCACGTGGGGTTTTTCCTCTTTTTTCTCTTTTTTTTAAATTTTTTTATTTTTTTTATGATGAAAAAGTTATATATGTCTTTGTTTTCACATGAACATATTTAACCTTCCTTTTTAATGCCTCCAGCAACAGACAGTGTTTCTTTAGCATGATGGGCTTGAAGTACAGCAACAGCTTCTTCAACCTGAAAAGCAAAGAACATTTTAGGAAGCCATATACGAAATGCTAACTTGACCACAAGACATCAGAACACAAATTCAAATTAATCTGTATGTATGTATGTATATATATATATATATATATATATATATATATATATATAACAGTTCCATAACTGGCTGACAAATAACGCACATACCAAACCCCTGGACCTAAAAAGGGCTGAAATTTTGCATGGTGATTCTTACACTGTAGGGGTGCACTAAGAAAGATTTTTGAAAAATTCTTCCTAGATTTTTAAAATTTTTAAGCTGCTTTTGTAACTGCTTTTTAAGTTTGCACTTAAAATAATAATCTGAGGGTTATAAAATTTATATCGCGAGAAAGATCCTAAAAATTCCTTTAAAAATCTTAATAATTTTTAATTTTTAATCTTAATAACTTTTTAATTTTTTTACTTTCTTGTCTGATTTTTGGTGAATTTTTTAAGATTAAATTTTAGAATTTAATTTATTAAATGCTGATCACGTGGTTTCTTTTCTTTTTGTGATACTTTACATTAATTTTGCATAACAAAATAAATTGACAAAACAAAATTGAAATACAATAAAAGATAAAATTTCACCACTATAATGATTGAGATGGAAGTTTTAAGAATTCACATGAGTATGCTTTATGGATATTAAACATACAAATTAATTGCATACATTGACCATTGTATTTAATTTGAGTGTACTCCGTAGCAAAGCAGGGGTACTCAGCTAGTCATCCTATAAATTTTAAAATCCTGTTCAATAAGCTGTTGCCCCATCCCGTTTCATTGAAAAATATCTTTAAAAAACGAGGATTAAAACTTCATTTACATAAAAATTATTCAGTCATAAAATATTCCTTAATGTTTATATGAATCAACAACGAACTAGGAGCTAATTGTTTATCTCAAATCTCACAATATTACTTTTGGTGTGATGTTAACTATATTTCTCAAAATACTACAGCAAGGAGCAAATTAAAAAAAGGGTCTACAATATTTCCCAGATATTTAAATTCTCATCTTGTGAACACATTCTTATAATTTACATATGAAATATGCCCACATATCCATTTTAAAAAAAAAAGACAAATACAAAAATATATGAACATTTTGATAAAGAATTAACATTTACTAGAAATAACACAAATATTTCCCCGAAGTCACAGATTCGCTCATTCTAGGAACTTTTCAAAATGGCAAATACTGTCTAATCCCATTTTTTGTGGACAAATTTTCAAGTAGACAAATCATTTAATGTATACTTTTTTTAAGCTGTGACTTAACAGTTCTGAAAAATATTTTGACACTCAAATGAAACTGGACTTTAACAGGAATGGATTAAAAAAGGTTTAAACGTTGCTACTAAATAAAATTTTACTTGTTATAGAGAGCTTTTTAATATACAAAAAATAACACCCTAATCAAAGTAGAGATTCTAAGCTCTCAAGACACATATTTTAGAGCTAAATGCACACTCAGTAAACATGTTTCAAAACTGAATTCATTCTTACCTTTGCCTTCAATGACTCGTGATGCTCCAACATGTGAAGCAACTCAGAATTATCAATCTCCAACAACATGCCAGTTATCTTGCCTGCCAAATCAGGATACCAACGGTGGATTACTGGGAAAAGTCTTTCACCCAGCATTTGTTTTTGTTCCTGTGCATTTGCATCTGCTAACATCGAAGCTGTAAGCGGTTCCTGGCCCTGGATGTGTACAGCTTGTTGGGCAACAGCCTGTTGAGTAACAGCTTGTTGAACAGTTTGCGGCTGAGGTGGATTCCGCATGTTAGAAGTGTATTTGTAGGCAGGGCGAGCTTGGTTGACATTAGCAGCAGCCATAGTAGCAGGTCTTGCAGCACCAACACCAGTTGGTCCCATGGCAACTCTAGTTCCCGAAGCAGCTGCCGCTGCTGCAGCAGCAGCAGTCTGTTGTTGCCCGGTGATGGGACGAGCATTCATGCCAGCCCTCATAGCTGGATTCTGAGATGCAGCAACAGCTGGTCGAGCAGCAGCTCTAGCAAACGGAGCCGACTGCATAGCTTGGAAGGCTGAAAATAAAGGAAATTTAATGACAAATTTAACAAATAAAATGCCACACTCACAAGACAACTGCCAACAGAACTGAATGTGAACAAACAAAACTGTCTGAATCAAAACTTTACATACATTACAACTTCATTAACAATCTAACCCCTACTCCCAGAGATAGTTACTATTGATAAAAAACAATGAAAAATTAAGACTGATAAAAATCAGTGACATCTATAATTGATAAAACTGATATATCAAGAGGTGATAAGAGCATTGACATAAGATGAAACAATGAAAAAGTGAAAGCAATGACAGAAAATGTGATAAATGAAAGAAAAGGGGGGTTTTCTAGCCTCTGGAAAAGAAATCTTAGGAGTTACCTTGTCTGCACTTCCTTCTCAATAATCCACTTTGGACATGAACGAAAATATGCAACATGATCACCTCAAAAATTTACACATTAAGGAGATTCTTGGCAATTAACATTGTTGTAGCCTTCTGTGCAATGAGCACAGGTAATAGACCTACAACAAGAATCCTTCTAATGTCCAAAACGTTTGCATTTGAAACATTTTAACAGATTCAAGATGAAAGGATGCACAGAACTACGGACTTGGAAGATCTGGCATGTCAAGATGAGATGCTTCATTAGAAGCGCTTTCCCATCAACACATATGGTGATGTGTCTTACAGCTGAAACCTTTTGTTCCTGAAGAGTAAGATTTCATTTTCCAGAGTGTCTGGAAAGTTAGATTGAGATAACACCATGCAACAAGTTTAAGTAACTGTGTGCTGATACAAGTGCCAGAAACTGATCAAGAAGTACAAGTAAAAAAATAGAAACAGAAGCCTGTTTTGGTGATAACACTTCAATTAAGGTCCCCAGATGAGTTTTCTGGTAGATTTTGCTACACTTACTAAAGATTAATAAATTAAAAAAAGGGAGAAGCATTATTAAAAGAACTTTTTATTTCATTATGAAAATAACAGGCAGTGGACAATGCAGTACAATGATTTGAATTCGGTGACTGATCCTTCACCAAGGGAGACAAGTGAGAGCTTTGAGATTCATCCATTGATAAGAGGAAAAATTCAGATCCTGGCTACACTACCCACGATGGAGCCCAACAAGGGGATGCAGGATCCTGCATCAGTGCTAGCCGGGGCTAAACGGGTACAAAACGACCCTGAAGCAGAGTCCATCTTTAACAGATGCCCAGTTATCGAAACGATTGCTTGGGTACAAGCCGATGATAAACTCAGCGAACAGCCGATTGATACAATAGGGAACAACTAAGTACTTCCTGTTTACCTGAAGCTGGGGCCAAAGCAGTGTATTAGGATACCAAAACTGTCTCGACTGCCAGGATTCCCTTTTCTATGGACATGGGTCTCCAAGCATGACAAACATGTCAGTGATACACACACCATTAGAAGCTAGAAGCAACAGCTTCTAATGGGGAGCCCTTGTCTCCAAAGAGGGACCACAACAAGGGAGAAAAAGAAAAAAGTAGAAGTAAGAGAAAAGAGCAAAAAGGAAAGGAGAGATAGTTCACTGGGATACATCGGGACTGCAACAAATGTGTTTACCTAATGAATGTAAACCCCCTCAGGGGGATTATCCAAGGAAGTTAAGTCTTTCAACCAAGCCTACTGATAACTGAAGCTTTATGGAAACTTTATTAAAACTGGATATTTTATACTTTTGAATTTAGGTTCACATAAAGTATATATTTTAAATTTAGTAGGGTGCATTCCTATTTCTGTACTTTAAAAAGAATACCACTCAGGAATCAAAATTATATACAAGCCAGTAAAATATATATACATATATATATATTTACGAAATGTATGCAATTAAAAACTATGTAATTTTAACAATACCTGCAGCAGGCTGAGCTCCAGGCCTCATCTGTGGTTGTGCTGGCCATCTTGGAGTAGCACGCATTTGAGCAGCCATTTGTGGGAAATAACTTCTCTGAGCTTGCGGCATAGTTGGTACGAAGTAACCAGCACTTCCTGGATTAAACATCTGGCCAAGCTGGAATTGACACAAGTCAATAAATTACTGTTTTACAAATATGCATTTATAATGGTAGATTGAATTGCAACACTGTAATAATGTATTAACAAAGATAGGTTAAGGCAGTCATCATAAGCTACAGCTTTACAATCTAACAATATTAATCAAAACAAGAAAATGTAAAAAATCCATTTAAGTATATTAAACTATGTTAAGACACTGAACTATATTAAGAGTTCATATTAAGACACTGCTTTGATACTTCCTCTAGCATAGAGAAAAAGCTACATACTTCAAGCAAACAGTCCTAATGTACATAAAACAAATCATTTCCTAAAATATAACTATGAAGCCTCCCTAGAAATTTTTAAAGTAAAAAATTATATTTTCTAAAAGTTTTTAAAAAGCACATTTTAAAAGATAAAGGATAACTTTAATAACATTCAACCTTAAATACACTGGCACAATAAAGGGGCAGTGGATGTTTTAAAATGTTTAAGTGTTTTGATCTTTTTAGTAATATACTGAAATAACTGATAAAATTGCTGGCCTTATTAAACAAATTTTTAGGGGTTTCTAAAATAAAGTTCTATAAAAAGTTAACAGATATGGAAGGTTTTGAAATACATTTGATTGCAGGGTATTGAATGTAAGTAGCAAATGTTTTTTTTAGTTAAAATATAATCTTTAAATTTCTTTTTTCCATTCGAATATGAATAACAAAACTTTACTAATTTGATTTAGTATAAAGAGTTCCCAACAGCCAGTTTAGCAGGGTACAACCTAGCAAAAAATAAGCAAATACTTAACCTTCTAACAATATCTCTGAAAATAAGAATGATTTGGTTATTTTACCTACGCATTTAAAAAATTTCCTAAAAATTTGGCATGCCAACTAATTTTCAGATATATTTTTTTAGATATTTCTGTCAATGCAAAAGTGAGTTTCAAAAAACTTGGTCCCACTTTCACAACTTGTCAATGACTGGACAAGATTGTGAATATTTCCTTCAGGAAATTGGATATTTATCATGCATGCTCATCTGGGTCCAATGCTTGCAGTTTTCTATCCACTTTTCATTCTCGGACTTTCTGGCTCATTAAATTTTTTGAAGCATTTCTATGATGTTATGACTTCTCCCACATTTAATTTTCTAATTTTTAAATGAATCAATTCGTTATAAATTACATCACTAAAATTTTAAAAATAAATCACCAAAAGATACATTTCTTAACCTATTTTTTTAATTTTTCTGTGCTGCCATGAACTTTTGAATCAACAATTTAATATACACCCTGCCTTGATCAGGTGTTGCAAGAACACAAAGTATTACATTTTTAACATTTACTGAAACATACCTGCATGCGCATTCCAGCCATACGTTGCATGTATTGGGAGGCTAAATGCGCTTTACGATCTTCTTTACGCTGAGCCAGGGCAACATACAAAGGTTTGGACACAACAATTCTCCCATTCATTTCAGTTACTGCTTTAGTTGCTTCTTCTGGAGAGCTGAAGCAGACAAAGCCGAATCCCTTGGAACGCCCATTACCATCAGTCATGACCTGTAAAATAAATAACCTTTAGCATAAAATGAATTTTATAGCCAAAGCTAGATATAAAACTTTTATCCAAAAACAAAACTCTTTAAAATAAAATAAAAAAATAGGAAACAGTACAACTTGCACCTTTTAAATTGGAACTTGCTTAAAATTTGTTCACATCACATCACTCTCATGCACACACACACACAAAAGGGGCATGGGAGGAATTTTTGGTAATAAGCATTCAACATTTTAAGATTTTGTAAAACAAAAACCATTAATGTATACAAAACCTAATCTCTATGGATGGTTTCTCAAGGAATTGTTTTTTTGTTTTCAGATGTCTTTACTTTAAGATTCATATCACTTTAACACGTCATGTTAAACAATTTTCATACTTTACCCATAAAAAGGATTTCCCAAACATTGGATTTAATACAAGAAAAAACAAGCATTTTAAAATAAAATAAAATCATCTTGATTAAACATCATTAGTAAAGATATTTGGTATCTTTCTTCCAATGGACATAGACAAATTTAATAAGATATAATTCAACGTACATCTAGGAGACAAATAACTAATTAATAAGAAGTTCTATACAATGAAGGAAAAAATTAAGCAAATAAAGATTTTAAAAAATGAATCAGCTGTAGTTTTTCTTTTTTTAACATCTAAATATGCCATAGTTATGACAAATGAAAGAGACAAATGTTCAATACTTTTATCTACTGTAAAATAAAAGGACTGTATTATCTACTACTGTATTATAACAGGCAATTTAAAGCTCTTAACCTTTATATGTTATGAGAGATTAGATTTAAAGAATCACCTTTGAATGAGGCTTTTACTAAACTATACTGCTTAAAATTGGAAGTTCTGAGCTTGTAGCAGACTAACAAGATATCAATTTTAAAACAAATTCAAATGGGACATGTTAACCCAGAAAATTTTTAAATTAAAACAATGTACTTACTTTCGCACTAGTGATTGTTCCAAATGGTGCAAATTCCTTACGTAAGCGTTCATCATCAATTGCATCATCTAAGTTCTTTACATACAAGTTGACACCTTGATATCTACTCATACGTTCAATTTTCATGAGTTCAAATCTGCGTTTTAATTCTGCAGCTCGTTCTGATTTCTTTTGTGCACGCCCAACATATAAAGTTTTTCCATTTAATTCTTTACCATTGAGATCTTCAACAGCCTTGAAAAATTAAATTAGAATTAAGTTTTAATCAAAGGTAAATCAGTTTAAAAATTCAAATTTCAGATATATTCACCAAAATATTTACCTTTTCAGCATTTTCGGGCTCTTCAAAACTCACGAAACCAAAGCCTTTAGACTTTCCAACCTCATCGGTCATGACCTATATCAGCACAAATGGAAAAATATTAAATGTTAAACCATTGTATCAATACAACAGCAATTAACATTAAAATTCATACAGTATAATTTTAAGACAATTTATGACAAGATAACCAAAAAGCATTTCCAACAACTGAATTTTATTAACTGGAAATATACCACAGGAATTCTAAAATGTCATACATATGCTATTGTGGATATTCAAACATTTTCAGGATAAGTGATTAATTATTTTGAAAATTCTGGTTGACCCTAATTTTCAGTTAGTGTAAAACTAAACTATAAAGTTCTTAATGTTGCTTTAAAGAAAATATTCTCAAAACAGTACAGGAACAAGTACTACACAAAACTACATTATTCAGTTAACCAAATAACATGCTCAGATATAACTTTAAGGACCATTTTTATCATGGCCAAAAGGTATTTTCAAACATTGTTTTATGTGTAACATATTCGAGGTTACTATACAGTACATCAGGGGTATCAAACTCAAAGGCTAACTTGGGCCAAACAAACAAGATTTAACTATAAGTGGGCCACAAAAAAAAAAATTTTAAATATTAATAGAAACTTAGGTTCATTTACCTAATTACAGTATATTCAACATAAATATACGCACTGTTTAATAATAGCAAAAAAACATTTAGCGAATTTTTCCTATCTTATAATTCTTGGTTATTTTATTATATATTATTGTGTTCCAATATATTGGCCGGGCCACAAAAATGTTCGTCGTAGACTGCAAGTTTGACACCCCTGCAGTACATTTTATAAAGTTTATATAATTTACAAACATGAGTTTTTAATGAGTTTATATAGTGACAGATATTGGGCAACAATGTTAGGAAGTAATCAGAAACTTCTGACTCTGAAAGGCAATCAATACTGCCAAGATGAGCCACTAATCAAAATGACGACCAACCAGAGAGACAATCAGAAGATATGATATACATATTCTTGTCCTAATTACTAGCACCAGAAAATCAAAATATCCCTTTTAAAAATGCAAAAGTTAGTGCAGTACATTAACACCATTCAAGTGTCAATCTTGTAACATACCTTTATCTACTTCAAAGGAAAGTTCATCACTAAATATACAACTAATAACTTATTTTGAGCAAATAAATTTGTTTCAAATTCATGTTTCTGTGTTTTGCATCGCGAAATATGCTTAGAGCTTAGCTTATCTGAGCTGAGCATCAGTTTTGTGGCATTAACACCTATAAAAGTTGGGAGCAGTAATGCTGCTGATTACTGCTTTGTTGAAGACTTATACAGTGAACAAAGTTTGTTGCACTTTACAATCACTATAAAAACTATAATAGAACTAGAAAATATTGTAACCTAACACTGATATAGCACAAAACAATTTTTAAAAAAATTCAGATTCACTTTTCATAATTATATTTAAAAGATTATTAACACCTAAATTGATTTTAACACAAGTTTTAAACGATATTGATGCATTACTTGTCTGAAAATGAACCTATTCCTGACATGCACTTGAAAACAAGACAAAAGATTAGACTAGTCCTTGAGATCAAGTTTTACTACCTGGATCAATGGTTGAAAATGGATTAAGATTCACATCTTATTCCACCCATGGAGTTCAACACTTGTAATCACTCAAAAGCTCTTCACTTTAGTCATCAAAGGATGGACCATGATAGATTTAAGGCACATTCCAAAAAACAATATGCAAGTTAATGGAATCCATATTATAAAATATTTCAAGTTCATCTTGAACAGTTACTTTTTACATAATTTCATTTACGAAAAAGACTAGGGCCGGAAGATATATATAAAGAACTTATTTATATTGCAACTCCTTATCTACATGTTTATAATCTCCCCCAAAACTCATTTTCTACAATTTCTGCACGATACAACCATCAACAGGCACTTGAAATTTCCTTCCATGCCTTATTTGTAAAATAGTTTTTAGGCAATATCACCAAATATTTACACAGCTTTTTTGAGGAAGATAAATCACAATTTACAGCTATTGAAACATCTTTGCTATCCAGTAATTATTTATTTTAATTCTTCAGGATGCTGATGAATATTTTACCTAATAAGATTATGATATCTAGCATCAAAAATTTAAAGCTTACAATTATGAAAGAATAAAAAAGAAACGTTTGTAAAGCTAGGGAAGGGGATAAATTCAGACAAGATACCACAAAGCTGCCTACAAGAGGTTTTGCCCTCTAATTTATTTTTAACTCCCTACTGTTGATTTCAGTTTTTATAAATCTACCAACAAATGAAATGTCACTCTTATCCTGTTAAAATACAAACCTTAGCACTTGTAATCTTTCCATATTTCTCAAAGAGCTCCCTCAATTTATCATCATCAAGATCATCTGCAAAGTTCTTAATATAAACATTCATGAACCGACGAGCTTTTTCACCCAGAAGCTTTTCACGTTCCTTGCGAGGAATAAATTTTCCAACAAACCTACAGGGCGAAACAAGACAAATCAAGTTAACTATACAACATTGAAACAAACTAAATAGCAAAATAATTTAAGTGAGATAATATTACTGAAAGCTATCACACAATTTAAATTACCTCATTTGTTAAATAAGTATTAACAGGAGAAAACTAGTTTTTACACCTCAAAGAATTTAAAAATAATTTACTTCACAATCTTTAAATTTACTGAAACTCATTTTTACGCTAATTTTATGAAGAATGATAAAATTTAATTAGCTCAATTTTTTGAATAATTCTGATAAATAATTTAGTCAAAGCAGTCCAAAAACTCATTTATCATAAACTTAGGATAAGAGACAAGGATTTGAACAGTAGATAAGACTGAAATTTAATAAATCTAGAAAGAAAAGAATCATACTGAAACAGATCTAAAATAAAAATTCATGAGCTGTTTTTTTAAGGAAATTTTTCCTTAAACATTAAATTATATATTATATATCAGGCTATGTACTCATTTCTCAAAGTAAAGGAATTTTAAGGCCCCAAATTTAAAATACTAAGGACCTTTCCAATTATGTTGACTGCAAATTTGACCAATGTTACACTGTAATATTTAAAATGTATACAGTGAAATCTCAACAGTTTCCTGAATCGTTTTCCCATATATATGTTGTTTATTTCAC
This sequence comes from Dolomedes plantarius, assembly GCA_907164885.2. Lineage (NCBI taxonomy): Eukaryota > Metazoa > Arthropoda > Arachnida > Araneae > Dolomedidae > Dolomedes > Dolomedes plantarius. The sequence goes on along the minus strand of OU015500.1, from coordinate 138,431,313 downwards.
CCAGTCCCAACTAAACTTCCCAACCCTAGATTGTTATGTTCCCATATGTATTGTTCAGTTTAGTAGGTCCCTTGAAAACAGATCACGATACCACTGTATATATAATTTTTTAAATCTAAAAAAGGAAAAACCTCTAGAAAGCTTATTAAGATATTTATCTGCAGATGAACAGAACAACCTTTACTCAATGAATACCCCTAGAAAATTACAAACATTTTTGATGTACAATAACAAAATATACAATTTGAACTGAAAATATTAATGAAAGATACTTTCTACCAAAATAACAGTACCATGAAGTTTATTAAATGCAAAGATTTTTCTTTTAACATTAGTAATCATCTCCAGTTTTTAACATACAAAATTTTAAAAATAAACATCAGGATGTTAACCATATAGCACTAATGGATTGATAATTTCCATACTACAGCACTGCTATCTTATGGATCCAAAGTAACTATTGCACAGCTGTTTATGGACAGAAAAAAGCAAAATGGTCTAGCAAATTTCATAACAGATGGCATTAAATATTGAAAGTTGTTGATGAGAACATGACAGTTTCATACATATAACAGAATGGAAAAAATTATATTGTCTTCAAAGTATACAATCTGACAGTGAAAAGGAGCTTTGTACTTCAACTAGAATGCATTAACTTTTATTATTAAAGCATTATAACACTCAATATAAAACACTTATTCAAGTAAATCAAGTAAAATAATTTTATGGTAAGAAGCAAGTATCTTTATAAATTCTTAAAAAAAAATGCATTTCATCACATTTTGCAGTAAACCTAGACCTTAGAAAAAAGTCAGAGTATCTTTTACAACTTATTACAAATGACAGGTTTGGAAAATTTATCAATTTTTGATAAATTTCTACATAGCATAGCTGCCAACCTCCCAAGAAAAAAATAAGGAACACAGTGTGCGACCATAAATCGTATGGTTCAACGACAAACATTAAATTGTATAAAAGCATGTTTACTTTGGTTTCTCACCATATTTAATACTTGACAATAAATACACAAAGAAAAAACAACAGTAAAATAGATAGCTTATTTAAATACATTTATTGTTATGAAAATTTAATGAATAGCATAAATTTCAGTTAAGAGATGCATGTGTACAGGATTTTACCTTTTTAAAAAATTATTTATCATAAGTTTGTTTATAGCATGGTTCAGCTGTACGGGACTTGGCAACTAAAATTGCTTGCAATGTCTCAGGCTTAAGAGATCTTCTGAAATCAGTTTTGTTTCTGCGAACCAAACTAAAAATTCTTTCGCAGGCAGCATTACTGTGTGGAAATGTCAATATACCGAGCATCAGTCTCGAAAGTTTTTCAAATTTTAACTTTCCAAGAGGTCCCTTTTCTTTTGAGAGGTTTGCCCACTGTCTATCAACTCTTTCTTCTGCTAAGATAGCTGAAGGGATTTCGGCAAGCTTGAAGTTCAGTTTCCAAAGCATCATTGGCCTCAAATTGAGATTCATCTTTTCTAAGTAATAAATTGGGATATTTCCCCACAAAATACCTCACAGCAGAAAAGTTATTTTCTTGGCGTTTTGAGATATCCACAATTTCAGCATGCTGTAAAAGTTCCGAATCATGAGGAAAATTAGCAACTATATAGCAACAAGATGTTGTATAATATTTTCTAACTCAAGAATAAACTGAAATTCTTCAGAATACTTCTGGATCCTTTGCATTTTAGACATATTTAGCGTGGCGTAGACTGAGGGAAAACACTGATTTGATGGATTGTAATGCTGGGCAGGGCAGTAGATGACGTCATAGCAAAGACAACGGACAGAACGTAGGAGAAAATATGAATCTCAAAAATGCGATGATGGGGAAGAAAAGCAAATGGCACTGCGGAAGTAAAAATATGGGACATTTTTGCTTGAAAATGTATTTTCGTAACAGAGCTTAAAAAACGGAACGAATTCGTTTTTTACGGAACACTTGGCACGTATGACCTAGTCTTTCTTTTGTAGAATTTCAGCAAATTAATGTCTGATACTACACATCTAAAGCTTTTACTAAAGCAAATAGACAAACATAAATAACTAAGTACTTAGTCATTTTAAAAATAAACATCAGAATGTTAACCACATAGCAATAATTAATTGATAATTTTCATACTACAGCACTGCTATCATATGGATTCAGAGCAACTATTTGTAAGGGTCGATTTGCTTATTCAGAAATAAAAATATAATTTTCAAGGTCATTCCCACAAAACAAATATTAAAGACAAGAACTAAACACAATAAGTAACTAAATATAAATTGTAAAATTGATTTATATAAAAAGATTAAAAAACCAATTTCTACCATGTGATTCCCTACTGATGTTTATTATTACACAAATGAATTACTGTAAAAATTTATGAACAAAAAACAATACATACACTTTTCTACCATTGAGAAGCATGCCATTTACTTTCATTATAGCATTATTTGCAGCTTCTTCAGTTTCAAAGTGCACAAAACCATATCCTTTAGAGCTACTTTCTTCATCAGTGGCAACCTGAAATATAATTTTAATACATACAATTAAAGGACAAAAATCCTTAGAAATGCAAGCAACAATAGTTAGGCAAAAATGTTTTAAATACAATGCCCCATAAGTTAGTATTATATAATTCACTATCTGAAGATAGTATTGCAATTATAGCAGATATGGAGCATGTGTGAAAGAGGTGCAAACATTCCTAGTCCGCATGGGAAATAGTCACATACAAAACCTTTACAAATGGCTACTAACACAAACTCATTCCAGATTTTTTTTTTAACTAAAACTTTAAACTAACATTACTTGTATTCCAGGCAGTCTGAAAAAAATTCTGCAAGACAGAACCAGGGAATTCTTAGTTTTCCAAAGATTATGTATTTTTTAAAGTTCTTAAGTATGACCCATCCTCCAAAAAATAGACCTTCGCAAATACATTATAGAGTATGTGAATTAGATTCAAATTCTAATTTTTATAAATAACGTCATGAAGTTTTTCTTGGATTGTTATAGGTAAATCTTTCGAACTGGACTTTAGTTCATTTTTCTTTTTAATACCCCCCTTTTAATATCCCACACCAAAGTTAAGTGTTTAAAAATTCAAACTCTTGTAGCTACATCAAACTTACTTTATTCCTCTAAGTTCAGATCAACTAAAACTCCTCTTTATGGCATGGAAAGTTACCCAAAAATTTATGGGTCCCAGAGAATTTTCTTTAATCAATGAATTAATTATACTTAAATTTCTTAAAATAGTTAAATAAAAATTACTTTAGTCATATTCAAAAACATCTTTTTTTCAATGTACCTTATTAAATTTATACAAAGAACCCTTTTTATGAGTTTACTTATATTCAAATGCACGGACAGGGCCTGATGTAGCAACTGTCTTCTCGGGTTAAATCTCTGCTAGCGCATAGGCTGCCACAATTCATAGCGCATTCACATTCATGCTCTCCTCAGAATTCTGCAGGGGAAACCAGTGATTTATGGGCAGCAGTCTGCAGGGCAGTCCTGCACTGATCTCGTCTCCAGTCGTCTTTGCTGCAGAGCATCAAAAGAAACAGGAGGGACCTTGGGGGGCGGGAATGGGGGATGAGAGTGAAATGAACTCTACCCGACAGGTAGGGTTACCGTGACTAATGTGATGACAGGAATTGGGGGTACTTCCCTGCAGAATTTCTGCTTGAATGTGAATGTACCATTAGAAAGCATATCAGATTGAAATAAGGGGAGGAAGGGGGTCTATTAATCAAAACATGCAGAGGGTTTCACGATCAAAAAAAGTTTGGGAAATGCTAGACTATAATAGTTTAATTTTGTAAAAGATTCCTCAATCTTCATTCAATAGGACAGTGCATTTAAGAATACTAATTTGCCATTTATGTTGAGAACTGCATAACTTTATCAAAAAATTAATAACATTAATTACAACTTAACCATATTTCTTCATTTTTAAAAAATTTGCAATCAATATGGTGAGAACTACTAAGATTTCAAATATCTTTAGATATTTTTTATATATCTCAATTTTAAAAATTAACTTATACCACTTTCAAAATAAACAGCTCGATTTTTTCATCTTAGTTGTGGGAAACAAACTGATTCAAAACCATTAACTGATAAAAGAAATTACTTATACTAGTATATACTCACTTTACATGAAAGAATGTTTCCAAATGCAGAGAATGTGTCATACATAGCCTTGTTATCAATACTCTTGTCTAAATTCTTAATGAAGACATTGCCTACACCAGATTTTCTTAGAGATGGATCTCTCTGAGACCACATTATACGAATGGGTCTACCTTTCACTGTATCGAAATTCATCGTATCCAAGGCTCTTTCAGCTAGAAATATATTTTTCTCAATTAAAGAATTCATAAACTTAAACACAAACTCAGCATAACTCAATTTTTCAGCCTACATATTTAACTAGTAAAGATGCATGGCCACTAAGTAACAGCAATCAAGATCAAATAGCAAATAATCAAAAAGAAAAAAAAACAGGAATTATAAATGCAGCTTACTTCAAAATTAATTTTTTCTCTTTACTGATGTAAGATCCAATGCTGTGTTGGACAAAGCTTTATAATCAAACTTAATTTAGAGATGATTTTAACTTACATCTCTAAATTAAGTTGGATATAGATAAATCCAACTTAATTTAGAGATGATTTTAACACAAGTTTAAATAACTCATATTTAAAAACATTTTTTGAAATTTAATTTTCAGAATTTTTAGAAGTGAAGTGTAAAAAGTGAAGTGTGTGAATCTTATAAGATAATTGTTTAAGATATAAAATAAAACCTAGTGTATCACTGATGTCAATTGTCTTAATGTTCACAAAATCCAAAATTTTATAATTTTTTGAAAATAGAAATTCAAACAGCATTAAAAGCACTTATTTTAAACAATCCTATCTTTAATTGTTACATACTATTATGTACGACCCTGATGAATTTGGATCTAAGTTTTTAAAAATCGTGACTACCATTCAACAATATTCCTCATTTGCAAATAATTCCATTTGTATTTAGTGATACAATAGAGACAAAAGTTAAATTTCTCATAACTCCCACTCAAAGATTTTTATTTCATTATTGTTCACACTGAATATAATTACATTTTGGTTTTCACAGACAACCTGAAGATATTTAAAAACTACCTGAGAAAGGAAATCCTCAAAATGCATTTGCTTTCTGCAGCATTTTATATAAAACGGTAGTTATGTGAATACAAAAGCACTTCTATTATGGAATCTAAGAACTCCACAGAAGTCGACAGGGAAACCCATTCACAAATTAATTCGACAAAATAGCAATTTATTAAGTTCTCATCACTCTTAGATATTTCCTATGCAGCAGAAATAAAATCCAATTTGGGTCAAATGAATGTGAGAGTCAAAGCTAGGAACAAACCTGAGTATTATGCATTATTTTAGTTTTGAAAACCACATGGCAAAAGAGAATAGCAACTAGCATCTGCTATCATCAGATAACTCAATCGCTTGAAAATTATGATAAAAACCAGCCCAGAGAACACTAATGTAGAGGTTCTAATGTATTCAATATAGTGCAAGACCTGACAATAGGACAGTTTCAATAAATTTTACATCATTGGTATGAAGTTTGTTTCTATAGATTCTACTGAAATTTCACTTATAGGAGTCTTAAAATTGAAGTCTAAAAGGAATTAACAAAATAGAACGCGGCCAATAAGAAAAATCAAGTATAAAGAAATTCATACAGCTAAATTAACAATCGGTCAATTACGAGTGTTGAGTAACAGAGTGACACTTGCATCGCATACTTACCATCAATGGTTAACTTCATACTTACCCTTTCATACAGCCATTTCCGCTCGAAAAAAAATAAAAGAAATACAAAAGAAACCATGAAAATTTATCTATATACAACAAAATAAATCAATCACTTACCATCAACGGGCTGCTGGAAGTTAACATACGCATAACCTAATGATCGTCGGGTTATTAAATCTCTGCAAACTCTTATAGAGAGAACTGGGCCTGCAGTTGAGAATTTCTCAAAAAGCATAGCCTCTGTAACATCATTATGCAAATCTCCTACATATAAAGACGCAATGGGATAATTCGGACCGCTCGGATTCATGATTTAGAAGCAACGTGCACCTTATTCGCTAAGCCTATAACATACAGCCTTGGAAGTACAGAGGATTTAGCTTTTCTGCTTCAATTATTTTTTAATATTTTAAGTATTTTTCAATTTTTTTGGTTTTTTTTATTATTTTTATATTTTTTTGGCGCTCGAAGAGCTAATATTTATCGTTATGACTAAAAAAAAAGTTCTTTTGTTTCTGCCCACGTGAAACACCTAGCCTGACTCTACCAAGAAAGAGACTGATTGCAGAGGTTGGACTTCCATATATATAGCAATGTACTCATCCGCCACTTCATGAAAGTTTAAATAAGATAAATCATAAATACAATAACTAAATATTATAATAATGCTTTAAATAAAAGTTGCTAAATATTTCGTTTATTTTTATTTTAATTGTATGAGTTTAAAATGGAAAATAATAATTTAAATATAAGAACTAGATACTTTACGCGAGAGAAGAAAAGGGGAAAAAAGGCTCAATTTAATGGGGACTCTTCTAGTGAATAGAAATCCAACGCAAACTTCGTTGCCACAGACCTACTACTTATTTTTTTAAAATTTCACATAATTAATCTGTTTTCATACACCTTTATTAGTCTATGTGTAGTTGGGTATATTTTGATTTTTCCTTTCTCATACAGACAAAAAAATTTTCTTGAAAAATTAGTCAAGGGAGATTTCGCTTGTAGGCTCTTTTTGAACGATTCATTTGTTAACTTTGTGATCGATCGCTAACATAGCATATACGGTTTCATATTATGGTTCATAAATATTCATTAATGGTTCATACATGTTCAAAAATCTTAGGATATGTATTCTGTAGATGGTTACAACATTTTCTATATTAATTTATCGTGCTATCTTTTTTTCTCGCTCTCACATACCTGAATGCATAAATGCAATGATAAAAGAGTTTATATTCAATAACTCGTATATAAGGGATTATTTGGCATGTGTGTGTGTACTTTTTGTTTTTATTTTTTGTTGTTTCTCGGATAACTGCCGAGAGCTGAATTATTTTCACTGTAGAATGGCAGCATCTCTCTTTACAGTGGAATCAATCGAAACTTGAACTCGAAACTGTGAAGGTAGGCGCCAACCACAGTTTAAAATACAAATCACATGTAATCTTGTGTGGTTGCGTATTAAGATAATCTGTAAAGTTTTGCTTTCTGTCATGTGTCAACTCACTGAGTTCGTGTTCTTTTCTTTATGCAAAGTGTTCTGTGATCTCCGGTATCTTTCGCATCGTAAATTTCTTTTATTGGATGGTTGACACTCATTAAAAGTGGATTTGCAGTTGACTGTATGGGATGTAAAATATAGGTATTTTGATCCCAGAGTATAATATTTCGTTTTCTTAAGTTAATATTATATATTTTGATTGACAAAATAAATTAGGTAAGGACATATATCTATTTCTTATAAAATGCAATATAAAAAGTTGCAAATTTTTGCTGTTTTAGTTAATTTGTAATATATTTTTATAGATATTGTCACCTTTCGTCAAGGAAAATGATCATTCAGTAAACTTTTTAAAATCCAAATTTGTTTTAACAGTGGGAGGCGTTCTATAGAAATACTCGTAGACCAGAGAAAGACTCCGATTGCCTGACAGTTGTTGACTTCATGTGATTTTAGGTGTGTTAATTTTTATTTAGTTCTTTTGCATGTTTTGTTTGTGTGGACTGCATGTAATTACAAGTGCCGTTGCTTAAATTATATATATATATATATACACACACACTTCGTTGTAGTTTTACACAATTTTCATAGATTTGGGGGATACATATGTAGTATACGCAACGAACGCCAAGGGGCGATTTTTCGCCAAATCTGACGGTTGTTTGGCGGTTTTTATATTCTGGCGCGGAGGATTTTAAGATCGGATGGTATTTTTTAAAATTTTTTTGCGATAAGCTTTGTTTAACTGACCGCTACAGCCAGCGGAAGCTGTTCCGATTTGGGGACTTCTTGCTATGTACGCTCGTCCCTAAGTCGTTTTTCATTATGATATTGATATGATAATTACAGGTGTTATTAAGAAGTTTTAATGATTTTATCATTACTGTTTTTTTCTTAGTTAAAATGTATATTTAGCAGATATTAACAGATAGTTTTGATTTAATTTAAAACAGAGAACTAAATATATTAAAAATACTAATTGTCTCTGATTGTGTAAGAAAAAAGAGGAGCAAATTCTCTGGATTCTGAAAGTTATGCTTACAATTTAACCTTTTTCACTGTCTTAATTTGAATTTTATAGCCTGCTAACTCTTCCCAAACTTAAAAGCAGTCATCCTACTGTTTAAAAGCTACTTGAATATCGCAGATTTTAAGTAAATACTAGTTGGTACCTGTCAAAACATGATGGCTGGATAGTAAATAAAATTACTATTGAAAATAAAAAGAAATATGGTTACTCAATGACTGACTAAAAACTTGGTATTTATACTCATTAACTCAGTAAAATGTTTAAAATCATAATACTGAGAATAGAAATGCACATTAAAATTTACTATTGTACACATTAAAAAGAAATACGGCTCTTCAATGACAGTTTATCATAACTAAAAACTAAAGAATAACTGTATGAAGATTCCCACCATACTAATATGCAATGCTAATATCAAAGATGTAAAATCTTAAAAATTCTCGACTTTATAGAAACATGCCATGCAGAAAAAAATATGAAAATTTCACATAAATGCACATAAAGTAGAAATAAATATACTATTTGATGATGAAAAACTCAAAAATTAAAATATAAAGTTGTTTTAGAGCTTTTCTTTCTTTTAGGTTCTGCATTAAATTTATTAATTTATATCGTAATGTATTTGTTTGAATATCACAGTAGGTGTTATTTTGCCTTTTGGTTCTATTTATACCTTTTAAGTTTTGAAATGATCAGGCTCGAGACATAGCCACATAAAACTAACTGACCATGGCTGAATACTGGTTGTGGAAAATAGAGACCAACTTTATCAAAAGTTTGACCTTGGGCTTTATTAATAGTTAAACAAAAGGCAAGCCAAATGGGAAATTGTCACCTCTTAAATGAAAAAGGTAAACTGGTGTCTGAAGGTGTTAAATTTATTTGAGGAAGTAAAACTCTCACCAGCATTGTTACTAGTTTTAATTTCCATATCCAAGCAATTCTCAAACTTATGTCTTTGCTCATCTTGAAAGAACAGGTTGATGTCTCTTTTTTTTTTTTCTTGTTGTTGGCAGACCTTTGCAGTTTTGTTTTTGTGCCAAGAAAATTCAGTTCTTTTGGTTTTGATTTTTGTTCCTTCAGTGGACATATATAAAACGTAGCGCTGTGGGACCAAGCAATCACAACTGACATGTACTGCCATCGGTTGGACAAATATCACCAGAAATTATCCAGCAAACAACTATCTCTCATCAATCATTTGAGTTCCATACTCTTGCATGATGTGGCATGACCACATGTGTCTGTTTGAAGATGCAAAAAGTCAATGCTTTGGGGTTCAAGATCCTCCTTCACCCAGTGTATTCACTAGACTTCCCCCCCCCCCTAAGATTTTCACATATTTCACCATTTAGACATCTTGAGGGGCAAACAGTTCACCAAACATGATGCTGTGATTCATAACATTAGCGATTTCTTAAACCACTGTGATGCCAAATATATTTTGTTAAATAAAATATATTTCTTTATCTGTTATGCTTGGATGTTTTCTTTTATTTATCAGTCAATAACTATGAAATAAAGGTGCTTGAGCTATAAAGTAACCAGCAAGGCAGTGAATAACAAAAAGACAAATGTCTTACAAGTGCCAGGAAAGCTTAGGAAAAAAACTGAAAGAACCCAATAAATTATATTTTAATTGGATTTGCTCTCTCTCTTTATATATATATATATATATATATATATATATATATATATATATATATATATATATATATATATATATATATATATATATATATATATTAAAAACTTCTTTATTCAATTTTTACCTGTAACATTTGTTGTGTTTAAAGTATTGTGTGTAGGTGTTGAATAAAAGTAAGGATATTTAATTATGTTTTTTAAAATGATTGTTCATTATCATTGGTGTACATTTATATGTTATCGATTAAATTGGTTTATTTTTATTTTAATGTTTACTTTCATTAAAGTCTGTTTTAATTAATTATTTTAAAATACTGTATTTCTGTATAATATATATCTATCTTTGTTTATCATTTATATATTTGATCTCTTTATAGAATGGAGGGAAACAACATCACAGTGAAGTTCATTTGGTTGCCGTCTGAAACTGAGTTGCCAGCAATAAATTCTATCTTCCAGTCTAAACTGCAAAAAAAATCCTTCCAACATCCATCTCTTTTAGCATTAAAGAAATTTTTAAGTAAACTTTTTGACCTTTCAATAAATTTCAATGATTTCAAACCAAAAATTACATTTGGCAATGCAGAAGAATATAATGAGGCACTTACAACCATGTTTTTTGCAGAATATTTATTTATTGTAACAGCTGAGATTGAATCTGAATATAACATATCAGATTCTACCTATGATAATGTTGAGAAATATAAAAAAATAATAACTACATTCTGTTCAAAAAGGTTTAGCTGTTTTCCTGAATTGTGGTTGGATATTGATACTTCTACTTTACTTACTGATCCTTTAAGTACTAAAAATTCTTTTATTGATTTAAAAGGTTTCTCCCTTGGAAATATTATTAAACTAAATGAATTTGTTGAACATTTCAATAGTGAAATTTCATTAGATGCTTATGGTTATAAAATATCTCAAGTAAAAGTAAAATTTTTACATGATGAAGAAATGTTAAATGTACATTTTATTACTGGTAATCGAAAAGTTCATATTAAAAAACGTAATGCTAGTACTCACAAAATGTTCAAGTTAGTTATTCCTTATTCATCTCTGCATACAGTACTAGTATGCCATGACAAAAGTTTTTCTGCTTATTTTCGCTTATACAAATCTCCAATGTTGTTTGGTGTTCAAGAGGATGAAGATTGTGAAAATTGCATTTCATACATGGATTTAGAAGTTAATACAAAGTGGATAAGATTGGTTGATCTTTTTAAAGATTGCCCACCAGAGATAAGAAAAGAATTCAGTATGAACTCTGTTCTTTGCCTGAATTTTTCAAAGGAGGATTATGAAATGTTTAAAATAATGCTTCGTCATAAAAGTGTACAGGTATATTTTTCATACATGAATGTTATTCCGTATGCTCATATTCAACCTTCACTGCAAATATCTGATTTTGATTGCTATTTTGGTTTTCAGTGTCTGATAACTTATAGTCATGAAGTCCTTGATCATTTAAGGACTAAAAAAGAAATGGACATATTCAGGAACTTTGTAACTGAGAAATCTGATGAAAATCCTAAAGCTTTAAGTCAGTCATTTTATACTATTCATTCAGCTATCAGTCGATGTAATGTGATTATTTTAAATCATTCTCTTAAAATGTTATATGCTAAATATTCACAGAATAAAACATCTGTAGATCCTTTTCATAATATCGGATCTGGTAAAGAAAATGATAAGACAGTAATTGTAAAACGGGCTGTTGTTATTCCAACTCACATTCGATTTTTGCCTCCTCAGCCTATATTGAAAAGTAGAGCATTACGTAGTTGTGATCCTAACTTTTCTCTGAGAATAACTGTAAGAGATGTTAATTTGGAGACCATAAACTACAGTTTTAAAGGGTTCACAGATGAGAAAAAAAAGCATTTGAAGGCATTCTTTGATACATATTTTAAAAAACCATTATTAAATGGCATAAAAATTGGAAAACGCCAATATAATTATGTTGGAAGTTCAACTAGTCAGCTTAGAGGCCATGGTTTATGGTTTTATGCTAAAGATGAGGATGGTAAAACTGCCAAAAAACTCAGGGAAAATTTTGGAAATATGGATAAAATAAAACAGGTACCAAAATATATGGCCCGCATGGGACAAACATTTTCTCAAGCTCTTGGTCGTATACAAGTTCCTCAAGAATTCACAAATGTGGACTGTCCTGAAATTGATGTGACACATGGGATAAAAAGATATTTGACAGATGAGATGAATGACAGTGATAATAAGTACCTCAAAGCAGAAGATTCCCTCAGTGATAGAACTCCAGAGCCATATGTATTTTCTGATGGTATTGGACGTATTTCCAAAGAAATTGTTGAAGAAGTAAGATAATCAAATTTAATATGTAAATTTTCTCTTGTTATGTAAATCCATTTAAATAAAAAAATCATTTTTTTAACTTGAAAGTGTTAAATTTAGAAGAAAAAAAAACTTGGTATAAGTTTACTTTTTAACTCATGGTATACAAAGTCAGCAGTGATTTTTAAAATAACGGTTTCATCACTTTAAAATGGCCATAAATTTTTTAAAAAATTAAAATTGAGGAAAAAATTTATTTGTTGTAAATTTTTATTAAAATTTTAAAAATACTTGTTTTTTTTTCCACTTCTTAACATTTCAAATATGAAAAAATACCTATTATATTTTCTGTGACTCAAAGTCGCAGTGTTGCAGCAATTTTATTTAATACTAGTTAAGTAAATGCCAGCACAAAAATCTTATGGTTTTTATGTTTGCTATTGAGTTTATTTTTACATTAAATTTGTTATTGTTATTAAGTTGTTTATCTGAACCAGTTTGTTTATTAGGAAAATTAGACCAATTTTTGCTTCTAAATGGGATAGTTGGGAGAGGGTCCTTGATCAACAAATAACTGAGAACCACTAATTTAAACCATCAAAAGTTTGTTATTGTATTATGTAGGAAATTAATGAGGTATTATGATGATGAATAATTGCTTTAATTATGAATCAAATTCATTTAATATTTTCCCAAAAAATTTTGAAGTAAATTCATTGCAGTTTAATTCTTAAAAGCATACTGGAAATAAAACTTATTATGCAGCACAAGTCAAAAAGTTCAGAAGTTGACTTTGAAAAGTCAGCATTCATTTATCATGTCTTAATAAAAAGTTTTTTTTACTCTAAGCTTCAAATTTTTACACTTCATAAAATAGTAATGTTTGGAAAATGACACCAAATAAATTATGTTACATGGATTTGCTTTTAAATTCCATTGCTATTTTATGCTTCTGTTGATTTTGGAAGTTTTTTGTAACTTTTCACTTTGGGTGCCAAAAAGTTGAAAAGTTATGTCATTCAAGATAGACCCTTCAAGTGCTTGGGGGTTTGTATGAAGTTTTTTAAAGGATTTAGACTTTATTTTATAGAAAATATGATTTAAGTCTGCTTAAACATACAGAAAACTTCCTTAATATAATTGAACATCAGCATTATTTTAATGGCCAGAGAAGTTTAACATATGCCTGTATGAAATATTTACCAAATTTAATGTTCTGATATGGAAATGAGATGGCAGCCTATGTTTTTTTATCTGGAGTGATTTCTTGTACCTATTATGTGTCTGAATTTATTGAACTCATACACTTAATACAAATCAAAGCCAAAAATTTATTTTCTTGTGTAAACTACTCTTCAATTTTTTTTTTTATTTATTTTTTTTTTTTAGTGTTCTCATTATTTATTTATTTAAAAAAAATTTTGAATAGAAATATAAAACATGAAGCTCATGAGTTTCATGTTTTTTGTAAAATTTGAAATTCTTCAATATTTTTGCATTGGAAATGTGATACAATTTAAGATTTCCTTCGTAGAGTTTTGCTTGTTTCTAGATTTTATAATTAAAAAATTAGCTTTATATAAGATAAAAATTAAACCATGCAAGCATAAATGCCTCTTTTTCTGTTAGAAATGATCTGATGGAACTATTCTTGTAATTAAATAGTATCTGTGAAAAAAAATTTCCTCTTAAAAGAATTTATTTATATAGAACAGTAATATTTGTATGTTTTTATCCACCAATATGCAGATATATGTTGAATTAGAGGTTGAAGATGATCGTCCTTCTGCCATGCAAATACGATATGCTGGATGTAAAGGCATGCTTGTTTTGGACCCTAAATTGGAAGGGAAAAAAATTATTTTTCGAGAAAGCATGAAAAAATTTAGTTCCAAGGATATATCATTAGAAATTATAAAGTTCAGTGAAAAAAGTAAGTATGATTGTTCATAAACTGATCTAATGCTTTGTCAATTTTTTTACTTCATAATTTAAATCTTTTTGTTAGATTGTCATTAAGTTGTACTGATTTAGTGAGGTAATACCATTTTGAAAAAGAAATAATTTTTGCAAAAAAATTAAAATTCACCTAGAATAATACAAAATAACATGGCAGTTATTTTATTTTTTTTTTTTCACATTTCTTTATACGAAGAATATTTTATAAAGCAGACTATTTAAAGAAAATTAATTCTGAAATTACCTTTTTTGTGAATTTTTTTGCTTATGGGAGGAAAAACTTGCTCTTATGATTATCTTAAAAATTTGCTATCTATTGGTATGTCAACAAAACAAGATTTGAAGCATTTCCATTAGATGGTCCTTATTATCAATCATGGTCATTTTTCTTGTTTAGTTCTGTTAAAACTCTATAAAAAAATTGGCTTGTTGTACTCTGATAAAAAGGGATAGGAGTAGAAACTTCTGTGTTTTTTGCAAATGGTAAAAATGGCTTTTTGCATCAGTTATGTATCCTAACTTCTATACAGTCCTAACCATACTCCATGTGTTTCTTACCTGTTTCCTGTATTTCTATTAAAGCTATAAGACTACAGATTTTCAAATTCTGTTCCTGTCAGTTGGAAGTCAGAGGTGATTCTGAAGATCATTATTAAGAATGACCTCTGTCATTCATGTGCATTTAAAGACTTGAATAAATCATTTAATTAGATTGCATTAAATAGTAGTCACAGTTGACTAAACTGTAGTTATTTTAACAACCCCTTAACCGGTTTGCCCGTACAGCATACGGGCATTGATATATTTTCCTTTCCTATTTTGGCTTGCACTTGTTTTTATTTTGTAAAGACTAATACTAATACAAAGCGTAGTACAAATATTTTTAACAGATGTCGTACCTTGTCCATTGCATTTAAATTATTTTAACCTGGTTTTTCTTTATTAAATGAAAGCACGGGAATTTTTGTTCTACTGCTTGCAATGCTTGTGAATTCAAACCACTATGTTTTTTAAAAATTATGGGGGAAATAAACGACAAAAATACTTTCCTGTTAGATGATGGACTGAATTCTGATTCAGATTTGGAACTGTCTTCTAATAATCTGGATTATTCTTCAGATCATTATTTCTGCCCTGATTGTGATCTAGGACTTTGTATTACACCAAGCTTCAAATTGTACCACACAAAAAAAGACTTTTGAACTATTTGCAAAAGTGTAAACTTCAAATTTTAAAGTAAGTTGAAAGAAATTTTTGTAAGATCTGTTAAATATTCTTCATTGAGTGCAGAGTTTTCTTGCAAAAAGCAAATATTTAAGGGTTTTTGTGTTCAAAAAAATTTTAAATAAAAATAGTGTAGAAGCATTAAAAGTGAAATTTAATAAAAAAATTCTTTCGTTTTCTTATTCTATTAAGTATGGTGTTTAAAAAAATCAGCTCTTTTTAATATTTTTTTATTTCTCGAAATATGTTTTAATTTTTTCTTTATACTCATGAAAAATCTCTATGATTTATATGAATGTAAATTTATCAAGAACTTTGAAAGAATAATTTTATGTTACTGGGGAAAATCAAAGGTCACTGTGTTTCACAAATTCCTTATGCCCAGTGGTATAGAATTCACATTTGCTTTGTCTCGTATTAGCAGTTTTTTTTGTTTTTTTTTTCTTCCAGAATATACCCGAACTAGCAAAATTCTCTTCCGTGCTACTTTGAAAACAAAACTAGTAAACACATAATAGTTACAAATAAAAGGAAGTAAATCATAATTTTAAAAGATTTAATTATCTTGTTTTTATTTCAACAAATCTTTAACCATTTATTAAAGTTTAAAGTAATATTGTAAATTAGCCTGTTTTAAAGTGTAAAATTTATTTAATCTTGCATGATTATCGTATTTCAGGAGCTGCTTCTCTGAACAGACCTCTGATAACTATCTTAGAACAATTGGGTGTATCAAAAGAAGTGTTTATAAAACTGCAAAGAGATATGATTCAGAATCATATCAAAAGTATGTTTTATGAGCCTGAAGCATGTGATTTTTTAAACAGAAATTCTAAACTTCGATTTGAATTCATACGTATGCATAAAGTTGGAATCTGTTTTACTGAAGACCCACTATTTCGGTCAATGATTTATGCTCTATTTCAAAAACAGTTAGGTTTGTATAACTTAATGTATTTTTCTCTTATGTGTAAATTACTTCCTCTGTGTGCATATATTTAGGTATAGATGTAGATTCAAATTTGAAAAAAAAAAAAGCAGCTGTCTCTACAAGAAAAGCAAATCTGCTGCATTTACCAGAACAGATTTTGAAATTTTAGAGCTTAGGAGTAAAACTGAAAAAGCTATTTGGATGTAATTGAAGTCTGAGATCAATACAATTGTATAGCTAAGTGGAGAGAAACAGGAAATACAAATCGAATTCCCAATCCAACTAAAACTGAAGGAAAATTGAACTTTGCAGCTAGGCTAAATATGAAAACCCAATTTCCCACCTCGAGAGTGCTTTTGAACTTTTCTCTGAGAATTTCAATTAGAATACTTCAAAGTTTAATTTTCTTTTAGTTTTTGTTAGATTGTGAGTTAGATTTCTTTTTCCTCTTTCTCTCTACTTAGCTGCATTATTCTGTCAGTTCACCAACCAGCTATGTCTATGTTAGTATTGACTTGTGATCTGTTGATTTCAAGATGAAAGATGGAAGTAATATCTTGTTTCATTTAATTTTAATTTAATTCTGCTAATGTACCTAATTCTATTTTTACACGATTTTGATTGAAGACTGTCCAGAAAAATTAATTCCATTCCATTTTTACTCCATTCCTTTGAATTTAACATGGTTAAAAAAAAAATTGCCTCTTTTTAGAATTCCAATTTGATTTAAATTTTAAGGAAAAATATTTCAGTTAACTGTAATTGTCTATGAAGTATTTAGGGAATTTCCCTTGTTTGCTCATAAAATTCAGTCATGTGTAGTTTGAATCAAACTGAAATTGTTTTTATTGTTTAGTTTTTTATATTGATAATTGTAGAAGCATAATAAAAAAGTAATAAATAAAGATGATAATAAAATAGTTAAGGCGTATTATTTTTTTATCATCCGATTAATTCGTATCTCTATTAATTTTTTTTTCTCTTAAGTAAAATATCAAATCTTATAATTTCAAAGCTTGAAAAGACAGGTATTTTTTTGGAAATTAAAATTTTAGATCACCATAAAAATAGAGAAGAGTCAGCATCGCTAGATAAGATTTTTGATTTCAATGAAGCAACAGCCAGAATTATTAAAAGAAGGAAGCTGTTATTAAAATTTTTTCTAAATTAAAATTGATCAAAACATACATGAGGACAATTGTATCACAGTAGACTTGACAATCTCACAATATTTTCAATGGAGCATGTAGAAATAAGGAAATTAAAATTGAATCAAATCATAAATGATTTTGCTGATAAATAATCTAGAAAAAATTTTTTGTAGATATTGTTTTGTTCTGTAGATAAAATCTTTGTAGTCTAGCTACTTTTTAGTTATAAATGTATATAAAAAAAGAAATAGGACAACTTTTTAATTTTTGTCTTTAAAGCTTACATTACATCTCAATACATGAGTCTGGCACATAAAGGCTGATTCAAAGTGGGTGATCATTTTAGAGAAAGTGATCTTGGTAGCCAGCACTTGATCCGTTTTTGAAGACATTTTAGAAAGCTTGTTTGGTTTGAAGTGCTACGGTCAACTTTTTGCTACACGAGGGCTATTAGACTGGGACCTACAGTTTAAATCGGATTCTGAAAGTCTATAACCATCCATGCCAACAGTGGGACTTGAACCCACAGGATCTGAACCAAATGCCAGCGCCCTAGCCATTCAGCCATTACCAGGCTTTAGCCATCTTGTCTCTTATGCTTCACATTATATTTTTTTTTCATTTAATGTATATTAGTATTTTGAAAGTCCTGGCCAAAAGTTCTGCAATTGGGCCCCACAATGATTATGGCCATCCTTGTTAAAATAGCCTAAATTTTGTATTTTTTGAAACCTCAATAATAGTTTCAATTTTTGGGAGTTTTGTTCCAGAAACCTGATTTTATTTATGCATGTTATAATTCTAAGTTCTTATTGTTTTCTTGGTGGAGCAATGAAAAGTATTAATTTTCATGTTTGTTAATGTGTGCTTGTAAATTTATGAGATGTGTTGTCTGTATACTATAGAAAAAAAAGACATCCACATGTCTTCAGTACACCAACAACAATGAGGTTCTTTTAAGGGAAGATCTCTTCCGCCGAAGATCAAGTTGGGAGAAAAAACTATCGACACATTACGGAAGTGTGCATTGCACATTCATTACATGCTAGAAAAAATTGAATCGAAGCATCCTCTTACAGCTTCTAATGCAAACTTTAGACTTTAAAGCTTGTTTGATAGATGAGCAGGAAGACAAGCAAGCCGAAATCTCGCACTTGGGGCCCTAAATTGGAGGGGCAATATTTTGGAAAATTGGTTCCAAAAGTTTTTATTTACTTAAAGTGCATGCTATTTATTTTGAATTGGTTCTTTTAGAATCATTGTCGAGAAAAGTACATTATGAAAATTATTCGAATGTAATATTAGAGATTAGATGTTAATTTTGTATTAGTTAATCTTTCTACATTTTATTATTTGATACTTACAGATTTATTGAAAAACAAAGCCAACATAGAAATACCTGTAAACAAAGGACGTGCTATGTTTGGTGTTCTTGATGAAACCGTACCACCTACTTTAGAATATGGAGAAGTATTTGTCCAGTACAGTGATTGGATGACAAATGAACCCAAGATCATCGAAGGTCATTACTAAATTTGTTAAATAAGCTGTCTTATCTTTTACGTTCTTGCTTAAGTTAATATATAAATGAGGTCAGCTTCTCTCGGTTATTAATTTTCTGTCCAGTTAATAGTTTTGTACTGAAAAAAAGGTTTTATTTAATTAAATGGTAATCTTGATGCGTTTGTTCTATTCATTTATATTTGTCTTTCTTTAGGTACTAAACTGATAACATCTATTTCACTTAATAGATGAATTAATTAATAGTTTTCAACATTAAGAAAATTAACTTATCCTTAATATTATAGATCTAGAAAGAAAATATTTTGGATTAGCAACAGTTATGATTTAATATTTCCTTCAGTGAAAATTGTGTAACTTGACATATGCTGAAATCAATTTCTACATAAAGAATTACAGTAGTGAAATGACTGTGCTAGTACTGCTACAAATTTTTTAATCAAATTTACTGGATGCAAAACTGCTGTCTATCTTTTCTGAAATTATTTTTTGCCTCTAACTATACAACCAGATTTAAGTTAAAATAAGATTAACTTAATAATTTTACTTCATATTTTAGGCACAGTTGTTGTCACTAAAAATCCATGCATGCACCCAGGTGATGTGCGCAAGTTTAAAGCAATTGATGTTCCGGATTTACATCATATTAGAGATTGTATTGTTTTCCCTGCTAAGGGTGACAGGCCTCATCCTGATGAAATGGCAGGTAATTATAAGAATTTAATGCACTGATTGTAATAATTTTGTAGTCCTCACCCTTACGTGAAGATTTGAACTCCGAATTCTAGATGTCATCTTTTCATCAAAATGTTGGTCCTTTTTAAGATACTCTCGGTGACTTAATATTCATAAGCATTATTATGTAGATGGATGAATTGAGATAACTACAGACAATCAAACTCTAATTCGTAACTACAGGCATGACCTCAGCTAGCTTACTTCTAACTGAAGTTAGTGGCTGATACGCTTTTATTTACTTTTTGTACACAGGTACTGCCATCTACATTTATATATATTAAATATCTTACATGCCCTTTTTTTTCTTAAAGATTAAAAGATTACAATTACAAATATTACCAATGAAAGTAACAAATTACATTTTACAAATTAAGATGAGTGAATTTTAAAAACTTGAGACACAAAATTTTACAAACTGAAATCTTACTTTGCAGTCTAAAAAGAGATATTTTAAATGAATAAATTGTTTGATAATTGTTTGATTGGATCCAAAATTGATTTTGAACCCAATTAAACCTAAAGTTGGTTGACCTGTAAAAATGCCTGGTTGGCCAACAAACAGCCAACTGTTGGCAGACCTGCAAAACCACACATGGTTCAATTTCTGACTTAGTGGTCTGCAGACTTCTATGGGTTCGGAACCACTGATCTAGCTGAACTGTCTATGGACACAACAACCAACCAACCTGTTGTGTTGACTTTTACTAGAGTCAACATCATTAATTTTGAATTTTGGTTGATTTAGGCCTGATCAAGTTTAAATGTCATCTAATAGATATGTGTTTCTATGAGTATATTACAAGTGTGTTTATGTATTTATTTGAAGTCTATGCCGCACTTTGACTTATTTTGTCTTTTTTTTTTTTTTTTTTTTTTAGGTTCTGATTTAGATGGTGATGAATACCATGTTATGTGGTATGAAGATTTTATCTTCAGTCGAGATAATGAACCTCCTATGCACTTTTCAATGCCTAAAGACCCGACTAAAGATTTAGGAAGGAGTATCGAAGTAAATGTTTAAACATTTCCTGTATATTTCATGCATTATGACAGCATTTTTAAATTTTAATTTCAAGATATAAAATTCTTTATAATTTTGAAGAAATTAACATCAGGGTACTTAGCAGCTCAGCATTTAACATAGATGTCTTGGAACGAAAATTTGTTACATTTAGATGGCAAGTTCAGAGGTCAAATAAACTTATGTTATAGGGATAAATGATGACTAAAATATTTTATTCAGTGAAACAACATAAGTTTGATATTACAATCTATTTTTGTGGGAATAAGTAAAGGGAGTTATATGTATATATACTAAAATTACCTGCAACCTCCACCCCTTAAAAAAGAGAGAAAGAATGAAGCTTTAAAATAGTATTGGATTGCGGTTCTGATTTATTAGAGACATAGCAGTTTACAATTATCATGAAAATTGAACATTTTACTTTTAAATTTGAAATACTTAAGTCGTTTTTCTCCTAAATAAAAAACCATTTTTAACCCCTAACATATCTGTGTGTACATTTGTCCTGTTTTTATGCTAAAAATTTTACATACATATATATATATATATATATATTTAAAAGTATAAATAGCCTCTTTAGTGGGAAAGTTTGTCACATCAAATGTGTTTCAATTTTCCATGTAGAACTAATTATTTAATGTTGGGAAAAAATTGAGTTAATGCTGTACATCATTTTCATCCTGTAAGGACTATACTTTCTAGAGAAATAGAGTTGAGTAAACAATAGGATATGTAGTAACACTAAACTTTTTTTTACATTTACTTACTTACTATTACTTTAATGGATGCACTGTTTTTAAAAATTATATATGATTTATATGGGAAAAATAATTTACAAAAATTGCTAAATAGACTTGAAAAAATTAGATATAAATAAGTAGTATTTTTGCGTCTGTTCAGTAAAAATTCATTAGAATTTGTGAACGCATTTAGAAGTATGAAAAAAAAATATGATACTTTAGTTTGCAAGTGTTAGATTAACTTGTTAAATTCCACAATTTTTATCAAAATACAGCACTTTAAAAGTTTTTGCCTTTTTTAATCAACAGCAACATTGTGGCTTGAAATTGATTAAACAGTTTTTAATTAGAGAACTGTTTTTCTTGTGATTAAAAAGTCTTTAGAATCATGTCTGGAGGTGAAATCTATATTTGTATGTTCATAAATCGTACTTTGTTAAATGCTGTCATCCATATTTTAAAGAGTCATGACTAGGGGTACATAAATTTTGCATAAAAAATATCGAAATTTCGCCCCCCCCCCCCCCCCCCCCAAAAAAAAAAAAAAAAATTGCAATATATAAAATTTTGTATTTATTCTGATATATATATTGATATATATACAGTACCCCTTTATTTTCTTTTTGTTTGAAGTTTTAAATAAAACTATAAAAGTGAGCAAGGTCTTTAGCCCTGATGAATTCTACTTATATGATCCAACAGTCAACAGTATTTACTATTAAACCCCACAACAGATTGCGACAGTGGGCAATTAATTATCGATGACTTAGAGCATGTGTTGAATGAGTCAGACCATGTGTCTCCATGCAAACTAACTGAAAGTGCATGCAATAATACATCTTGGAGCAGCATGATACGACTGTCCTTGAACGCCTGCTCTTCGA
Organism: Dolomedes plantarius; assembly: GCA_907164885.2. Lineage (NCBI taxonomy): Eukaryota > Metazoa > Arthropoda > Arachnida > Araneae > Dolomedidae > Dolomedes > Dolomedes plantarius. The sequence continues at coordinate 138,408,810 of OU015500.1, read as the reverse complement.
AAACAACAACGCTTCCTGAACGTGGAGTTCAGTATAGTCATGTTAATGAATAATTTTTTTTTTTTAAACCATGAATGTCTGAAAATTGCTTGAAGTTTCTCTAATGGTTTTAATTACATTAATTGGGCTTTCTCTAAATTTAACACTACCCACACATATATATATATATATATATATTCAAAACTTTCGCGTTTATTTTAAAAAAATCAGTTTTATTTTCTTGGTTAGGTAAGTATCAAAATTCTTCATTAAAAGTTAACATTGTAGTAGTCTCCACATTCTCTTCCTTAAGTCTTTAGCAATAAGTAATAAGCAAATTTTGAGAGTGAGATCTCAGTTAAAGACCGTGGATGGTCTTAGATAAGCAATTATGTTAATAAATTATTACTATTATTACCTAACTTTGCTTAAAATGCCGTTTATCATCGAATTTTTGCCAAAAAGTAGTTAAAAAACTATTTTCGCATTTATTCATATCTATTTCATAAATACAAAAATTACGTATCCCTAGTCATGACATAATTCATTATCTGTTTTAAAACTCTACCAATTTAAAGTACTATTTAAGCATTTTAGCCTTTATGAGACTGTTTTATAGGTTACTATACTGAATTTTTAACTATGTACATGAAATTTTCCTAATAAGTTTTTTAATCTCTTCTTTTTTGTAGCCTGCTGATGAACTGGATCATTTGAGTGATTATATAGTAAATGATAATGTTGGTTTGATTGCCAGTGCTCATTTAGCTTTTGCTGATAGACAACGAAGTGGAATATTTAGTGACAATTGTTTGCGTTTAGCTAAGAAATATGCAATTGCATTAGACTTTGCAAAGTCAGGAAAGACAGCTTCAAGAGACCGCAAAGATAGAGTTTTCTCGTATCCGGATTTTATGCAAAAATTTGGTGAACGAGATACTTATCTATCCAAAAAATCTTTAGGTATTCTGTATCGAAACTGCAAACGTCTTGAAATGGGATTGGAGACTGCAAACAATGAGATTGCATATGAATATGACTTAGATTTAGTTCACGAAAACTGGGAAAATTACAAAAAATCTGCCCTGAAAATGTATAAAAAGTACTGTCAAAAAGTTGAATATTTAATGAATATCTATTCTTTTGACACTGAAGGACAACTTCTCGCTGGTGCCATTATAAATGCACCTAAATATTATGAACAAAGACATGATTTAGAAAATCTGATGTCAATGCTGGAGCATGAAGTAATGTGGATATTTATGGATTTTCAGAAGATGTTTTTTCGCGAGTTTGGTCAGAAACCAAAAGATCGTCAATATACTGATGAAATGTATCAGAAAGCTAGTGCTTGGTATATGGTGGCTTATAGTAAAATTCCTGGTAAAACTTATAATTACTTTGGATTTCCATGGGCAGTGGCTGATGTATTGATAAAATTGAAATCTCAGAAGTGTCGACTTGAAAAGAATAAGATAATCAACAGAAAATCTCTGCTAGAAAATATAATTGATCAAAGTTTAAGCAGTCACATGCCTGCTATGTCAGAAGAGACTGAAACAAGTGTAATATATGAAAATCGTTTAGAAGTATTAGATGTGGCTAACAAAGTTTTGAATAAATGGTTGAAAACTCAGAGAAATCATATTCTGAATCCAAACTTTAAGGATTTTCAAAGATTGATTAATGATAAATTTGCATCTGTGTCGCAATCTATCCAGTGCTGTTGCCTACAGTTTATTGAACAACTGAAGGACACGAATAATCTTAAGAAAGCACTTTCTCCTGCTCATTATGTCATAGAAACTCTAATTGAACTAGCTTGTATAAAAAAGCCTCTGAAAAATATCTCATTCAGTGATGTTAGACAGGAGATAAGCTTACTGTCATGGGTTACTTTAATCAAATTAGCCTGTACATATAATCCTCATTACTTGGGTATTGCTGACATAGATGGTAACATTCCAAGCAGTATAGTCTACTTACCTCAAGATAATGTTGTTTCAACCTTCAAGGTCTACTTATTTGATAAGTTTGATTATAATGAAGAATTCAGTTCGAAATTATTACATAGACCAGACAAAGTAATTCACTACTTAAAAAATGTATCTAAACTGAAAAGTATAGAGTTTAGATATGACCGTGATAGAGACCAAAGATTTGTTGCCATATTTACTGTTATGGGTACACGATATGCTATTGAGAAATTAAAAGATCTTGTGATTCAAGATGAATTTTATGAGTGGGTTGTTAAAAACAGAAATCTTTTTGAATCCCAGTAGTTGAAAAAGTTGTATTTGTTTTTATAAGAATGTTATAATTCATTATTTCTTTAGTTTTATGGTGTAACTAGTTCTACTTAATTTCTACTTAAGTGCAATTTCTTATCTTGTGATTATTATTATAGGTTTAATGTAGTTATTATTGAGTAAAGATATTATATGTGTATTAATTATTTGTGATAGGTATAATATAGTCAACACTCTGCAGTCATGGAGATAAGAGGCTGATACATCCCTCTCCCCCATCCTCTTTTTTGTAACACTATTGACCTCATTCTTTATATTGCTCCTATATGTTTTATAAGTTTAAAATTAGTGTATCAATAATATAATGCTCAATCACACATACCCTGAGTTTGGTGTAGATTTAATAAAAGGCATGTGCAGTATGTAATGCATTTACAGCAGTGATATAAAATTGATAAAGTTTACTAAACACTGAGATGTATTGTACTGGAAATGCAATATAGTACTGCTTTTTAAAATTTTGATATTGCAATATGTTATGAAACAATCCCATTTCTTTAATGTGATTTGCAAATAATACTCTAAATCTTCAAATTTCCAAAGTTGGATGTTGGATCTTTAGATTGCTAATAGAAATCTATTACATAAATTCCTTATAAAGCACATTCCATAATTATTTTTATCTTTGTGGGTTCAAACCCTTTTAATTACTGAGAATTTTCAGTTGAAGTAAAAGAAATAAATTAGATCCGTAATATTGAAGGATCAGTCTAAGACATTTTTCATCAATGTAAAAACCATTATATTTAATCTTTAGGCTGATATGAATTCGAAAAATAAATTTTAAAAATTATATATATCTCAGTAATTTATTTTTAAAATATATAAAAATACCGATTATTAATTAGTTTTATATGTATATACATATCATTGATAAAACTGAATATTGCAAAATAAATTTATAAGAATTTTTTTGTGTTGAAATACACATAATGACATTTCTAGAGTAGCTTACTTTTAATAACTTTTTTTTTATATATATATATTTTTTATTACTATTATTATTATTATTGCGAGTAGTACATAAAAAAATTTTTATTTGTAGCCTGAGCATTGGATACTAATACTGTGCTTATGCACTTTTAAATCATAATTAATAAAATACTCTGTGCTAGTAATCAACATCAGTATATTTCTGTGATATGGAAATTGTGGTTGTAATACTTACCTCAATATCACTATGATTGTGTGTATATACATATATATCAAAGGGCAAATGTCTCCCCCCCCCCTTGCATTAGTATATATGTATATATATACATATATATATATATATATGTGTGTGTGTGTGTGTGTATCATGGTTGTTGTGCCAAGTTTGTCCAAGATGATTAATCTTTAAATTGTTTTTTTTCTCATTTGGTGATTTTAGTCAATGCATATAAGGCTAAAAAATAAAATTTATGATCAAAATGTTAAGCTTAATATAAGACCACTGAATATCAGTCCTATTTTATTAAGTGAATGCAAAGTTACTGTAGCTTTTACATACAAACAATTTTATAAACAAGCATTAATCAAGAGTTTATGGAATTAAAGTTCCAAGTATTTTCTAGTACATGTATGTAATGAACAAAATATTGTTTAAATTTCAAGTGAGGAATACACAAATGCATCTCATTTTAACTTTAAGTTGTATTGAAGTTAAATTCTTATGTAACTCAGTTTTTATTTTGTTGCTGCTTTATCTACAAATATTGCACTATTTGTTAATAAAAATCCGAACCCTTTCTAGAAATGATTGATGGGTGATATGTAATATTTACTGACTTTTACATTTCCTTTTGTTTTGTTGGAGAGAATGCTTCATAAATATAGCATAAAGCTCAATAAGAGTATGAGTTTTTTGGTTTCAGGCACATTGAATAAATGAAGGGTAGAAAGAGATATGTAATGTTATGCCTTAATTGAATCTTGCATATATAATGCATGGGTTCATTTTATTAAAAAGTGCCTCATTGGTAAAAATTAGTGTAGGAGGGTAGATAAAAATTTTACTGTCAAATTGCACAAATGAAATCTTCTGAATATATGTTTGTCTTCAATCTTTTATTAAATATATTGAAATGTTGAAATACACAGTGGCGGATCAAGCACTTGGGGGGGGTCCCAGGCGTAACTTAGGTTTGAAGCCCCTTAGCTCTAAATACTGAGAAATGCTATGGAATTAATTTATTACTTAATAGAAAAATTCATGGAATGTATCTCCTTTTGAAGCTGCTAATTTCCAGAGGCCCCAAGTAGATGCCTCTTAGACCTGTTCAGTGATCTGCCACTGGGTAAACACTAAAATTAGATGTAATTATTTCTTGAATAATTTTTTATTTACCTTCCATACTTTGCTAAATGAATTTATCAAATTAACTTTGTTAGTTACCTCACTTTTTACATAAAAACTTTTTTTAAATGTTAACCCCTTCTCCTGAATGGTGAATCATAATCATAATCCCAAAATTTACATTTATGATCTGTTTCCATCATAGAATTTTAGATATTAATGGCTTTAGTCAAAGATAACCTAAATTAATTTGTATAACCTTATAAAAATGTATCATATGAGGTGATGAAAGGCAAAGTGGTGTAAGTCACATTTTCAACCTCTTTTTTATCTGAGGGCAAAAATGTAATCTCCATGTTCAATTTATAGTGGAATTGCAAATAATTATTTTTTGCAATATTATAATAGTTATCATGCATTATAATTTTTTCAATTTATAGTGGAATTTTTTGTAGTTTTTGCAGTAAAATGCTTTGGACTTACACTACTTGACTTACTGACTTACATCACTTTGCCTTTCACCGCCTCATATATTTAGTTACCTCCTTCCTTTTGCATGGTGTTATACTTCAAACCATAAAATCTCTAAACTTATTGAAATTTTTATTAATAATAGCAACTGTCAACATTTTTCATGCTGCGTATCATCATCATTGCCATTGATTGTGTACCTTCTTGGTAGTGTCATTATAAAATGATTGTGTAGCTGCTTGAATACAGTAGGCTTTATAAGAAATATGTCTATTTATGTTGTATCAAATACATGCTCTAGATTTATATTAGGAAATATTTGCAATTTATTTTAGCTCTTAATATGTATGTATAGATAATGATACTCTCACACACATGCAAGTGCAATACTGTTTCAAAAAAAAAAGTTTCAGCTGTTGTGCCTTTTAAAGAAATGATAATTAATAACTGTGTTGAAAATAAAATTATTTTTGAATCTTTATACAAATTAATAGTTGTGCATCTTTAAACATACTATACTATTAAATACTATTTTAATAGTATAATAATAAATACTATTTTTATGAATTTTGAGATTTCTTTTATGAAATGCTTAGTAGTTTAGATAAAAAAAAATAATGGAAAATTCATCAGCTTTTGAAAAATTTGTGGAATTTATATCTGTATATTCTTCAGATTTTTAATGACAGTGTAACCATGGTGAACCCTTAATATGAGGTGTAGGTGAAGAATTAAAATCTTTACAACAATGTATATTAGCATGAAACAGAAATTGCTTTTTCAAACTCCAAAGATTAAAAATAGGGGAAATTCGGCCCATTGGAAACTTTTTGCAAGTTTACAAAGGTAGCTATTAATTAATCCTTAGAATTTGCCTTATGCAAAGCAAGGACTGTAAACCATACTTTTTTTTCCCAGGGCAAATCTCTAAAAGTTCATTTAAAAAAGCATTAAAGCTCAAACTAAAGCTTATACTTGGTGTTTGTTTATATACATTTTGTTTTTCTGGAAATCCCAAATTTTATTTTTTTTTTTTACCCTATGCTTTTAATGTTAAATTAAATAATAAAATTCATGTATAATTCAAAGAAATTAAAAGTATTGAATGTTCACATCAGATTTATAGATCTATAAATCTGTAAGTTATGTAAAAATATAGATACATAGAAATTATGTAATTCATATATTTATTAACATATTAATACAAAAAATGCCTTTCAACAACAAAATAGTAGAAACAGTAGCAACATAAAGGTATTATAATAAATGGTTTATAATAATAAGTTTAATGTGGGTTTCTGTAAAATAATTTACATAATTCTAAATGCAAGTCATGACTAGAACATATTAACAACATCCATTTACAACGAAAATTAAACTTAACTGTTTTAAAGACCAACTGTCAATGGAAACTGTCTTATGAAACTTATCTTTATTAACTTAGTATTTTTTTTTAAATTATGCTAAAAATAATAATGAAACATCTCCCCCCCCCCCCATCCCCCTCTCTTTTTTTATTATGTTATGCATTTCCTAACTTTCCGAAAGAACGTCTTTTCAAAAACTTCTGTTTTGGGAAACCAAAATGAACTGACTGCCTAAAGCACAGTGTTTTTACAGACATTTCTGAAAACAAAATCTGTATTTTAAGCAAAACGTCTTCATACACAAAATCAACAGCTTTCAAAATCCGTGTTGTATTATGCTACAAATATGCTTAAAAGGTTGTATCCTGTACATGTGAATATTGTAAATGAAATTGGTAATAATCTGCCAAATGAGGAGCCTGGTTCTAGCAATGCAGAATATTGCAATCTTACGCTAAGAATTTGGTTATCTCACAAGTAGTAATGGATCCAGACACTGAAGATAATTTTGATGCTTCATTACCAGAGTTTGCATTATGCAAAATGACGCGCAATAAAACAAAAAAAAATTGTCTAATGCGATTAGCTGACATCCACAGAAAGTGAACGAGTGTTTTTCCATCGCATCTAATTTCTGTACAAGAATATGATTACGACTATCGGATGATTCATTACACATTTTTTTTTTTTTAATTCCATTATTTGAAGAAAATATGAATTATTTCTCTCTTATTTTTTAATAAATTTATTTAATTTGAATTCAAAAAAATGTAGTAAAACCTTATAGCAACAACCTATTTCATTTTACCGTGAAACCCCGAAAAACTACGGTTTTTAGAAAATTAGAAACTGAGTTTTTAGAAACCCTACTAGAGACATGTTAAATGAATGATTTCTGCTCAGACCCTTGTAAATTTCCTTTTAAGTTTTATCAGTATTGTATTCTATTTAATTACGTTCGAAAATTTGGAATTGGACTGTTTATTTAATAATGTATCATCCTGTGTTGAAACATGTTTGTTATAGGTCAAGAACCACTTATCAAAAGGAAAAAAATTCTTCCGGTAGCATCTTCTAACCACCCCTTTTAGATGCAAAAATGAGTTTAATTTTCTGAATTAACAAACTATTAGTGATAAACAAATTTAACTTAAAAGTAAACTTTTTTTTTTTTAATCTCCAATGGCAGAGGCACATGAACAAGCAACAAATACAGAAAACATCAAAGTTCATGTGATAACCAACGGTTATTTCCCCAGAAGGTTCCTAGCCTCCCAATAAGGGCCTGTTCACATAGGAGTCCGTTGCGTTGCGTTAAGGAAAAGATGACGTTGAGACGAAAATAAACCAATCAGGCGCGTAAAATTTCATTGCTAATCGTTTGGAGGCCTATGATTGGTTTATTTTCGTCTCAACGTCATCTTTTCCTTAACGTAACGCAACGGACTCCTATGTGAACAGGCCCTAACGGGAAGCTTCCGTATCACCGTGTGGAGAGCCTTGCAGCGGGGCAGGTGGTGTCTGTCCATGTCTTCGCCAGAGTCACATAGCGGGCAGGTATCCTCAATAAGTTTAACCGATAATAAGTTACTTATAATAAGATTACCGTTCTCAGGGTTACAAATAGTGTTGACAATGATTAAAAGAGAAAAACTAAATTCGTTGAAAAATCAACTAATTAACTAGTACGAGTAACCAGTGTGGCATGCCTAACTTAAATGATAATGGAGAATTTAAACAATGGGTGAAACAAGAGATTATATAAAAAAAATTCAAAACTAGAAGACGGGATATTTGGAATAAAAAACAAGTTAGTGGAAGTTACACGAAAAAGGGCGGTAGGTCCGTAAGGCGCGAGTAGCGAAAGCAAGCAGGATTGGAATTCCGTGAATAGATTATCAATCCCCTTCTCCAGCAAACTGTTGGTCCGAGGGGGAATCGCATGATAGAAAGAGGAACGATCGAAAAAGAAAGTGGTCAGAAACCAGAAGTAGCCGGGTTATTGTAATTTTGAAAAGGAGGAAAGGAATTACCGAACAAGAACAAGGCCGGGATTCATAACCAAAGTAGCCTTCGGGCGCCTAAAACACTCCCTAGGATCATAATCAGGCAGGCTAGCAAGTTCATCGTTATTGTAAAAGTTCGTAGCCAGATCTTTAATATGATGCCAAATAGGTTCGATAACCAGATCCCTATGAATAAGGGCGTTACATAGGTACCATGGCGCCTTCCTGATACCACGAAGAGTCTTGTTTTGTATAGTTTGCAGTCTCTGGATATGAGTGTCAGCCGCTGAGCCCCAAACCGAACAGCATACATCGGAAATTGGTGAAGCACGGTCTTATACAATAAAAGTTTATTATCAATACTCATTTGGTTCTGATACAAGAGGTGTGCGATATCCCTACGTGCCATAAAAAACTTTCTAATAATGCATTCTATATTTTTTCTCCAGGTTAGCCTGCTATCCAAGTAAACTCCAAGGTATTTCCCCTCTCTCTCAAAGTGTACCAGATGACCACATAATGTGACCGGCGGAGGTAGAATCCTGTTCAGTCTGCCGTCTAGTGGCGGCGTAAGGGAAGGTATCAGTAGAGCATTTGCCGGTGTGACAGTTGTATGAGAAAATTATGTTCCCAGCAAAGAGCCATGTCCGACGTGCAAAGAGGCATGATTATTGGAGCTCTCCTAGCTGGAGCGTCCGTGTCGAGAGCTGCTAACCTTGTGGGTGTGTCAAGGGTTATGACAGCCTACACAAACCTGGGAAAGGTGTCCTCTGCGAAGCAGAACAGTGGGCGAAAGTCGGAGTTGACCGACCGGAATAGACGAGTGTTGAAGGGGATAGTAGCCCGAAAACGCAAGACTACATTGTCGCAGATAACCTCTGAGATGAACACCCATCTCCAGAACCCTGTATCCACCAAAAATATTCAACAGGAGCTGCATGCTGCGACCATTCATGGTAGAGTGGCTATTTCGAAGACGTTAGCATCGCCGCGAAATGCTATGAAGCGACGACAGTGTTACCGAGACCACCAAAACTGGATATAACAGCAAAGGGAATCGGTCATCTGGTCTGACGAATCATCAGGGCCCGATTATGAACGATGGGGGCCCCTGGGCAGATGCTATTTGGGCCCCCCCCCCTTACGGACATTTATAAAAATACATACTATTAGAAGTACTAGGTGCATACACCAAGGGGGTTTTGGGGCCCCCTAGCATCACGGGGCCCTGGGCAAAGTCCCGATTTGCCCATGCGATAAAAAGGCCCTGCGAATCATTATTTCAGACCACCGGACGTGTGTTCGTCTGGCGAACACCGGCAGAAGCATTTTATGTTGACTGTCTGGTTCCCACCGTGAAGCATGGAAGGGACTCTGTGATGGTATGGGGCGCGATTTCGTGGCGGCACTTGGGGTCACTCTTAGACCTGAGGGGGAAGATCGCAAGCAAACATTATCGCAGTATTCTCGCACATCATTTCCATGCTATGCGTCAGACTTTGTTTCCTGGAGAACGTCCTGTGCTCCAAGATGACAATGTTCTGTTCACACGGCTCGCTGTGTTCAGACATGTTTAGATGAGCATAATGATGAAGTGGAACATCTCATGTGGTGTCCTCATTCCCCTGACCTCAACATCTTTAAGCATTTGTGGGTTTTTTTTACCATGTTTTTATTAACTCGCTTTCTTATTTGTTTGTGTCCAGTACAAATCTTGCAATCGATTTTTAACTAATTTCCCTACTAGCTAGACATTCGAAAATTTTAGAATAGCTCAGAACACGATGACGATACATACTTTAAATACTTTTAGCCGAAAAATCCGCAAGGTGGCGCTTCGGTCGAATTCAATGCTTTCACTTTTGCGTAACAGCGTTTGACGATTTAGAAAACAGAATACATGTGAATTTAGTTTGTTTACAAAAATATTGTGCAAAAAATTATAAAAATTAAAGTTTATAAAGTCTGTGGATAGTGGAAACGACTAAAAAGTGATTAAAATTAAATAAAAGAAAGTGAAAAAGACTAATTAAGTGAAGGTTTGTGCAATTAAGAGAAAATTGTCAAATTTATATGATTCAACAGAAAATTTGAAAACGTGGTATATAAAAGTTATATTTATCTTGTAATTATTAAAAACAAAGTCCGTGCTGGGTTTTCTCTTCCATGCACACTACCTGACCTCGAGACCGTTTTTCACGTGGAATGGGGGCATATTCCCTTGAACTTTGTTCAAGATCTTTATTTGTCAATCCCACGTCGAACGCAAGCTGTAAAAATAAAAAATAATACAAAAAGTGCATTCTTTCACAGGTGTTCATACTATTTTGTCCAACCCGTGTACAGTGGTACCTCGACTTACGAGGTTTTATTTATTTATTTTTTTGAGATACGAGCCGTCACTCGTCCGATTTTTTGCTTTGAGTTGCTAGCTAAAATTCGGGTTACGAGCCAGTTTCAGATACCCGACAACTAGTTTGCGAAATCAAAAAGACCTCATTGGACAAGTTTTTATCGAAAACCCCTATACATGAAAGTGAGGAAAGCGTGACAAAATTCAGCGAATAAGATTTAATTATTCAGTTCAGCCTTTATCTCCACCACCGTAAGCATCTTCAAGTCGTCTGATCCTCAAGGCAGATGTGCATTATCTATATGCAAGGGTCAGTCAATAAGTTAGTTGCAAACCTCCGTAAAAATCTCGGTAATAGAGACAATTCGTTGAAACTTTGTGGCAACACGGAGCATCAGGTGCTGTGGTAGGTGTAGTAGCAGCTTTGACGTGGCAGTTTTAGTTCTCTTCTAATAAGTCGTGAATATGTTTCGGCAGCTGCCATTGGCGTCCAAATTTGAAGTGCGTGCATTAATCCACTTCCAATGAATCGAGTCTCGTCACTGGTCTCGATTCAGTCCTAAAAACATTTCTTTCCTGTTGATAACGTTCGAAAAATGCTAGAGCACTTTGTATTGGTCAGTCAATAGACGAGACGATATCGTCTACTGTGGCACGTCTGTTTTGAAGAATGAGTTCATTTACGCGTGCAACGCTCTCATCTGTCGTTGAAGTTGAAGAAACTTATCCTCCATATTTGTAAGGCCATTCTCGAATGAGAGATACCCCTTGGCGATATCTTTGCACAATGTTGCGTTATCACTGTACACTTCGTGCAACTGCCAATAAATGTCAGTGCAGTCACAATCTTTTGCCCACAGGAAACGGATTACTGCACTCACTTCAAATTTGGACGCCACTGGCAGCTGCCGAAACATATTCACGACTGATTAGCAAGAGAACTAAAACTGCCACACCTACCATAGCACCTGATGATCTGTGTTGCCACGAAATGTCTCTATTACCGAGATTTTTACGAAGGTTTGCAACTAATTTATTGACTGACATTTGCCGGACAGACCAAACCGCTGGACATAAAGGGCTGAAATTTTGCATGGCGATTCTTCTTATAACCGAAGGTACTAAGTTCTGCAATGCGGTTACATTTGTTGAAATTAGAGCTTAAAACTTTATCTTTGTTTTTACATTTAAATCATAAGTACAAAAAAAATTGAAATTTTTTAATTTTGAAAAACTAATTCCTATGAAATGTTCTGCTATATTACGGCAGGTTTGCAAAGATTAAAATTTTTAAGTGTTATTCTAAAGACAGTATCTATCTATCTATAAAAATATATATATATATATATATACACACACACACCTGGCCTTCCAAATGCAACATCAAAAAGGAAGCAACCAAATAGTATGAAATATGCATCATGCGTATATCTCGATGGAATATATAAATGATAACGATTGCAGCGCACGAACCCATCATGGCCGACTGCAGCGCTCCTGACAAACTGTATATAAAGAGAGGAAAGATAGCAGTTTTGAAGAACGTGAATTGTGCTCTCGTGCGACTTTTTTGCGTGTGCAGCTTCAGTATGCCTCGGAGAAAAACACTAGCATCATTCGAACACGTTTCGGAGTTCGACCGAAGCAGAATCGTTGCAGACAGATATTGCGGATTATCCTTCCGAGAAATCGGTCATCGTGTCGGCCGGAGCCAAGTCACAGCTAGGCGAATATGGAATCGGCAGAGGTAGGACAGAACGACTGACCGACATGAGCGATTGCAACCGCCTCATCGCACCACTCCACAGTAAGGACATGAAAAATATTGATGTGTTGAATACCCAATTAATAGAAAATTTCACATATCGATTTTTTCGTTCTCTAAAAATTTACAGTGCGTAGCGTATTTATATTGTTTATGTTTAAAAGTTAAAAATATTTGCACTTATTGAAAAATTAACGCAGAATTTGTAAAGGACGCTGCTTGAACTTGTTTGAACATGCATATACAGTAACCACCGCTTATAGTGATCAGTGGTTATAAGAATCAACCGTTTATAAGAATCAATATTACGAAAACAAAAACAAATGTATTATTTCCATGTTAAAATTTTTGCTCTAAAGAATCAATCCACCGGTTTTAAGAATCAGTTTACACTCATCGCTTTCCTTTAATTTTTCCAAAAAAGCCACTTAAACCCTCAAAAGGCACGAAGTTCTATCCTTTTTTTTAAACGTAAGATTGATAAGATGGGATGGAATATAGTCATAAAATTCATCCCTTTCTTTGTTAGACATAACATAATAGTTTCCCCTTAAACGCTTTAGCACAACACTGTCCTATTAGCTTGACCCGGGGGCATCTTTATCCTTCCGGGTCCGATTTCACTTTTCTCCACTGACAAACAAAAATACGGACTGTTTTTTCCCACCACCCCACACCCTGGCTTCCTGGACCCTGAAACACATAAATCTTCGGTTAAGTGTCCACTATCACTTAGGCAAACGTGACTTTCAGCACGTTATCAAACCGTGAAACGTAAGCTAGAAGGTGAATCTTCGTCTGAGACTATCAGTAATGAAAGAGGTATAAACAGCCTCCTGAAAACTTCATTACGTCAAACTACCATAGAAAACTTTTTCTTGCTCCCTTCCTGTAGATGAAATGTTAATACTGTTAAGCAGGTATGTTCTAACAAATATTGAATTTTTTCTTCTCTTACTACACTGCTGGCCACTGTAAATGCAACACCCTGAAGGAAACATGCAAATAACATGAAATTTACAACATGCATTAGCGGAGGTGAGATATGCAAATGATTAGAATTTCAGCGCAGACGCACGTCACGCGCGCTTGTGGCGCCACTTCAAAGCGCTATTTAAGACTGGGAGATTTCGACGATTTCAAGTTCGGCAATTGTGTTTTTCTTGTGGTTTTTTCAATAAAACGATCAATTATGCCTCGTCGAAAACAGCGATCATCTTTTGATCAAGTATCCGACTTCGACAGAGGAAGGATAGTGGCCTACCGAGATTGTGGATTATCTTTCAGGGAAATCGGTAGTCGTGTTGGACGAAACCAAACAACTGTAATGCGGATATGTGATCGTTGCATGCAGGAAGGTACGACGGACCGGCGTGTTAGATCGCATCCACCTCAGCGCACCACTTCACGTGATGACAGGCAAATTGTGCGCATGGCAGTGACGGATCGCCCAGTCACATCACGGACCATAGCACAGCACATGCAGTCTGTAACGCATCATCCAGTGTTTGCGCGTACCATTCGACGCCGTTTACAGCAGAGTGGTCTGTCCACGGAAAAGTTTTTTAAAACTTTTTAAAAAATGGCATTTAGACTCAGGAATTTTTAAAGATGTTTAGAATAGTATTTGTGTTTTCATTTGGTTAAGTTGTAATGGGGGGTGGAGCTATAGTAATGTTACAATGACGTCACCTTTAGGATAGAACTGACTGCTGTTTCACCATAACCGTCACTTACGGAATTGGGGTGTGTAGGCACCGATTATTTTGTATTAGGACTTTTGTGTGCTTGCTTGTAAGGTGCGTTGAGCCCATACAGTAAGTTGTGTTTGTCTTTTCATTTTCTTCTTGACTAATTGCTTCTTTGGGGGACTCGGGGCGTCTTTTGGGCTTACCTGCATCCTATTCAGAAAGTTCCCCTTGAGGTAATTGACATGGTTAGGCTCCCTGATGACGAAGACCTGTCGATTACCTCTGTCGTTTTATGGTTCAGTTCCGGCTCTTATGCAGAATCTTGCCGTTGGTGCGTGGATGCCCAGAGTGCTTGATTTCTGTTTGTTTTTTGTCTATTTTAGTATAATTTTTTTATCTATATCTGTTGGATTATGTATTTGTTTTTTCATTATGGGGATATGAAGCTTCTGCGCTATCCTTTATTGAAAATGTTTTCTTTGCAGGATATGTTTTATGTTATAGTGATTTAGCAGTCTATGCTTGAATGTTAATTTTGTTTATTTCTATTGTTTACTTTTTAAATTCTAGTTTACTATCCTCATCTTTAATCAAACTTTGGATTTTTTCATCTAAATCCCGAATTTCTATTTCTTTCGAATTTAACAGTTCAAAACAATCGTCCAATTACACTTTATTCTGATCTTCAATCAATTTATCAACATTTTTAACAATATTCGTGATGGAAGAACGCAAAATAGCTCTTTTTTTGTTTAATGCTTTGGTATCCATAATAAATAAAGTATTAAAAATCTTTACCTTTGGCAGTTTTCGCATAAAATGCTATCCAATTGCTTGAAATATTCACGAACTCTCGAACGATTACTAAATATTTTTACTCTATACTAAACTATTAGGTTACTTCCCGAAACGGATGCACCATGTAAAAATTTAACTACTATGTTCTACTAGAAACTAAACTAAGGAGTAAGAAAAACTTCAAAACGAAAGTGGTGCAAAGTTTAAATCATTTTTGCATGATTTTTAATAGATTCAATATTTACATATTTACAAGAAGATGATAATAGACCGGAAAGCCTCTAAAATTATCTAAATTCAACAGAATAGGCATATTATGGGATCTTAATCCCCTTCTAGGAAAACTACATTTTACAACTGATTCATCACTCTAGCAACGAAGAGAGAAGCGAATTCTAAATTCCAAACATTTGTGAGAATCAGTGTCGCACCCAGGGGAGGGGACAGGGGGCCCTGGACCCCCCAAAGAAGTAGAAATATTGATTTTGCATTATAAATATTTTTATTCGTTCATCTCCCCCCCCATACATTATAAATATTTTTATCCATTCATCTCGGCTCCCCCCCAAGAAAAAATCCTGGGTCCGCCACTGCTGAGAATAAAACCAAAAACGATGTGCTTGTAGCGCCATCTCTTAACATAATATTTCTCTAGAATTAAACAATATAATTCGCGAGCATTTTATGTTCCGTGTAGTAGCAACGGACTTCTATGTGAACAGGCCCTAAATCCTAGGTTCGCTACTGCACTGGGGGCATTAGAAACAACAACAACAAAGAGGGTGAAAAGGTCACCCGCCAATCTCGTACCCCGTCCAGTATGCCTACACATTTAATAGACATGTGAGCATTGTGTTTACTTTGTCCATATTAAGCTGTCAATAGAGATCTTCTTTCAAGTGAAGATTTGAAAAATTGTCAAAATGGACGTCTAATATGATAATTTCTAACAGATCCAATTTCATACGATCTTAAAGAATAGTTATTGAATTACTAAAAATATTTATGCTGATAAATTAAAAATTTTCTTTTTTGACCTTACATGAAATGATCGAAAAGCAAAAGAAAAACCCGGCTGGCATATTTTATTCCAACTTTTTTGTCTGACCATCTATAGTACAAATAGCCGGGGAAATATTTAGCGTTTGACATAATACGTTACGAGCAATTTTCAACTCTTTGCTGTGGTGAAAAATACGTTCTACAAACTCGGGAACATCGCATGAGTCACATTCATTATAATCAGATCATGAATCAGATAAATGCAGTTTAAAACGAGTAGCCTTGGACCGAAAAGAACGACAGTTGGGGAAAAAAGAGGTAGCGTTTAAGTGATTAATGTTTGGCTGGTACTTAGAAGACAGCCAAGACTGGCTTGTGGTTACTTTTTGGTGCTGTAAACAAGACTGTCAATGCCAGTTATACAGCTGAAATTCAAACACATCTTTTTACAATTGTAAAATATGTTCAGTAATATCAATGTAGTTCAGGATAAAACGGCCTTAATATTTTGCTTCATTTCATTACGATACCAAGTTAAATGAAACTAAAATGTACTGTCGTGTCAATCACCTTCAGCCTGCAAACTGTTCTAAACGCACAGTACCTTTTTTTCCAATGCAGCAGACGGTTTCATGCACAGTACAAGAAATGAAAAAATATTAGTTTTTAATTTTAAAATAACGTGGTTTATACAGGAATTCGTATTATATTCCTAGGCAAAACATTCTTTATTATTTTATTGTTTAAAAATGCTTGTTATCACGCTACTTACATATTGGAGAAGCTTTCTAGGAGTAGAAACTTTTGCTATCTTTTTCGTTTTTGAGGAGACATCAGTTTTGGCATTTTCGAAGCTTCTCGTTTTTTAATCTCATGCAAGCAGGGGTCGGCAACCTATTGAAACGGAAGAGCCAAGAGTTACAATTTACAAAATTTCCCAGTTTTTAAAGAGCCACTAAAAATTTTCGTTTCAATATTATAGTATTTGCTTATATATATTTGATTTTTGATTTAAAATAAACGACTTTAAATACGGAATAATATTTATTCATATAAAAACACAAATATAGATAGTTACATCAATGGGAGCACTGGCTTTGCATGCCTTTTGAAAGTTTGATTAAATCTGGCTTATAACTTGTTTTAAGTTTCAAGCACGATTCTAGATTTTTATTTGTTAGTTGACTTCTAACTTTACTTTTTATTATATTCATGCAAGAGAACGCTTGCTCGCACGAATATGTCGACCCGAAGATCGTCAGCACTCCATATGCTAACTTCTTCACCTCACTGTAGCATTCTGGAAGACTATTCTATGCGCCGAATATGAGGGCCTCAACTCACGGAATTTCTTTTACAGCTGTCCAGTTGTGTGCGATGTGCATGCATTTCTGGACCTCCAACTCTTTCAACTTGCTCTTGAGTTTTGTGAACTTTCCACTCCACAAGTCTCTGGTTTTCAAATCTAGCAATTGCATTTGAAACGATCCAGCATCAATTCCAAATGGCTCAATGTTGATCTAATTTGCATTTGTGTTGAGAAGATTTACTATGAACACGAGAGTACTTTTGTTTGTTTTGAATTTCTCGAATCTCTCAGCGAATCCATCCTTCATGTTTTTTAAAGCTATGTTGAAGTAATTCGTGTCAATAGTTGCATTGGTCTCATCGCGATATTGCTTCAGATTTTTAAAATGAAGTAATTTACCGCTCTCCATGTCTTCAACAAAAATAAGTAATTTTTTTTTTTCGAAACAAACTACTTCTTCAAGCAAGGCGTAGGCTGGGTTGCCCTTTCCTTGTAGTTTCAGATTTAGTTCATTTAGTTTAATTGTGGTATCTACCATGAAGTTGAATTTTTGCAGCCATTTGTCTTCTACCAATTCGGGATGGTCAATGCTTTTTTCATTGAGGAATGTTTTTATTTCACTCAAGCACGAAGCAAAACGTTGCAATACGTCACCTCTGGAAAGCCATCGCACTTTATTGTGCTGAAGTAGGTCAGAAAACTGGCTATCTATGGGCCTGTTCACATAGGAGTCCGTTGCGTTGCGTTAAGGGAAAGATGACATTGAGACGAAAATAAACCAATCATAGGCGTTAAAAATTTCATTGCTAATCGTTTGGAGGCCTATGATTGGTTTATTTTCGTCTCAACGTCATCTTTTCCTTAACGCAGCGCCACGGACTCCTATGTGAACAGGCCCTATTTCTTCAAGGAAATCTTTAAACTGGCGATGGTAGAGTGCTTTTGCCAGGATGCTGTTAATAATCTTAATTACCAAGTTCATGACCTCAATTATTTCGGCAGGAAATGTTTGGGCACAAAGCGCTTCTTGATGAATAAAGCAGTGAAACGTTAGAATTTCGTGGTTTATTTTTTTCTGAAGAATTGATGTTACCCCTCTATGTATTCCTATCATACTTCTGGCTCCATCAGTTGCTATAGAAACGATTATATTTATATCGATTCCATTGTCTTCCAGGCATTTTTGCACAGCATTTGCTATATCTTCTCCACGAGTTTGCCCTGAGAGCGGTAGCAATCCTAGCAGTTCTTCTTTTGGACCTTGGGACGACATATACCTGACGAAAAGGGTAACTTGTGCCGTGTCTTTTATGTCGCAAGACTCATCTATAGCAAGTGAAGGCAGAAGCCAGTTGAATGTCTTCCATTTGCATATGTGTTACATTTGAAGACATTTTAGCAGTTCTATCTTGTACTGTTTTAGCAGATAATGGCAAATCTTTGATTTTTTTTCATGATTTCTGCCTTGTTTTTAAAATCACAAAACAGTTCTTTATTTGCACGTATAAAACAATCTTTGACGTACTCACCATCTGTGAATGGTTTTCCTCTTTTTGCAATTTCTAATGATACTGCAAAGCTTGCCAGATTTACATTATTGGAAGATTGCGCCCCTTTACTTAGCATGGAACTTGACTGTTTTTTTTTTTTGAGCTCTTCAACAGCTTTTTTTCGTGCGTCACCGGTTGGATATTTACCAGCAAACTGGGTATGTTTTGTAGTGAAGTGTCCCACCAAATTTGACTTCTTATTGTGTGCGAGTTTTTCGTGGCAAATGAGACAAGTCGGAAGGCCTTCTGTGTTGCATAAGAATGCAAACGACTCCGTCCAATCCTGATTGAATTTTCGGTTTTCTTCTTCAGTTCTTGTCCTTTTTTTACCAGATGTCATGCTGGCGGCGGAGCTGAAAAAATGATTTTTTAAAATTTAACTTAGCTATCTAAAACGGCAAACAATTTATTTACCATTATTAGTTCGTTAACACGATCCTCAGATATGTAATCCAATTCTGTTACTAATTTTATCATATTATACGCGTACATACCTTTGAGAAAATAATTCGCTTCTAAATCGTATTCTTCTTGAAACAACAAGCGAATAGACACGCAAAAACCGCAAGCGATTAAATTAATACGCATGCAACGTAACGTCGACCGCGCTATCCGAGGATGACTGACTGACAACACGTCTAGAGTCTAGACCAGGGGTGGCCAACCCGCGGCACTCGTGACACAGTGTGGCACGGTGGCGTTTTAACAGTGGCACGCGGAGACTTATTGAAAAATTAAGAAATTTGAAACAATAATAATTTGTCAAAATCTGTAAAAACCCTACTCATACGCTACTGAAAATAACAGCGCAAGAAAGCGGCACTGCTTGACACCAGTATAACGAGGTATAGGTTCCCACACAACCACACAGAGCTAATGGTCATCTATTAGAGCTCGAAATTCATCCATGACATCCAGGACGTAATATAGAGCTCTATAAGATGAAAAAATAGATGTCTAATAGTCGTACTTCACTTCGACGTCTATTAGAGATCTAAGACGTATTATATACATCTATAAGTCATCTAAGTTTCGATCTCTAATAGATGAAGTCTCTATGGTCGACGTCTATAAAAGATACTGATATAGACATCTTATGGAGCTCTTTTAGACCAGCACCGTCACAAAGCGCCATGATGAACAAACTACACCGCTGCTGTGTTCTTTGTTACCGAGTGCACCTGAATGCTTCATTTGGATCTATAATCACATCGGAATATTGCGGATATCCTTGCTCAACAAGTTTATATCGACTTCCTTTATTTGTTTTAAGGTAAGTGTTAATTCTTAAATAATTTATGCTTAAGGTATAATGACACCTTTGAAACGTCAATTTCTGTCAAAATATTGATTTTTTATTTTTGCTATTTTATGAATGATCTTTTACTTTCAAAATCTGTTTGAATATTGTTTCTAGCTTGTCTATAACCCAAGTTTTAGGTATTTTAATATTGCTTGGCTGTGAAATTTTACAACTGAAAGTACTTTTCTGCAAACCAGAAGTAAGCAAAAATGTTTGTTTACATTGCTGTTTTTCATGATTTTGTTAGGAAAACTGATTATATACGCACATAAAAACACAAAAATAGTTTTTTAAGCATCTTAATAATATTACGAATTACATCTGCCAACGTTATTTACGGAATTTTGTTTTAGAAATTGGCATTAAACTGTGCATTCCAAATCATTGTTTACGTACGAGTTTGCCCTTTGATAATCATTTAAAAGTCACTAAATCCATTTATTTTTCTCGATATTTTTAGTTTTTTTTCAACGAAAATGCCAAAAAGTACTTCTAGAAAACGCAAACGTAAGTTTTATGGTAATAAATTTACAAATAAATAATAGTCCTGTTGAAAGTGAAATGCATAATTCTGCATATGTTGGTGATTACCAAAGTTTTTCTGCCAGTTTTTCAAAGCTACAGACGGCTAGTTCTATATCAACAAATGAAAACTGTGGTTCAATGAGTGGTTTTAGAATTTTGGATAATGGAATTCTTTTAAATATAACTCTGCTGTCCAAGCTGTTTTGCAGATAAACAAACATTATGTGAGGAATCAAGATATAGGCTGTGCTCACATTTTTATATTCAGTGTAAAAACTGAGACTTCCATAAAGGTTTGGCATCTTCAAAAAAAAAAAATGTAAATTCTGAAATAAATACCAGACTACTGTATGGCATGCACCAGATTGGTAAAGGTTTTGCTGTAGCATATAAATTATGTTCAACGTTGAATTTACATACACTGACTAAAACAGCTTACAAAGCTTTGGTATGCAACAAAATGTCATAGCTGCACTTTTTCACTGTGCTTCAAGCACGAATAACCCGAAAGAATAGCATAAATAATATAATTTGAAAACCTATAAAATTTTGGATAGTCTTAGAATTCATAACTCAATACTTCAGAGTCAAATGAAATCAAAGACACGCAGGAAATTCCTGAGAGCAGCTAGAAAGACAAAAAATTACTACTTTGGAAAGTAAAGAAGGGGAATTTTACAAAACGGGAGCATTTTAATGCACAATTTGTTGTTTATAATGCAAAAAAAGTAAGGTAAAAGTTATTTTTGCAGTTTTCTCAAAATATAAATTCCTCTTATTTTACCATACCCGAAACACTATATAACAAAATATGTTAAATTAAGAAATTGTTAAGAAAAGCTGATAAATCTTTACCACAGCTAGTAAATAAAGTATTTGAATTGAGAAATAGAGTATTTGATCAGTGAAATTGTATATCAGTAATATTTTCCTCCTATTAGAGTTCATAGAAAAATTTTATGGTATAGAAGTAACATTAATTGTTCATTTTAATAGACAAGTGTTTGAATGTTACAAAATATATTCTAGTAAATATATTGTGTTGTTAGTGGCAGGTCCTTGTTGTATAATTTATATTTTAGTTTACTTATTATCATTATATTTTCAATTATATTAATGCATTATTCATGATTTGTTTGCTTTGATTTAGACTCTACAAACTGTTTTATCTCTGGAAGAAGCTCTAAAAATTGTTCCAAGACTTTTCCGTTACTAAGCCACCTTATTTCACAATGTAACATTAAAGTATTAATTGAAGCGGAAGAATAATTTTTGTAATATGATTTTTAATAGCTTGGTATATATCGTACCCACGTGTATTCCCTTTTAATGGCAAAACTGACGGTATATCTTCCTTTGCTGAGCAATCTTTGAAAACCATCCTTATAAAAATATTTATTTGTGCTACATTACAGATATCTGTTGATTCATCACACTGTAAACTTAGAAAAACACATTTTTGTAAATCCTCTTTTAATTGTTCTCTGATATTCACAGATATTTCTTCTATTCTACGAGTTACTGAATTTCTGGATAATTGAACTTCCTGGATAGCTAACATAATTTCATTCTTATTTTTAAATTCTTGAAATAATATCTCTGATGCAGCAAGCATTAATTCTTTAATTATGTTACCATCCATTAAAGGTTTTTTGTGCATTGCAAGTATATGTGCAATCTTAAACGATGCAATAGTAGCAGCTTTTGATTTATTCACGGGCCTGGTAAACAAAGATTGTTGGGCAATTAATGCGGTTTTCATTTCTTTCAATTTCCATTTTCTTAAATTGCTGTTAGGAGGATATTCAGTATCATATTTTTTATGAACTGTTGTGAAATGTCGTTCTATGTTACATTTTTTCCCAACAGTAACTGTTGAACCACAGGAAAACTATAATAACTGTAATAACTGTACTACTATATTAACTGTACTATATTGTGTAGCTCCTTGAGCAGGAGCTACACAATAATGACACTAAAGAACTGTTGGATAGTATATAATTTTATTATTACTCTTTAGTAAGATAAATATTTTAGAGCAGACTTAATATGGAATATACACTCACAAAATTAAAAGATTGCCTGAAGAGAAATTTACTGAAATAACAGTGAAATTGTAGATCAGCAATATTTTCCCATTCGAGTTCATAGAAAAAGTTTATGGTATAGAATTAACATCAATTGTTCATTTTAATAGTCAAGATTTTGAATGTTATGAAATATATTCTAGTAAATATATTGTGTATGTTTTATGAATTCATATTTATATTCTAAGTTTAAATTATTTTTTTTTAGTATGAAGTAATTACTCAGACTAGTGGCATATTACTCTGACTAGTGGCACAAAAGAAAAAGCTTTCTGCAACTTAAAAATTTCTCATCTTATATTTAGTAAGCAATTATTCAAATTTTTTCTTTATTATTTCATTAATATGTCTATTTAGAATTTAAATCGTTTTCATCCTTTGAGTTTGCTATATTTATTTATACCTAAAATTGTTTCATTTTTAGATTAATATTATATATATATATATATATATATATATATATATATATATATATATGTGTGTGTGTGTGTGTGTATGTAATATTTTAGTTATATTAAATGTGTGCATATTACGAGTATGCATTAAGTTAAAACCCATCTCACAAAATGTGAATGATATTAAGGTAAACCTAGTGATATTTTCTAACGAATTAAAAATGTATTTATTGTACTTCTAGGTGCAGCTAGGAGAAATGCATTGTACAAGCAGGTGACTGACTCAAAAATTGAAACCGTCGTCAAAGACTGGTTAAGGCATGCAAATGCTAGGAGTTCAAAACAAAAAGAAAATTGTGTTGGGGAAATTTTATGATTTTGTATTCAATAAAGCCTTTTATTAAAACATTTTTTCTTTCTTTCTTTGTTGCAGTATTAAAAATATATTTATGTTAAAGAATGTGAACACAAACAATTCTGGATTAATTATTGAAGAAGATATTTTTAATGAAAATCCAACTGAAGCAGAAAAGTTTTTATAAAAATAAATTATGATTTTCATAGATATACTTTTTGAAACTTAATTTATTATGTCCTACTAAGTTACTTTTATAAGTAATGATGGCTGAAAAAAGAAAGAGATATGAATATCTATATATTCAACCAGTATACTGTTGCAGGATTGGGTTTTTGACATTACAAGCATCAAAAACTGGTTTAAACTGTCAAAAACCTATGACGAATAAATAAGTCTTAATCACAATAGCTATTAAAAAGGAAGAAACTTGTTTTCAAGCAAATTTAAAAGGTAATTCAGTGTTCAATTTATGTTTTAATTGTGAAATGTATATTTATTAATTAGAAAAATTGCATTAAAAAATTATATATGCACTTATAATAGTTTAGTTTTTCAATTGAAAAATTAGCATTTTGGTTAATTTTCTTTTTTTCTTAAATTTCAGAATGCATTAATACCAAGTTTTAATGTAAAAATATTAGTTTTATTATTATAATATTTAATATTATAATTATTTTTAAATATTTTTACATTAAACATTAGTAATACTGTTATTATTTAAGTAATATATATCACTATTTTTGGCAGTTATAATGTATGACAATTGTCATCGTAATAGCATCAAAAGTAGTGGTAAATATTAATATTTACATTGTATTTTGGACCTAAATTTCTTAATAAATTTAGAAAAATGAATTGAGTTTAATATATTTTGAACAATTTGCATTCTAATAGGACATTTTCATGCAAAAATAATTGCTACAGAGATTCTAAAACTAAAAGTAAATTTATGGAAGTATAACAAAAGTGTATAAAAATAATAGTTGTAAATGTATTATTATTTATTAAGTAATAATAATAAGTAATAATACATTAAGCTTAATTTATTTTAAACAATTTGCATTATAATAGGACATTCTTATGCAAAAATAATTGCTACAGAGATTCTAAAACTAAAAGTAAATTTATGGAAGTATAATAAAGAGTATCAAAATAATAGACACACTATTATTTTTATACTCTACTTCCATAAATTTACTTTTAGTTTTAGAACCTCTGTAGCAATTATTTTTGCATAAGAATGTCCTATTAGAATGCAAATTGTTCAAAATAAATTAAGCTTAATGTATTATTACTTAATAAATAATAATACATTTACAACTATTATTTTTATACTCTTTTGTTATACTTCCATAAATTTACTTTTAGTTTTAGAATCTCTGTAGCAATTATTTTTGCATAAAAATTTCCTATTAGAATGCAAATTGTTCGAAATAAATTAAGCTTAATTTATTATTAAGAAATTAAGATCCAAAATACAATATTTTGGAGGGGAATAGTACGTCCTTTAGAGGTCCAAAATATCTAAATCGCGTACCCTCCACATCGAAATTTTCGCTCTTATAGACGTCCTATAGAGCGCCGCTTAGATATCGTAGACGTCTTATGGATCTCAAAGAGAGCACACCTCGGAGCTCCTATAGAGCTCCATTCCACGTGATGTAGATATTTTTCGACGTCTTATAGAGGTACGCGTTTTTATGAGGTGAGGTATTATAGACGTCTAATAGAGATCGGTGTGTTGTGTGGGTTTGTATCAACATATGTTTGTGAACAAATGTTTTCTATTGTGAACATAATAAAATCAAAATATCGATCAAGATTAACTGATATGCACCTAAAACACCCAATTTTGTTAGCATCTTCAAGAACTAATCCTAATATAGATGACTTGGTAAAATAACTACAAATTCAAAAGCCACATCAATTAAGTACTGACTGTTTAATAAATATTTAGAATTAAATGTTTCAAGTTATTCATTTTATTTTATACATAACCTAACTGAAGGAACCTTTAAAAATGTTTATTAACAATAAAACTTAAGTTTGTACTTTTGTTTTATTTATTATATTATTTTTTAAATCTCCACTACTCAGATAAAAAAAAATGTGCTATTTGTCTAAAAATCCCATAATCAGCCTAAAAATAGCATTTTTTTCACCTTTTTAAATTTTTTGTATGTTGGAAAAGTTGGAAGTGGTACGCATAATATTTTTTATTGAGATAGTGGCACTCTTCCCAAAAAGGTTGGCCACCCCTGGTCTAGACAATACGTCTAGACTCTAGACGGTGGCTGTTTGGGTGAGACGGAAATGGAATGCAATTGGCTGAAAGATAAACATGGTTACGAAGTCCCATCTCTAAGAACAAAACAATAGTTCAAATTTATCTCATTACAGTCATGTTAAGCGGTGCGATTTGTAATTAACGATTATGAAAATAGAAGCTATTGAGAAATTAGGTACTAAAAAATATATTTTCTTATTTTTTAAGGGTTTTGATAGTAAATTATTAATGTTTTCGTATGGAACTGGAGAGCCGCAACTTTACATCAAAAGAGCCGCAGGTTGCCGACCCCTGCATGCAAGAATAAAAGAAATAAATTTTCCCCCACGAAACATTTGTGGCAACAGTATTATCTTGTTTACTTGGAAATCAGCAGATCTCGGTTTTATCTTGTAATTTGTCGTAGAGAAGTAGTATCAACCATCAGACTGGGTGTATGAGTTGTTGAGAGGAGAGAGTGTAAAGATTTGGTAGAAATAGTGGTTATTGGTTCCAAATATTAAATCACCCATCTCTGACAGTATAATAATGAGAATTATTCAACAAGCCCTTGCTACCCAGCAGCTAAAATTATTTGTTAGTGATTTTCTTATGAGTATTTAATCTATAATTTCGCTGATAAAACCAGCACCCACCATCTCCAGATATTTATAATTCACTATACTGAACATGCATCTTATTTTGAATACATGTATTCTTTCTCTTAATTTGTCCATGAACTCACTGATATACCGTTTGATTTCACGAGTTCATACACATACATATCATAAGTACATAAATATATGTATACATATATAGAGTTTGACAAGAGCATATTTTACCATAGTAAAAAAAAAAAATCATCTAATTTTAATACTGTCCATCAATATATTGCCTTTTATTGTAACTGGCATTTACTGACTTATAAATTGTAAAGTACTTTTTAAATTTATTTTGTTTTGTGAAGAAATAAAGTCTCTCAATTAATTTACAAGTGGGAGACATTTAATCTAAAACTGAGTATCAATCTATGTACTTTTCCATAAAAGGATATATGTCTCAAATTGCAATTAAATACATCCTTAAGTGTAATGAAAATCAAACAATCATATACCATCTATGATAATATATGCACTGAATAAACATCTTAATAGCCTTTTTTCATAGTTTAGTTATCTCTTTTCAACCAATTTGATTAGTTTAAAAAGTTTCATTTCAGAAAAACTAGTTAATTTAATATTATCCATAAAATAGTGTTGTAGTATTTTAATTTAGTTTTTATTAGCAGTGTAATCTGTATTATGTATCTGAGTATTGATTTCTGTGCTTTGTAAATATCATAGTTTTTTGTTTTGTTGTATCTCAATTTAAAATCATTGAGTGTTTCAGATTAAGTTTCTGCTGTTTCATTAAATATTATTACCATAAAATTGCAAAGTTATTATTAATGCTAATAATATAAATTCACAAAGATTTAAAATTTAGTACTTTAAAAAGTGATAAATATTTTCACATTCTAGATATGATACTGAATCCTTTTTAATATTTAAATTAAAGATCTCTGTAGAACAAAATAGTCGAAAAAAATATGCAAAGTATCAAATATTAGATTTACAGTTTAGTGCGGAATGATATTTTGGGTTGATACAAATTTGAAACATTTCTGATTTTAACTGTTTTGAAATTTTTTTATCTTCAATATGTTTGACTATTATGTTAGCCTTTAGAGAAAAGAATTTTTTAAACAAACAAGCAAACAAAAACAATGCTAAACAATTTCCTTTCATCAGCATTCAACTTATTGTGTTTTATTGTATCAAATGCATTTTTTAAACTTGGAGTTTAAATATATGTCATAAATATCAAATTGCTGTCAATTTAATATTAAATTGGTAAAAATCTTGGAGTTAATCTTGACATCTGCAATTCAGTTGTTAATTTCAATATCTAAGTGAATTTATGAGTAAAATAAGTGTATTAAGAGAAAAAAGATGCATAGCGTATTTCAGATCTGCATCAGAATAACGTTTGATATGGTCATATATGTCATAATAATCTATATATATATATAAAAGAGCTTGTCTGTTTGTTTGTCTGCTATAGAATCATAGACTGTTTCACCCACCGTGACCAAATTTGGCACAGTTAATGTTTAGGACCTGAGAAACTTAGCGCAGCAAAAACGAAGTTTGGGGTTCAATTAGTTTTTTAAAATTAATTTTTAATGATTTTTTTGTGCCCCTAAGAGGTGCGCATACCCCCTGTGGATACAGACCGTTCCCCATAACATGTTATCAGTGAAATATCAAACCTATCATTACCAACCCCTCTTCCCCCGCACTGGGGAAGGTAATAACCATGAAGCTACAGAGCTTCATGGAAATAACCTTTGGCCCTGCCTAACTGACTGACTGACTACTGACAGATAACGCACAGTCCAAACTGTTGGACATAAAGAGCTGAAATTTTGCATGGCGATTCTTCTATAGTGGAGTCTATAGTGGAAGGGTGCACTGATAAAGATTTTTGAAAAATTCTTCGATTTTTTAAAATTAAATTTTTAAGCTGTTTTTCTAATTTTTTTAAGTTTGCATTTAAAATGATAATCCGAGGGTTATAAAATTTATATCACGAGAAAGATCCTAAAAATTCCTTTAAAACGAAATCTTTTTCGAATCGTTTCCTCCCTTTTCTGATTTTTGGTGAATTTTTAAAGATTAATTTTTAGAATTTAATTTATGAAATGCTGATCCGGTGGTTTCTTTTCTTTTTGTGATACTTTAAATTAATTTTGCGTTACGTGCATAACAACTAAATAAATTGACAAAAGAAATATTAAAATACGGTAAAAGATAAAATTTAACCACTAGACTAACTGAGATGGGAGTTTTTTAAGGATGCAGTTCAAATTAGTATGTTTTAACACAACTTTCCCGGCTTTCCCTGCTTTTTGTCCTTTGTTACTTGCAGTTTTTCTCATCGCTTGAACCGATTTACAATTTGCTTTTTCTACGGTTTTTGGCCTTAGGAAAATTAAAAACCGATACGGTTTTTGGCCTGTCGACAATAAACCACCGAATCACCAAAATAGGGAAAATAGGCTTCATGTGGAATCCCGCCTTACTTTGAATAAATAAAGTGGATAATGCATCTTGCACTTTATCCCTTGGGTGATGTGGAAAAAAGTGCGTCTCTTGAGTGATTTGGAAAAAACTGAGCTTTTGAGGGAAAAATAAATAATAAAGGCAAATGTAAATTATAAAACTTATTTCTAATTAAAAAGTTGATCAAACAAATCTAATTAAACAGTATCTAACAAATATAATTAAACAGTAAACTTATTCAATCCAAACGTGCGAATCACGCAACACTGTGTTATTAATCACACGTCTAATCAAACGAAGGTCCGCAGGCTCAAAGTTTCTTTCTTTCTTATTGTTTGTATATCATTTCATAAAAACACGCTAAGTGCAATCTGTCTAGCCAGATGAACATGAAGAGTGGGGGGGGGTCGCAGTATTTTTTTGATGGAATGCATCAAAAATTTTATATCTATATATCTACCCGGGCAATAATGCTAGTGTCTGATAAAGTCACAGACAAATTTGGTAAGAAATAAGTACAAGCTTTTTTACTGGGTGAAATATAATCTACATCAATATATTTAAAGCTTTTATGAGCTACTTATCAGCTGAATAAATTGCCATCAGTCAAAGAAAATGTATTAATTTGAAGGAATTATGGAGAGTATGTTTAGAAGCAATATACTTATTTTTACTACATTGAACAGAAAAAAAATTCTACACTATACAGCTTTATCACAGCTAAATTTAGTGTTAATAAGACACTTACATTGCAGCAGGGATGCATGGTCTTTATAATCTTTTTATCAAAAATAAATAAATATTTTAACACCCTAAAAAGAATTTTAATCAACAAACTAAATGTTTCTGTAAATAGAATAAATTTTTTTTTTAGTGTCTCACCTTCATCTCAGAATTCTATTTCTCTTCATTTAAAAGGCTATTTCAGACCTTACTGAAATCAAGGACCTTGACTTCCATTTTGTCTTTAAAATAAGCAAGTGCAAAAGGCTTGGAAGATCATTTGTACAGACTAGCGCCAATTTTCCCTTCACTTTTAACTATAGGCTACACCATCCTGGTATTCTGTCGATTAATCTGAGCCATTCTGGGCCTATCTATCCTCATGTTCAAAAGCTGTTCCATGGGAACAAATTAGAGATAAAAAAAAATCTGTTAATGATTAACAGATTTATTTTCATGAGAACCTTTTGGTTCTGTATGAGACAAAGGGAAAAAAATATGTTTTGATTTTTTACTTAATTTATAATAATTTTGTGAGTATAAAATGCTCATTTCAATAACTTAAAAATTCATATTTCTATTGAAACAAAATACAAATGTGTTTGTCAATTGAATTAAAAAAGTTGTTAAATTAATTATTGACATTATGAAAATTCAACAATGTATTTTCTCAAAATACCTAAAGTCTAGTGTCTATAGGTTTGTCTGTATTGGAAATAAAATTTTCTCAAATTAAGAATTTTCTCGCTTGTTTTAATATAAAGATATTTATCGTTGAAATTGGGTAAAATATGATTAATATTCATAATATTAAGAACACTCACTATTATAATATAATAAGGTGAATATAAAACTAACATGTACATTCTTATTTGCAGTATTAGACTGCTTAATTCTGTTTTTACTTCACGGGATGTCTGTGACTTTCGTATTTACAGGCTGGGCCAGGCTTAAGCCTCAACTAATAAGCATAACTGCAGGTTGATAGGAGCCCAATTAACAATCAGTCTTGATCAAGTCAAATTAAACATAGAATTTTCTGCTCCTCTAGACATCCATGGGATTTAAAATGGGAGTTAATAAAATTTTGATTCTTGCTGTTATGAAACAGGGAATGTTCAACATTTTCCTTGATTTCCCAAATGTTTAGCTTTAATTTCATCTGGGGAATCATCATCCCCCCCCCCCCCCCAGTAATTCCTTGCAAGCCTTGGGTCATTTTGTTTTTGTTTTGTCATGTTTATATACTTCTTCGAAAGCATCAAACCCTTGCTCTATATAAAACTTTTACGGTATTGTCAATGAATTCCTGTTCTTTACTGTAAAGATCAACAGAAACTAGGAGGAGTATTTTTTTCTTTATTATTAAAGCCAGATTGCCTTCAAGTCTTCCCAGGGTTGTTTCTCTTAAAACCTCTAATATTTATTTACTATTTTCAGATATCAGATCTACACTGTTTATATCAATTTTGTAAATGCCTCAGATGATCTAATCCAGGGGAGGGCAATTGTTTTGGCTCGGGAGGCCACTTTGTGTAAGTGGAGGTTAGCAGAGGGCCGTACCTTGTAAAATTATTGCATTTATTAGTTAACTTTGCATTTCAGGAAAGGTATAAATTGTATCATAAAAATCAGTAAATATGAATTAAATAAAATATTGGCAGTTTTTCCGGCTGTCCAGATTTTTCTGGGTGTCTTAGCAGGCCACAAAAAAAATCTGTAGTGAGCCACTATTTGCCTACCCCTGATCTAATCTCTACTTGGGGATTATTGAATAAATGACTAGTATCGTACTTATCAGTAGTTGCATATAACAGGACTTGAATGGAAGTCTCCAAGAGAGGGCATAACTGATTTTGAAGCTTTCGCAAAAATTAAAAGAGATTGTAATCTATAAGCTTGTAACTTTCATACTCTGGACTCTCTGATAAATAGTATTAAAATATGTCCTTAGATTCATTGTATCAATGTTCCCTGAATCTTCATATTTTATACATAAAATAAAAAAAATATGCTGCTCTTAAGACAAATTAGAAGTTTTGAACTCCTGTCAATAATATTAGATATATGGAGACTTTTGAATCTTTTATTTCAGTAAAACATCTAGAGGGGGTTATTTTTTAATATTTATTTTTTTAATTGAAGTGTTCATATTTATTAGAAATTTTTTTTTGGATAATATGAATTGTATCTTTAGTTTTAAAATTATATGTATGTTTATATTTTTTTTATGTATATATATATATATATTTTTTTTTCAGAAACATGCCTTTTCAAGGACTTATGCCTCGTCATCAGTTGTGAGTTTCTTTCAGTTTAAAAGTTTCATCTTTTAGAGTGTATAATTGTTCAATTTTTAAGGTTCTTTTAATGTAAATTTTAACACCTGCATTTAATTTTATTTAAAATATTTCCAGTAATTTAGTTGGCTTAATATGAAATGAGATGATAAATTAAAAATATTATATGGTATTGATTAAGGCTATTATAATCCTTCTAAAGGTCTTTCTTTTATAAGTCATTTCTTGTTGTTTGAAACATCTGACTAGTTAAATCTAATGACCTCCCATATCAAGTGTAATAGTTGAATTCACACAGGTTGTAGTAGGGCTCAATATCTAGATCAGGCTTGCACCAACTCGAAATGTTATGAGGGCCATATTACTCTAGGGAAAGCTACTGTGGGCTACAAGTAAATAGAACAGACTAGAAAGCAAAAAATATTTCATCTAACAAAGAATAAATTACTGATAATTTAAAAAAATTAAGGAATATTGATATTCATTGCTTATAAATTCATTTTGTTTATATTATAAATCTAAAAATAATCTATATGTTTTTGACATAGCATTATGCATCTTCATAAAAGGCTTCACGGATCATAGTAGTATATGTCTTTATGTATCTAGGAAAATTTTAAGGAATATTCAGTTTAGTAACAAATCATTGACTGATGTGTTATAGCATAGATGATGCTTTAATTGAGTTAAATATTCTTAACTTGAGACTTAGAAGTGTAACTGATGTACAATTCAATAAGTTTATTTTCCCCACCCTAAGATCTTGATCATATATTATTAACTACTCAGTTAAGAAAAGGAAGAATGTGTTTGAATGTTAAAATAGAATGTTTTCTTACCTTGCCTATAGGGGATTGTAGAAACATGGGTTCATATGATACTATTGATGTTTGATAGCTATATAGATCAAAGATGCATTTTTTATCTGAATAGAAATAACTGTAAAATATTGAATGATATTAAGAAAAAATAATGTTTAGACACCCATTCACACACACACACACACACATATATATATATATATATATTTATACAGAATTGCAAAATGAAATGTAATGTCTTAATTTTCAGAAAAGAATGCCCTTTTTATGATAAAGGTCCAATGATAAGCATTCTGCCAAGGTTTGGCCTTTGAGAAAAGAATTGTTTTTCATATGCATGCATTTTCTAGATACTTATTTTGCCTTTCTACATGTGTATAATTTTATACATTTTGATTAACATCAGAGTTTCCAAACTTATTTCTTGTGTCACTACCTTGAAAGCATGAATAGTAATATGACTAGCATAATAAATGTTAGAAGCTTGTTCAGAATGGCTGTTTTAAACAATATCTAATTTTAACCATAAAAATTATGATCAGCCATTAAATGCAAAAAAACAAGGTATATAATACATGTTTGAAATATATCTTTTTTTAACTTAATTCTGGAGGAAATTGAAGATGTGAAGGATAAATAGAAATAATAATTACAAGATAAAAAGAACTTTTTATACACCATGTTTTTAAATTTTCTGTTGAATCAAATAAACTTGACAATTCAATGTAGTAATAAATACTTTTTAAAAATTTTTGATGAATTATCGCATCAACTTGAAAGAAAAGGAAGTTAATTGGAAGTTAACTTGCATTTAACTTTTCGCTCCCATCCCGGCCGATAGATGGCTGCCCAGTCTACAAAACAGAATTAACTTAAAATTAATTCAATTCTGCTTAAAGAGGGCTAAAAGTATTAAAATAATGCATTGTCATTGTGTTCTGAGCTATTCTAAAAGTTTTAAATGTCTAGCTAGTCAGGAAGTTAGTTAAAAATCGATCGCAAGATTTGTACAGGACAAACACACACACAAACAAACAAACAAGAAAGCGAGTTAATAAAAACATGGTAAAAAGTGTATGGATAGATGAAATAATAGAGATAATAGGAAGGCAAAATTGACAAAATGTAGGTTTAAAGGTTTGCTGCCCACATAGTTTAGTGGATAGCATTTTGAGCTGCCACACAGTGGACTTGGTTTAAAATTCTTAATAAGACTGGGTCATTTCTGCGCCATCCCCCTCATATGGAGCAATGCTGGCTCACCTATATGGTGCTCCCTATAGTAGTGGTCAGAGAAGCACATTCCGTCAGATACAAGTGCCTGCCGCATTGAAAAAAAAATGTTTAAAAGTTCTTGGTGATTAAATATGTTTTTTCCTTATAAGAGTTTTGTGAAATTTTATGTGTTACTTGTAAATTTTACTTATTCATTTATGTCAGTTGTTCTGTCTCACTAGAGAGCAGGCCTCATAATGTTTCTTATGTGTAGTTTTAAAAGTAGGAAAAATGTAATAACTCAACATAGAGGTAATTTCTAATTTTCTGTTTACTCAGTGCTGTAAAATATTAGAAATTATTTAATGTTCAGGTGTTAAAATATCTAAAGAAGGACTAACATCAGTTGAAATTGTTATGAGAATGTGTAGTATTCTTTTAAAATTTTAAAAAATTACAGGTTACACCTCTCTCAATTATCACAATAAATATATTGTTTATGTATAATTTTATTAAATTTATTACTTATCAGTCTTGTTATTACTTATATATAATAAAATTTTAGAATTTTATAGCATTTAAAATATTTGCAATCATATTTTTGAAAATAAGAATACATTTGATATGGACTATAAATTTTTTATAGCTTATAAAACAAAGTTTGAGGTACAAAGAAATAAGGGTGCTAATATTTGAAAACAGTTGAAAAACCCTAGTGTGAACTACCAATTTTTAACTTTTTGTGTTCAAATTAATTTTCTGATGTTCATACAAACATTCTTGAATGTCAGTCTATAAACTTTATAACTAGTCATTATGTGATCATACCTTCTTTATTCCGTTATAGCCTACAACAAAACTTTTTATTAATGGCAAGTTTATTGAGTCAAAAGCTACTGAGTACATTGATTTACATAACCCAGTAAGTATTTGTCTTCATATTTTCACTTTTTTAAAATTTTTTATTATTTATTCATTGGCTTACTAAATTGGTTTAAAATTGAGTAAAGAGGTTTAAATAAAAATGTGACTGTCTAAATGCAAATTTCTCATACAGATTAGAAAAGTAAAGATGATAGATATATATTTGCATTAATGTGTGCTTTGCAATAACAGAAAATAAAAAAATAGTGAAGTGTATTTGTAATAATTATAAAAATCAGCTGTTAATCAGGTACTGTAAAGTTTCTAAAGGTAGAAAAAACACTGAAAATAAGATTTTGAAGTAAATAAAATCATTGGTAGGATTTAATTTGTCTCTAATTCTGTTTGAAAAGAAACTGTAATTGCTGTAACAATAGCAAATGTTCAAAACTTTAAAGCTTTGTTAAAAAAAATGTGAGAACTAAAATTATGTCTGTACTTTATTGATTTATTAATTATTAATAAATTAAGTAGATATAAAGTATGTAGATTATGTGTTCAAGCTAGTTTTAGGCTTTTCCTCTTGTCTTAATCTGAGCTCGGACTGATTTCTTCTCAATTAAAGGAAAAGAGGTGTTTAAGGAATTATTTTCCTCATCTTTAGAAACTGTCAGTCTTGATTAAAAGCATAAAATATCTTTAATTGTTTAACAGTAATGGCAGTAAAAGAAGCCTCTACTAAACATTTCAGATTTTTACTTAGCTTTATACAGTGTTTTATTGCTCTAGAAGACACAAAGAATGATAATCTTATGTAAAATGTTAATTGGATGATAATCTTATTACTGTAAAATGTTAATTTGATGACTTGAAGTGATTTCCTTTGTTATGCAAACAAACATCAAATAATAAACGTCCTCATGTTTCAAAGAAAAAAGTTAAGATTTTGAATTAATTATAAATGTATTTAAAAATTCAGTGATGCATTTCTTTTTAATTTTTATTTTCATAAATTTTTTAACTCAACTTTTGTATATGTTAAAGCTATTTAGAGTTACAGTGATCAAATAAATCTGTTTAAAATTTATTATGAAAACAGTAGTCAAACTATATGTCACAGAAGAATGAAGCACATATAGTTGAATTACTATATTGAAAGATTTGGCTCCTAAAATCAGCTTTTGCTTAAAAACTTCATGCTAAACAAGAACCTTGGTTAGCTGGATCTAAGACCTTCCGAGGCCAAATATTCAAAGCTTTCAGTCGTGCCTTTACATAGATAAAGGGCTTGCTTTCCTTGAATATTTGATATATTTTTCCTGAATACAAATATCCTTGGAAGGGCATTATGAGAAGTAAATTACTTCTATTAAGCAGGTGAAAGCATTGTCAACATGACTTTGGTTTAATCTAGTATTGAAAATTTTTTTTTTCGTTATCAGCTTGTGAGCAGTCAGTTTTTGATACCCTTTTTTAAACAAATAAAATTTTTCTCACCTTTTTTATAAGCTAGTAGTCAATCAGTATTGATGATTGCAAGCTCAATTAAAAAAAAAAAAAAATTCAAATAACCTCCTGAAGGAAAAGATAAAAATAAAATTTTTATGCTGAAGGCTGCAGTTTTCTTTTATGTTTTATCAGACTGAAAGATTTCTGGAACATATCCTGACATAACATTAAATGACAACTTTTAAATATCTATACTAGAACATAAAAATGGCTGCTAGTTTTGGATTAATAAGTTTAGATCTTATTCAAACTGCAAATATATAATGTTCTTCATAGACAGATCATAAATGAGGTATGACTACACCTATTATTCCAGAGTTAATAATCATTGAGTTTTCCTTCAACTTTTAAGAAGCTGTCATATGAAATTTTATTTTTTTCTCATATTTCTGATAAGTACCATATATCAACATTTTAAAGCATCCTAGTCTGAGATCATATTCTAAGCAAAGGTACTTACATTTTCCAACAGGCTACTAATGAAGTTATTACCAGAATACCAAAATCTACCCCAGATGAAATGGAATCTGCCGTTATATGTGCGAAAGAAGCCTTCAAGTCTTGGTCACAAACCTCTATTTTATCTAGGCAACAAACTATGTTTCGATTACAACATTTGATAAAAGAAAATATGGCAAGTATAGTGATTTTTAAAAAAAAATTATCATTGTTTGCTGATACTATTAATTGTTGTAAAGTATAATGTTTTCTCTCTCTATGAAATTAATTTTGTAAAATCATGATGTCTTGCCAAAGTGATTAGGTAATTGGTTTTCAAATAAAGCATCACAGAAAATTAATGCATTGAATTGAAACTGTAAGAAATTTTTTCTTTGAAGTATACATTTTCCTTTTGTGCTATTTTTTCAAAACATGAAATATTGAACCTATAAATTAATATATTTCTATTCGTTCCAAATTCGTTTCTATTTGTTCATTGGAATTCATTCTATTCATTCATTCCAATCGTTTCTATTGCTGTACGTAAAATATCTTTAACGACTTTAAACACTGATAATATTGTAAATAAATCATCTTCAGTGAATACAAGATGCAAATTTATGATATCAATTTGGATAAAAAGTAATTGATAGCTTTTAAAAACTGCTTGAATTATTTAGTAAAATTCATTTGAACAGCCCCCCCCCCCCTCCCAAAAAA
The DNA here is from genome assembly GCA_907164885.2 of Dolomedes plantarius. Lineage (NCBI taxonomy): Eukaryota > Metazoa > Arthropoda > Arachnida > Araneae > Dolomedidae > Dolomedes > Dolomedes plantarius. Next base: position 138,371,302 of record OU015500.1, on the reverse strand, counting down.
AAAAAAATATATATATATATATATAAAAAAAAATTAAAAAAATAAATAAAATAAATAAATAAAATTAAATAAAGAGAAAAGTTTCTTTTGTAAATTCCTTTAAAAGCAAAATTTTGAGTATTTCAATAGAATTATATTTCATGACAAAAGTAAATTAAATGTCATTCATTTGAAGGTTTGACAATGAGAGACCATGAGCTTAAAATGTGTAACTCTGGCTTCTGTATATATAATTGCTCTAAAGTAGCCAAATATCATCTCAATCACCAGATATAAACCTCACTGAAAATATTGGCCGGAATTGGAATTTAAAATAAGAAAAGAAAACCTTCAAAACCAAAATTAAATACAAATAAGTGGAACCAAAAATAACCAAAAGTACACAAACAAACAAATAAATCTCTTTCTGAAGAAAGTTAAACCATGTTTTAAAAGCTATAATCTAATTAGATATCAGAATTGTTGCGAGAAATAATTTTTTATTTTCATTTCATTGAACTGTTAGTATCAGGTAACTTTTGTGAGCTTTTTTACCATCATATTTATATTTAACTAATATATTTAGTTATACTCTGTTTTGTTTATGAAATGCAAATTAAGTCTACAAAATTTCATATGAGATGCAAAAACAGTTGATTTTTTTTTCATGTTGTAATAATTTAATCAGAATGACTGTTTCAATAATATTCGTATTTGATCATTTTTGGGAAACACAATTCATAAATCATGGCTTTATTACTTCTTTCATAAATTGTGTTTTCAGATTTGCTTACCACTGTCAGTAAGAAAATGTATAGGCATTTTTTCTCTTAACAGCTTTAAACTGTTGTTTGCAGCAGGGCCCAATTTAGAAATTTTTGGCTATAAGCACATCTTGGGATGGGGATTACACTGATGTGGGCGTAAAATTTCCAAAATTGACACACACAAAAAAATAATCATGAATCATTGTGAAAGTACCATTTTACCAAGAATTGGCTATTTGAAGCATAGAAGTCTAGAACATTATAAAATAACAAAAAGCAATACAACATATTAACTTTATCATTAACCCATTTAAGACCGCTCCATGTTACTTTTATTGGAAATGCACCAAACAGTTTTTTAACACTTCTTAGACCATTAATTACACAAATAAGTTGTTTCTATAAAATTAAATTTATTTTTACGAGAGTTACAAAATGTTGCGTTTTCGCAACATCAGTCCAAAACAGTATAAAAGATTTTAAAAAAAAAAAATTTTAAAGTCTTTGAAAAATTTTGCATGAAGAGGTACATTACACTTATTACATACAGTAATTGTTTGACTTTTGCAGTGCTTGCATCTTTTTTGTTTATTTTCACTATTTTTAGTAATTATATGGCCTATACGGTCTTTCTGAGTTTTGTTGAAAATAAGATTTTGAATTGAAGATGGTCTTCCAATATCTGAAGTTTCAGGTAAAACAGAATTCATATGCATTTCTTCAAGCCCTTTTATCAAAGATATGGTTCTGTCAAAGATATAGATCTCTGAAACTCTAATAAACTTATTTTAAAATTCATTACATTCATGTAGAGTCTGTATTCTTCCCATACAATATACTCCTTTTCTTACTATATTGCTTACTTTTACATTTATTAGAAAAAATGTCGATTTCACCTGCAATGTCTTTAGGTGATTCGACATTTTCACATAAAGTATCATCATCAATAGCTTCTTCATCCGTCAAATCATCCGGATCTGGAGAGATAATGACAAATTATGGTTCATCATTATTTTCTGTTGAGGACGATTCCGAAATATCATCGTCATCTAGCTCATGAAACTACTGCAATGCCTCTTCCAATGTCAAAAATAGCTTTTTTCTAGATACAAACTTATCTGAAATGAAAACTATATCAATTTACTGCATAAAAAACTAGGCAGCATATCAAAATCGTAAATAATACACATTGGACTGATGTTGAATTTTTGCAACATTTTATAAAATATGAATTGAAAAACATAAAATCAAAAATAAACTCGGAACAAGCATCAAATCGGAAATTTAACATCTGCTGCTATCTACAGTTATTATTTGAAATTAGTCATTTTTTTCCCTTTCAAAACACCAGAAAAAAACAATTTTTTGCAAGTGCTAAAAGCGGGCAAATGTAGAAACAAAAAATTTATTATGAACAACTAAAGTATAGAGAATAAAATAAAAGTGTTACTTCAGAAGTACAAAACTTAGAATATGCCTTTAAAAAATACAGAAATTAATGTTGTGCTTTCACAACGCCAGTCTTAAATAGGTTAAAACACCAGTACAATGCAACCAGAAAAACTTATTAATCCCTTCTATATACTATAACATACATATGATGAACTATACATATAACTATACATATGATGAACCAATCAATCAAATTTGAAAGGATTTATAAAAAAATTGCTATAAAAAAGGTAAAATTAAAAAAAAAATTAATTGGGAATTTTTTTTTTCCTTTTAAAATTAAAATTTTTGGTGGGTCCCCAACATTCAGGGGCTCCTAAGCCCTGGCCTACCAGGCCAAATGGAAAAGCAGGGCCTGGTTTGCTGTCTTTTAAAGTCTTTTGTTGCTAAAAATAACAGCCATTGTGCTCCTAAAACCTATGAATCTATCTTAAATTGCTAGGCTTTAAACTTTAATCTCTATTTTATGTTTGTTATTTTGACCCTAACTTTTGTAAATTGTAAGATTTCATTGTTATTAAAATTTTATTATGATAAATTAGGGATCAGTAAATTTGAGAAGAAATAAGAGACGTCAGTACTTTTTATGAGAAAAATTATTGTTAACCAGTATTAATTTGATCTCAAATTATTCATCAGAATCTCATGCAGTATGAATGCAATTTTATTACAGTGATCTTATGTTTTTAAGGTTGAGTGATTAAATTTCAGTTCAAATTTAATTCATTTTAATGCTTTAATTTTCATGGAGCTGTTGTACTTATTTTTTTTTAATCTGCCACTAAAGGCAAATGTTTTTGCATTTCTCATATACAGAATAGGTTAAAAGAAAATATTACACTGGAACAAGGAAAAACATTGCAAGATGCAGAAGGGGATGTGCACAGAGGCTTGCGTAAGATACCTTGTATTTTCTATTTTATATATTTATATGCATTTTCAGTCCAATATAATAAATTTATAATAAAATTAAGTAAAATTTCATGTATTTGATACGTATATTTGCACTTAAAACAAGGAAATTGGGAGAAAAGACTTTCGTAATCAATAGTTTTTAAGTAGTGAATCATTCTGTTTCATACAATCCCAACAATAAATTTGACATAAGCAAGCATATAATAAGAAAAAAATGAAATTTTCAATGATGCTGATACTGCTTATGAAGTATTTCTATCGTTTCCTTATATTGTTTGATGTTCTCTGTTGTTAATCTATTAAAAAAAGTTTACTTTTAAATTAGTTAGGCTATATAAATGAGTTTTTAAATTTTTTATTTTTGTTTTTATTCCAATCCTAATTAAAATTGATGTGTATAAGTTGCTGAATTTATTCATTTTTAATTTCTTTCCATTGAGTTTAACACATTAGTAATGTTACAGTTTTTACTTGTTTTAGCCCTTCATTGCTGAGAACTAAAACAAGCTTATGTGACCTTACTAAAAAATATTTCAGGTAGTCTCTTCTAACGAAACTACCACGGGTTATTAACGTAGGATTACTTATCATTGCTTACCTCTTTTGTATGTGTATATGTATGTATGTGTTATGTATATATGTATCTATATGTATATACATATGTATATATATGCATATATGTATGTCAAAATTTTAACGCATTGTGGTACTTTTCTGTTTAACTGTTTACTGCTTGTCAAAGTGATACAGACTGGGTTTGGCATGTTGCCAAAATTATAACTCGCGAGGATGGATGGATGAACAGTTTTAGCGTCTGAAATTTTGCTTTCTGAAGGAACGTAATCCTACATTAAAAATTCTGTTTGTTATTTAAGCATTATACCAAAATTTGTAATTTAATATCATGTATTAGCCATAGTGTAAGTCACAAATAATCAACCTACCTGATTCGAAGGCATGTGGTGCAAAATAGTCTGAAGATTAGCTGCTGTGCAGAAACCCTGAATATGCAACAAAGGGTCCACCTGTTTGCTATTGTAATTTAGTACTAAAGGGCCGTTTCAAGCAGTACATACTGCCGACTTATGGGCCCACCCCACCCCCTTAGCCATAGTGTAAAATGATTGATTGAATTTGCAACCAGTGTCTACTAGTTTATCACCAAATGAATGCAATGTATCTGGAATCCACAATTCTGGCAGTAAAACTATGTTGTAGTCAGTTTTCCTAGGTTTGTATAATGGGTCATCCACATTTTGAAATGTATCGATAGAAATGATTATTCATAGGATTTTCAAATTCAAAATATTCCGTGTTAATTATTACATAATTATATGTTACTGTTTTGAAGTTACTTTGTTGTAGAAATACAATTTTAAATTTATTTTATAGTAATAAATTTATTACTTGAACTTATGCATCAATTTAAGCAATCTTTGTAAATTAATACCTCGGAACATTTCAATGTTTGATAAGTTTTATAAGAAAATAATAGTTTGCTAAAATGAGATAATAATACAAAATATTAAATTATTGTGTTAAGATTTAGTACAAATCATAAAGTCCTGAAAGAAATATTCTCTATTTTTCAGCAACTATTATTTGTCAATTTAGAGAAAAGTAATTTATATTGTGCTCTTTTTATTTAGCAGGACTGCATCTGGTTATTAATATCTGTTTGATAAGATTAATGTTAAAATACAAGGTGCGGCCATTAATTTCCAGGACTGATCTAATAACTCCAGAAAATATTGCAAGAAACACATACACATTTAATATGTTTCGAAGTAAGTCCCACCCGCCGCAATGCACTTCTGTGATCGGCTGTATAGCTTTCGGAAACAACTTTTAAAGTCCTCTTTCAGAATGCTCTTTAATGTGGACATCACCGTTTTCTCGATGGCTCCGACACCCTCAAATCTTGTTCTCTTCAGCAAATTGGCCCAGCATGAGGTCGTGGAGATGCAGCATCCTCCATACTCTCCGAACTTAGCACCGGCAGACTTTTTCTTGTTTCCAAAACTCAAAGATTTGCTGAGGGGAACAAGATTTGAGGATGTCAAAGCCATCAAGAAAACAGTGACATCCACATTAAAGAGCATTCTGAAAGAGGACCTTTATAAGTTGTTTCCGAAACTTTTACAGCCGAGCACATGAGTGCATTACAATAGGTGGGAGTCACTTTGAAACATATTAACACGTCCGCTGCCACTAAAATTGGCATATCCATCCTCAGATGCTGACGTTTCTATGGTGTCTACCGCAACATCACTATCTTCTTCTGATTCGTTTGTAGAATCCCAACCGTAATCTTCATCGTCTGTGCTTTCATAATCAGAAAGATCACTATTTTCTAATAATGCTAATATTTCGGCTTCAGTCAATTTTTTATTTACTTTCCTTTTCTTGGGCTGTGAAGGTCCTGCCATACTTCTACTGCCGCCATTTTTAAAAACGCACATAAAAAAAAATTGAAACATAAAATTTGAAAACCACGCATGTAAAATATAAAAATAATGCTTCACTAACATGCCTTAAAAACCTCTTTGTTCAACCTCCAAGACCCTACTAAAAATAAAGCATATAACTTATCTTAGTCGATCGTCGTCCCAGAGCATCGCCGGCATACGAGGTAGCAAAATGATGACACGCCAGTGCATCAGTGGCAGCAAATATGTTAAATGGGTATGTATTTCATGTACTATTTTCTGGAATTATTAGATCAGTCCTGGAAATTAATGACCGCACCTTGTGTATATATTGCTCATTCCTTTCAACAATGTCATATCTCAAAAAACAAGATTTTTCAGGAGAGTGATTTGAAAGTTTAAAAGTACATTGAAATGTATTGAAAATGAATTTTGATTCTGCTCTCTAGCGGCTAAATATTGAGTGGTGAGGTATGACGATCTTGCAGGGATATACTGCTCTTTCAGGGCATTCTGAAAACAAGCATAACTAAAAATTGCTGATTTTTGAGATATGACATTGTTGAAAGGAGTGAGCGATATAATATTTGATTTTTAAAAATTGTATTTCATTATTTAAAAATTTTGTTTTCACTAAAATATGTCATTAACATTAGAGGTTGTTGAACATGCTTGTGGTGTAACATCTTTACAACTTGGAGAGACTCTGCCTTCTATTTCTCGTGATATGGATACTATTTCTTATCGTCTACCTCTGGGAGTTTGTTCTGGAATCACACCCTTTAATTTTCCTGCTATGATACCTCTCTGGGTGAGGAATCAATTTTACTTTTAACATATTATTTGTCATAAGTGTGAAGATTATCTTTGTTTCAATAAACTGCATACGGTGATATGGACTAGGAGTAAGGACTCTGGGCACTCCTTAGTTCAAAGATTTATGCAGTATTTTTCTTCCTTTGTAAAGATAAAGTATATTTTGGCAAATTTCATGACATACTTGCTGTAATATTTTATGGAAAGTTTTCCCATGAATGTTTTTAAAAGGTATATTTAAAACTATTAGAATTGTTCTTCTATGTAATATTTTACTGAAAGTTCTCCCATTAATGTTTTTAAAAGGTATATTTAAAACTATTAGAACTGTTCTTCCATTTGTGTAGTGTAATTAACTTTTATTTCTTTCATTAATTAAATTCTGCAACTTGATGCACAAGCTACGTTTGACCTCAATAGAAAGCGGCATAAAATCATTCCTAATTTGGAGAATTTTTGAAAATTGCATACTTTTTCATGGTTTTAAAAATTTAATCCTATTTCCTTAACTCTTAGACCGTTACGAACATACTGGACACGTTCTCGATTTTCCAATGTTTTGCACGTTACAAACACATTTAACGCATTCTAAATTGATTTTTTCATTCATCAATAGATGGCAGCACTTAATGGCATTCATATACTATTTCTCCTGATAAGAAGTAGATTTTAAGGTGATTATTTTGAGAATACATGCAGTATAAAATGACAGGAGTTTTGGGTTTTCGAAACTAAAGGCTATTCAAACTGACCTTACAAGTGATTCCGAGAGTGATTATTCAGATTTATTTGATGACAAAAGTGATGAATAGACTATATGGTGTAAAGACTGTGAAGTGGGTTTATGCATATCACCTTGCTTTAAAATATATCATACTATAAGAAATTTATGAACCAAAAAAATCTCTACATTATATAAATATACCTATATATTCTTAAAACTTTTATGTTTCACTTATTTGGTACTATTTATTTTGATTTAAATAACTTAACTGTATTGAACTCGTGTTTTCAAACGTTCCTTCAAAATGTTCATTCTCTGAAACATGCTTAAAAAAAACAAAAACAAAAAAACCAATGCTTGGGGAAGAACTGGAAGAAGAAAACTCAACGGTCTAAGGGTTAATGTGGTACTGGTTTAATCCCTGATCAGACTTTTGAAATCTGATTTTTTTATACTGTTAGTTGTAGAGAGATGTATTTTCTGACATTTCCCATTTTTTTCTCTTTACCTGTTAAATCAGTGTGACTAAAAATTAGTGTTCTTTAAATTAGAACAACACCTCTGAAACTGTGGTGTGTGGATTCTAGGGTTTTTGACCTGGATTTCCCTGAACCCAAAACAAAGATTTTACGAACCCGAAATCCGGGAAATTTTTAATGTAAATCCGGGGAATTAGTTATTTATCTAATACAGTAGAATACCAATTATATTCCTTAATTTGGAACCAAGATCAATCATATGATGAGTTTGGTAGTAAAATTTTTAAAAACAAAATATTTGATCTGGCAACAACCTCAATAAGACAATTATTCAACATAAATGATAATGGGTCAGAGTCTGAACCAGAAGTAGCAGTTGAGATGGGAGTTGAAATTACATATCCCTAGTGATTAACTTTAGTTCTGTATGATTGCTGCTTTAAAAATGTGATACTTTTATGCAAAAAAAAGTTATTTTCTAGATAAAAGTGTTTATTATTATTGAATATGTTTATCACAAAAACTAATAGATGTATACAAGAATCCACTGGAATATTTCTTTCTTGAAAGGGTCCTAAATCTTTCAAAGTCTCAGGCCACTGATTTAAAATAAAATATGTATTAAAGGCCACTGATTTAAAATAAAATATATATTAAGTACATTTTATTTTATTTTTTTTATGATTATTGATTGACAGAAAGCTAGTAGCTGAAAGTGACAGGTTTACTGTTTAATATATTTCTTTCATAAAAGGATCCTCAAACTTCATGAATTTCAGATTTCTCATTTAAAAAAAGTTCACATACATTTTATTTTTAATAAAATGTTCTACCTAATCAATGTTGTATTACTTTTAATATTTAGATGTTTCCTCTCGCTTTGGTTTGTGGAAATACATTTGTTTTGAAACCCTCAGAAAGAGATCCAGGTGCAACAATGATTTTGATGGAATTAGTTCAACAAGCAGGTATTCCAGATGGTGTTGTCAATGTTATTCATGGAGCTCATGAAGGTAATGGGAATGTTGAGTTGCTGTTTTATGTCATTAATAATATAGCATACCATAATTATTAACTGTTTCAAGTATGTGGTTAATCTATGTATATAAAACAGTTCAGTGACTGAGTGACTGACTTACAGATAACGCACAGACCAAACGACTGGATCTAAAGGGATGAAATTTTGCATGGTGATTCTTCTTATAGTGTAGAGGTGTACTAAGAAAGATTTTTGAAAAATTCTTCTTAGATTTTTGAAATTAAATTTTTAGCCTGTTTTTGTAACTTTTTTAAAGTTTGCATTTAAAATAATAATCTGAGGGTTATAAAATTTCTATCACGAGAAAGATCATAAAAATTCCTTTAAAATAAAATCTTTTTCGAACCTTTACCTCGATTTTCTGATTTTTGATGAATTTTTAAAGATTCATTTTTAGAATTTAATTTATTAAATGCTGATCACGTGATTTCTTTTTCTGGTACTTTAAATAAATTTATCGTCACATAACAACAAAATAGAGAAAAAAAAAATTTTTCTTTCTAATGCAGCAGACGATTGGACATTATCCCAAAAAATATTAAAATACAGTAAAAGATATGTTCCTCAAACTGTAGTATATTAACTGTACAATATTCTTTAGTATGTCCTATTAGATTCAATTTGAATATTTTTTTCTACACTATTTTGTCTTTAAAAAATATCCGTTACGATTTTTTATAAATATATATATATTTATAAAAATATTCATTGATTTTTTATAAATATTTATTTTTTACATCAATTGTATACATTGATCATTGTATTTATTATAAATATATATATTTATTTTTTTTGGCATTAATTGCATACATTGACCATTGTATTTAATTTGAATATACTCCGTAGCAAAGTTTAGGTTTTCAGCTAGTATCTGCATATAACCAGTGGTTGGATTCAGCCAGTTCGCACCATTTCTGTAGAACCAATACCTAACGTAGGTATCGGTTATGCAAACTGTTTGCTATTGAGCATCAGTGGCATTGTTCACAGGACAAACATTTAAAAAAAATAAACCTACCCTACACCGGGTTGCTGGTCCAGTATAATTGGAAAGGAATGGAATCCTACTCCTACAGTCCAAAGATTGTTAAGAATAAATCATGTAGCATATGATAAAAGAAAAGAATTGCAAGTGAGGATGCCAATCAAATAGCAATATGAAAATATCTGCAATAATAGTTTGTAAAGCATTTAATATTTCGAAACTCTTTCTTAAAACATAATCTAGTTTTGTGTACCTCTTTTATTGTTTTTATTTGAGTAATTAATACATGAAGTATTTAACTACCTTTTGGTATGTCTTTTGGTATACAGGTAAGCCTCCTATAACACGGTAAATAGGTTCCTAGAAAATGCCGTGTTGTGTGAAACCGTGTTATATGAGACCCAGAGACAGTTCAAAAAAGGGGGTTACATTCTGAAAACTTATCAAAAACAAACATTTTTTTAAAAATTCTATATAAGCAACTTAATTTTTATTAAAAATATAATTGTATGTATAGCACAAAATGAAAATAAACAAAAAAAATATTATTTTTATTTAATGCGACCTTAATTTAATAAATTTCTTCCTCATCACTGTGCAGTACAACTAAACAAGAATGTTTTTTCGATTGAACGATATCACCTTCACTTTCAGAACATTTTTCTTCATTTAAACATTTTTTGCACCTTCTATTCTCTTTAAAAAATCTGTAATTTTGGTTTATTTTCTGGTTCTTACAAGGTCATTGTAGATTCACAGTATAGAGATAGACAATTTTGCAGCTCCCTTTTGAATTTTCGGCTTCTTCCAGTGGAAGGGTCTGCATTCAGGAAAAATGATTCAAGATTTTCGGCTAAGCTTTGGCCTTCTAGTAATTTTATAGAGTTATAAATAAATAAATTATAATTTGTTTATAGATTTTTATGTAAAGCCACTATAGTTCATTATTCCTTCCTGTCATTATTTTAAGGTAATTTAGTTTTTAAATGTGTTAAACAAAAATCATGTTATCTAGTGCTATAGAAGTACAGTGTTGTACAAAGGTTTTGGCAATTTTTTTTTATCGTGTTAGAGCGAAACCGTGTTACAGGTTGCAGTGTTATATGAGGGTTCCCGCAATTTATCTTATCGTGTTAGAGCGAAACTGTGTTATAAGATGCCGTGCTGTAGGAGTGCTACCTGTACTTAAAATGGTAATTATGACATAGAACCTGTTGTTAGTTCATTTGAATCCTACCACTGCATTTAACCATTTTGATCGTTTTTTAGATGAAACACCAAAGTTTACTGCATTATTTGCAAAATTTTTAGTGAGTTTGAATACACATATAAACAAGAATGTAACATTTATTTATGAATTTGTAATGTAAAATGTACATGCATGATTATAAATCTCCATTAATCTGATTTAAACAAAAAGGCATTTTTGTAAATTAATTTATATATTGCTGAAACCCAGTATCAATGCAATTTGTTGTTCCTTTTATGGTTTTTTTGTAATTTTTCTTCTTGAAAATTGTTTGATGATCGTAATATGTTTTCTAAACTTCTCCATTCCTTCTTTGTGAAAATGTATAAAAGGGATAAATTTGAAAACATTAGCAAAATATTGTTTTGAAGGATCACATCTTCTTCATGACTTTAACTGAATTCCTTAAGGTTTTTTTTTTTCTGTAAGCATTATATAATTCTGTTCTATGTCTGAAGGGAAATATAGTGATATATAATTAATTTTAAAACAAGAAATACAACGCATATTAAATTTTTTTTCAGAACTATGTCATTTTTTTGTCTTTAACAGTACTATCTTCACAAGTGAAAACCTACTTTAAAAATTGTCCTAAAATTAAAATCTGCTTTCTGTATACATAAGATTTTTTTAAATGACAATTTTATGAAAGTCAGAACATGTTTATTCAAGCAAATTTAACCTACAATTTTTTGCCTGGAATCTATTTAGAATGTAATCAAATGAGGATATATATTTTTATCCATAGACAGTGAAATGACTCTAGTAAAAGTCTTAAAGTATATAAATTTAATTTTAATGGTTTAGGTTCTTGTGTGGAGTATAAAAAATATTCTAGTTACTTAAGCTTAAGATAAGATTAACCCGAAGGTTTGCCTTTGCTGTAAAGTTATATACTTTTGGCATATTTTTAAAATTAGTGGAATCTATATTGATAAATTTCATTTTTTTAATAACCTTTTAATAAAGGATATGTCTGATAGTTTCATCTGTATTCATCAGTACATAAGGTTTCCATTTACACACACACACACACACACACATATATATATATATATATATGAATATATATATATATATATGTATATAGATGTATATATATATATATGTATATATATGTATATATATATATATGTATATGTATATATATGTATATATATATGTATATATATACAGTGATTTCCGCTTATAAGAATCACGTTTGTTATTACTGTTTTTGATTCTTATAAGCGGTTGATTCTTATAACCGAAACTTCCCTTTGGACAGGCACACATACACAAATATATACTTGTACACTTATATAAACACACAAGCACATATATACATAATTTACCATTAAATACTCTTTAATTTACGTTATTTATCATTTATTAAAATTATTTTTTATAATTTTAAAAATACTCAATTTCTAAAATACTATAACTCAATTTCTAGACATATAAGTAACAACACATGATTATAAAATCAACAAGAGGCAGCTTCTCTTTGACTACACTTTGGAAGAGCATCATATCTAATTAACAAGTTCTGTTTTCAGAAAAACTAAGAGTTTTCCCTTGTTTTTATCATATTTGAATTCGACTATCAAAAAGTTCTAACACTAACTGGCAATTTTGTTAGAAAACTAAAGTGAATACTAGCGACGTATGCTTAGTACGTCTCAGACGAAGATTCACTTTATAGCTTACGTTTCAAGGTTTGATTCTGAATCAAACCGTGAAACGTTTGATTCAGCATCTGGTTCATCTGATTCAGCAAAATGGATCCGTTACGTTTCACGGTTTGAAGTGCTGCATCCACTGTCCCGTTTGCGTAAGGGATGGTGGACACTTCGCGGAAGATTTATGTGTTTCAGGGTCCAGAAATCCGCAACCAGGAAGTAAGTGGTGGGAAAAAAGGAGTGCCTATCTAGAGAAAAGAAACATGCCTTATATTACGAGATGGGATTTGGTCTGAATAAGCGACTGGTCTGATTAACTGGTGGTCCAATTAACTGGAAACGACTGTGTATATATATGTATATATATATGTATATATATATGTATATATATGTGTATATATATATATGTATATATATATATGTGTATATATATATATATGTATATATATATATTTATTTATTTATAAAATGTTGATTCCGGTTAATCAGACCACATCGGGACGCAATCATTTTGGTCCCAATAACATGGCAGGTCCGATTAAATGAACATGCCTTATATTACGAGATGGGATTTGGTCTCAATAAGTAGCTGGTCTGATTAACTGGTGGTCCAATTAACTGGAATCGACTGTGTATATATATATATATATATATATATATATATATATATATATATATATACTAGCTGAATACCCACGCTTCGCTACGGAGTGCATTCAAATTAAATACAATGGTCAATGTATGCAATTAATGCCAAAAGAAAAATAAATGTATATATTTATAATAAATATGATAATCAATGTATACAATTGATGTAAAATATATATATATATATATATATTTATAATAAATACGACAATCAATGTATACAATTGATGTAAAATATATATATATATATATATATATATATATATATATATTTATAAAAAAATTGTACGGGATATTTTTAAAGACAAAATAATGTAGATGAAAGTATTCAAATTAAGTCTAATAGGACATACTAAAGAATATAGTACAGTTAATATAGTACAGTTTGAGGAACATATCTTTTACTGTATTTTAATATTTTTTTTGGATAATGTCCAATTGTCTGCCGCATTAGAAAAAAAAAAAAAAAATTTCGTCTATTTCGTTGTTATCATGTGACGATAAATTTATTTAAAGTACCAGAAAAAGAAATCACGTGATCAGTATTTAATAAATAAAATTCTAAAAATGAATCTTTAAAAATTCACCATAAATCAGAACAGGGAGGTAAAGATTTGAAAAAGATTTCATTTTAAAGGAATCTTTATGATCTTTCTCCTGATATAAATTTTATAACCCTCAAATTATTATTTTAAATGCAAACTTGAAAAAAGTCACTAAAACAGCTAAAAAATTTAATTTAAAAAAATCTAAGAATTTTTCAAAAATCTTTCTTAGTGCACCCCTACTCCATAAGAAGAATCACCATGCCAAATTTCAGCCCTTTTGGTCTATGCGTTGTATGTCCGTAAATCAGTCAGTTACAGAACTGTTTTATATATATAGATATGTGTGTGTGTGTGTAAATTTTTGTTTTGTTGTAGTTTAATATTTAATATCTTTTTAGCTGTGACTTTCATCTGTGACAATCCTGATATAGCAGCTATTTCATTTGTGGGATCTGACAGAGCTGTATGTATATTTCCTTCTATAATCTTTTACCGTTTTAATAATTGAAATAATTGCCACTGTTACCTGCAAAGGACTTTCATATCTGTAGATGTATTAGTCTATATTTGTAGTTATAGACAACAAATTCATTTTTTTATTTCTGGAGTTACTTTTCTATATATTTTACTGATTGATAAAGGTAGATTTTCTGTTTCACACACAACCCTATTTTGCTTTATGTTGCAGAGTTTGTACGGACATCTTAGGTTATTGATATATGTTTGTACTTATTAATATATATTTTTTTGTGTGAAAAGAAACTTTCTAAATTTTTCTTTTTTTTCAGGGGAAATATATTTATGAAAGAGGTTCTAAAAATGGAAAACGAGTACAGTGTAACATGGTAAGTTTTAAACTAATTATATATTTACTTATGCTTTAGCTACTTATGCTTTTGCTAATTATATATTAGCTTATGCTTTATTTTTGATAAAACTTGTCAAAAATTAAATATTCTTGTATAATTATCTAGGGTGCAAAAAATCATGGAGTCATAATGCCAGATGCTAATAAAGAACATACACTTAATCAGGTATGCAGATAAAACTTAATTCTCTGTTGTTTTAAGTATTATATTAATCAATGGTATGTATACAAGGGCAACTGGGCCAGCTGATTAATGCTTCTATGAAAACATGAAGTGCAAGGAGCACAGGGTGGTGCATATATTTGCTTTATATAGGCTTCATTCAGAAAAGAGAATTATTATTGAACTAGTATTAGTCACTTACATTTTCACACTTAAAAGCACAGCTTCTTAAAGTCTCACTGTTTTAGTTGTATGCAGTATGAAATATTGATGGTAGTATACAGTAGTGTAGTATAGGGTGGTACAGTAGTGAAGTATAGGATGGTAATATACAGAAGTGTTATGTAAAATTAATCTTTAACGGAAAAATAAGGGATATTATTAACCTTCAGTGGGTGTGCCAATTTTTGGAACACCAGCAGGCACATGTGACAGAAAGTGCAATGTCCTTTCAACCTTGATTATTCATTTTGTAATTAACTTTTTCTTTTGAAACTGGAAATAATAATTCTGAGTTTTATGACAAGATATAAAATGTTGATGATATTGAGATATATTTATAATTAAAGGCCAAAGAATGCAGATAGAATCACCTCATTTCAAAACTGTCCGGTTTGTTGGATCTGAGGACAACTTGCGAATGGATTCCTATTATGTCCAAAAACCTAAAAAACAATGAGATTGTCCATCTTTGTTTATGCGGGATACCGTGTAATAGCTGTACATTGGATCGACTCCATCAACTCCCGCTTTTGTCGTATTATAATCCAGTGTAATTGCTGGTTTACCACGGTTAAATCACGACTAACAATGAATGGAAAGGAATACAATGGTCAGAAAATCAGACCTGCATTAGAAAGGGTGTAACTATAAATAGAAACTGCTTAGAACATTCAAACCTTACATGTAAAAACAAACCATCCAAAATTACAAAAATGTTGCACTTTGTATGCAGGCGTGCCTGCTGAAGGGTTAATGAAATGTGGGAATAGATGCTATATTCTTCATATGTATGCAGAGCAGAAGGACTCAACCTAGGCTTTGTAGGATAGGCTTTGTTTATTAATGAAATATGCAATGGGTTAAAATCATAATTCTCATATTTATTCATGTTATGTTAACACAAACATTTGCTAAGAATATTTGTATAAAAAAGTTATTTCTGATAATGAACATTTAAAAAATAAACTTTGCAATTTTTGTACTGGGGGAGAGATATTGTTCAGTTTATCAGTGCAGTCTGAAGGTACACCTCTGTTCCTATTATATGTTGTGTTATTCAATAACTGTTTTAATGTAATTTTTTTTTCAATAGTGTTTCATTGTGAGATATTGTAAATAATTTAGTTTTTTTTCACACAAAATTAAATTTCATTAATTATTATAACTAGTGATTAACCTTTAGACTTTATAATTTTTACTAACTGCCAGTTTAATATTCTGTTTAGCATAAATATCTGCAGTATACTCAGTTGCATATGCTGTAATATGTAATAATATGGTTTAAAGTTAGTTTATGTTAACTATATTTCTGTGGCATTATGGCAGATGGTGATATGTCCAAAAAATTCAATTTTACATTTTGAGTTGATATGTCACACTTAAAATTTGTCCTTTAATGTGGCAAAAGCTGATAGTGGAATTATGAAATAATACTAAGTTATTCGTTTTGACAAATGCTGTTATGTATAAAAGACGTAATACTTGGTCCCAAATTGAAAATTTTCATTGAAAACCAGCCATGTGCTTGAGGCTGAATATGAGTATTAACTAAAGAATTTTTGGATTGAAAAAACTTAATTTAGGGATTTTATAATTCATAACAAAAGTTACTTTTTTAATTTGCCGAAAGGATGAAAAAAATGACATGTCAACATCTGCCGTAATGCCACAGATTTAAATCAGAATCATTGTTTGTCAAGTAGGAATATGTATTTCAGCATAAATTCCTAACAGTCTCTGTGTTATAATTTTCTGAACAATGTCTGAGTAGTTATCACTGGAAGATAGTTGTTCAGGTCGAGGATTCCAAGTCTGAGAGTTCTCAGATTTTTGATTTTCCCAGCATGTGATGTAAATGTCCTTCCATCACTTTCTGTCCTCAGAATTTTAAGAATAACTACTTCAGAAAATTATTTCTTATTAACCGACTTATAAAAAAATATTGAAACTTTTTACAGTCAAACCTGTTTTTGTGCAGTCTTTTTTTTATGCGATTTTTTTTTTGTGATTTGTTTTTATGTGGTATGTGAATATGTATTAAAAAAAATTGAAATTATATATTCAAAATTCCAAAAAGTTCTTCGATTATATATATCTAGCTATCTCGACGTTTACAAGCAGCTGATCAAAGGACTGTCGTCACAAAAACTTATCACCGACTACATGGTGACAAAAAATAAATCAATTCTAATAACTTCAAGGACGAAAGTTATTGCGAACCAGTTCATTACAAGAATATGCACGTTTTGGGCTACAACAATTAGTATCAAATTATGTACATTTTGAAAATTTGTCCTTGTTTAAAAATGAGAAATTAAATTTTAAAAAAATGTTTTCATGTGTAATTTAATTATTTATTTTGTTTGGAAAGCATTTTTTCCCTATTTCGTAAAGCTTTGACATATTTTCTAAGTGAGACTTTTTTTATGTGGCCCCTCTCCACTGCATTAAAATATTTTTCTTTAATATATTGTGAAAAATTATTTGTTATAGCTATTTATGAAGTATTTTAATTTTTTTTTAGCGGTCTGTATCTACCGCACAAAAATAGGTTTGACTGTACTTGTAGAGTATTGTACAGCCTAAATACTTTATCACCTTGGCTACCTGATGTACTACTTGTGAGTTGATACACAAGTGTGTTATTGCTGACACATTTATATGCTGCTATAACATACATCTGTCACCTTTGAATGCCATAGCTAGATTGTTGTTTTGCTATGTGATGGTGCCTTGTAAATGAGGAAAATAGAATGATGCAAAGTTTTCATGTAATGAGAGTTAGTATGTTAAGTAGAGTTTCCATACTTTTTCCTTCTCAGCAGCATTTTCTTTTATGAAATCATTGATGTATGCTGCTGAATTATTTTAAATACAGGTAACCCTCCTATAACAAGGTAGATCGGTTCCTAGAAAATGCTGTGTTGTGTGAAACTGTGTTATATGAGACCCAGAGCCAGTACAAAAAGGGGGGTTACGTTCCGAAAACTTATTAAAAACAAGTTTTTTTTTAAAAATTCCATATAAACAACTTAATAAATTTCTTCCTCATCACTGCTCAGTATAATCAAACGAGAACATTTTTTCGGTTGAACGATATCACCTTCACTTTCAGAACCTTTTTTTTCTTCATTTACAGTTTTTGCACCTTCTATCCTCTAAAAAATCTGTAATTTTAGTTTGTTTGCTGGTTCTTACAAAGTCATTGTAGATTTCACGATATGGACATAGACAATTTTGCAGCTCTGTTTTGAATTTTTGGCTTCTTTCAGTGGAAGGGTCTGCATTTAAGAAAAGTGATTCAATATTTTCAGCTAAGCTTAGGCCTTCTTATAATTTTATAGAGATATAAATGAATAATTTATAATTTGTTTATGCATTTTTTTGTAAGGCCACTGATAGTTCATTATTCCAAGGTAATTTAGTTTTTAAATGTGTTAAACAAAAATCATGTTGTCTAGTGCTGTAGAAGAACAGTTGTACAAAAGGCTTCGCAAGTTTTTTTGTTGTATTAGAGCGAAACCGTGTTACAGGTTGCAGTGTTATACAAGGGATCCCGCAATTTATCCTATCGTGTTAGAGCGAAACCGTGTTATAAGATGCCGTGCTGTAAGAGGGCTACCTGTACTTAAATGTTGAATTTATACATATAAAGATGTCTGATTACTATTCATACATTTGTTCATATGTTTATATGGTTCATATAATGTATATTTTAAACTGTTGTACTGAAGCTTGTAGGGGCTGCATTTGGAGCTGCTGGGCAGAGGTGCATGGCTTTATCCACCGCTGTTTTTGTTGGAAATTCCAAAAATTGGATTCCTGAACTTGTAGAACGAGCCAAAAATCTGAAAGTGAATGCTGGTGTGTAGCATAATGTACTTTATTTTTTTACATATTACATTTTTTCATAACTTTAAAAAAATTTAAAATTTAAAAATATAATTTAAAATTTTAATTTAATTTAAAATTTTAATTTAATATTAAAAATTTAATTAAATTTTTTATTTAATTTTAAAAATTTAATTTAAAAATTTAATGATCAAACAATTTAAAAAAAATTTCAATTTAAAATTTGTGTTGTGTAATGGTATCTTCAAGGAAAATAATTATGTTCTTTGAATGATTTCTTTAAATTAATTTACCATTTACTATTTTGAATTTACATATGAGTATATTCATTTATTATCATTGATAAGGAATTTTATAAGCTAACTTTCCAGAATATTATTTATATTTGACTCTATTTCTCTGATCTTACTTAAATTAAAAGCAACTTTGTGTGACAATGTTTGTGTTTTACTTATAAATGCCTAATTTTTCTAAGCAAAGAAATTAACTAGGAATCATTTTCAAAATTTTATTTGAAGGTAAAAAGTTTTTTCCATAATACAAATTAAGATTACTTTTATTTTTCATGTATAGGTAAGTTTGTAATTGCTTTTGAAATATTATAAGCTGTTTGCATAAAATCCGTTTCAAGCATTCATTTTCAGTGTTTCCATAAATAGCATTTTGTGATGTACCCTCACTTTTAACCAAAGATGTTAATTTCCATCTGTTTATAACAGGGATTCAGGGGAACAGGGATCCAACGGGGTCCAGGTGGAAGTTTAAAAAGGGGTCTATTAGGGGTTGATGATAAATTTTTCTGTTTTAAAATTTAATTTAATTTTTTCTGGAGTTTAATTATTAGATAATAATGTCCGTTTTAATATGTATAAATACAGATTTGCATAGGACGGATTGATCCACCCATCTAAAGTCGAATGTCATGACGCTTTTGTATATGTGTCGAATGAAATTATATTATAATTACATATATGTCAGTAAAATTGTTTAGTAAAATATATATTTATATTTGTTATGTTAGTTATTGTGATTATGCGATGATAAGCAATTTCAGGCCAAACATTGTAAAAATCGTATCAATGCATCAAGCACAACCACCATATTAATTAAAATTGAACTTTTGTGCAATTACAATCTGTGTTTCTGAAATCTTGTTTATATTTGTGAAATTAAAAATTAAAATAGTACAAAAATAATAAAACATAAACCTAATTAACGAATTTTTCTAATTTTTTGTTCATATTCTTAGTCAAATTGTTATCTTTAAGTATTTTATGTGCAATTATTAGTATTATAATTATGTTGTATGCTGCATATTATACAGAAAAATGTGAGGGGGTCTATGAAGAAAATAATTCTTTTAAAAGCGATTGATGTAGGAAAAAGGTTAGGATCCCCTGGTTTAGAATAATCTGCTTAAATCAATTTATAAGTTATTGCAGGTAAACTAATCTTCTGCATAATACAGAAACATTACATTGTATCAGATAATAATTTTTCACCCACAATCCTCTTTCATAATATTAGAGCACAATCAAATCTTTTACTCTATTTTTTTTACTTTTCTAGTTCTTTATTGAAAGTATATATGCTGTTATTGAATAATTAAGTTTGCATTAATTTCATTTGATGTAACATTTATAGGACATCTTCCAAATACTGATCTTGGGCCAGTTATATCGCCTGAAGCCAAACGCAGAATTTGTGATCTAGTTGAATCTGGGGTTAAAGAAGGTGCTAAACTCATTCTTGATGGCAGATCCATTGTTGTACCTGGATTTGAAAAAGGAAACTTTGTGGGACCCACCATTCTTACGGATGTCCAGGTTAGAGCTCTTTGGTTTTTGATGTTTTATTATGGTTCTGTTGATAATGTGAAGTATGATCTTATGCAGTGTTCTTTAAGCTCACAATTTTAAAGAAAGCTTTAAAATTGTGCCAACTGAAAATACTTTTAAAGAAGTTTTGCATCACAACTAGGGAAAGCAATCATGGAATAGAAAAACCTTAATATTTCATGATAATTACATTGTATCAGTGTGTTGCCTTGTTAACCTTTAGTTATAGTGAAATATTAATGTTTGTCTTAAAGTGTTTTGTGTAGGAGCACTTCTGACTGTCAATAATTGACTTATTGAAGCATAAATTAAAATACAGTCAAATCTGGTACGGTCAAATCTGGTTAATCAGACTAGCCGCTTATTTGGACCGAATCCCATCTTTTAACATAGGGCATATTCATGTAACCAGACCAGCCGGTTATTAGGACCAAAATGATTGCATTCCGATGTGGTCTGATTAACCGAATCCGGTTAATTGGACCAGCTGCTTATTTGGACCGAATCCTTCGGACCAAATCCCATCTTGTAACATAGGGCATGTTCATGTAATCAGACCAGTTGGTTAATAGGATCAAAATGATCGCGTTCCAATATAGTCTGATTTACTGGAATCGACTGTATATCTTTCGCATGAGTCAGAAACCATAAAAGTAATGGTATAGATATGTTTTTAGAACAGCTAAAAAATTTCCGAACATGTAAAAAAATTGTGTATTCTACATGCAATTTGATGTCACCCATGTTGTATGGTGGTTAACAAACTGCCACCAATTGGGCCTGGGTTCAAATCTCAGCCAAGGCATGGATGTTTCTCTACTTTTCATTTGGACCAATGTTGGTTCACTCTCTGGGTGCATTTATACTGAAGTAGCCAACAAGTCTCGTAGTATATATGGTTGAATGTCTTAAGGATTAGTGCCTTCTGCGTTGGGAAAAAAAGTAATCAGATTTATTTTAAAATTGTTTAAATCAGATATGTATGCATGCCCTAAACTGATAAAAAATAAATTTGTGTTGCCAATCGTTGAAATCTTTTCTCATTGATATCTTTTTTTATAACACATCCTTTACCTGTTGTATTTCTTTAAATAAAATTTACATCAAGGTGTACATGATGTTATATGACTGAGCATGGCAATAGAATACTGGGAAATTTTGTATCATTCAAAAATATTTATAATGAATAACAAATTAAAAATTAATAAATTTATAATTTCTTGTCATTTGCCATACCTAAATATATAATATTTTTTGTGTAGCCTAATATGACCTGCTATAAAGAAGAAATTTTTGGTCCTGTGTTGATAACTCTTTGTACTGATACAATTGATGATGCCATAAAAGTCATTAACTCTAATCCCTATGGTAATGGTACAGCAGTGTTCACAACCAATGGTGCAACTGCCAGGAAATTTGTTCAAGAAATTGATGTTGGACAGGTATGTTCATTCTCTGTATTTTTGATAGAATTTATCGATTCTTTATTTGCAAGCTTAATTAACCTTTTAACTGTCAAGTTTTTTTGATTTTGGTACGGAAAATATCAATTTTTTGTTGTTGCAAAAATCAAATTAGTACAAAATAACGCACATAAACTACCATCTACTGAATAAAGCAAAAATTCACCTCCCAAGATATGTTTAGAATACTAGTGCTACCATCTATTGAATAAAGCCCAAATCAACTTGTCCCGAGATAGATTCGGGTTTGAAAATAAGATGCAAGAAAAAAAATCTACCCCGAGACTATCTCGAACACGACAGTTAAAAGGTTAATAATACTAGGACTGTAACTAGTTATCAAATGAATGAGGTTTCTACAATTTAAGTGAAAAGGGAATGAGTTGCAATGTAGATAACGAAACATAAACAAAATAGTAAATTTTGTCACAAGGTAAAAAAAAAAAAAAAAAAAAAAAAAAAAAAATTTTTTTTGCTTTTTCCTAATATTAATATTAGGTAATCAGATTGTTTTTATTCCACTATTAAGTTAAAAAATGCACTTTAACTTTTACCTTTTTTTTCTAATAATTAAACTTATGTATGTTGTGTAAAAGGTTTTCAGAAAGGTTTTTCCACATTTGAAAACTCTGAAGCATGTTGCAATGAAAAATCAAAACCCTTAATATTTAACAAAACTTGTATACCAAGTCAGGGATTAAAACCTTAAAATATTCATTTAAAGTCACTGAAAGTTAACTCTTTGTAAATTTCAAAATTGAATTCAACTCTCGTTATCGCAGGGTAGGTAAATACCTGTTCAGTAAACTAAAGCAGACAAATTGGTTCATGCTCAGTCACTAAACCAAGGCAAGC
This sequence comes from Dolomedes plantarius, assembly GCA_907164885.2. Classification (NCBI taxonomy): domain Eukaryota; kingdom Metazoa; phylum Arthropoda; class Arachnida; order Araneae; family Dolomedidae; genus Dolomedes; species Dolomedes plantarius. Next base: position 138,348,350 of record OU015500.1, on the reverse strand, counting down.
AGAATGGTTCTCCCTGAGTACCATTTTGCTTTACTTTGCTTTTTGAGTAGACATTTCCTTGCTGTGCTCCTGTTGCAGAAAAGCTGAGTTGGCTTTTTGAAATTTGCTAATATTGTTTAATTTTCAATTATATAGCTATTATTTAGGGTTCTTTAATCCCACTATATTTTTCCTGTCATATAAATACATTAGAGATAATATGCTACAAATTTTTAATCATCATGTTGATAGATTTCTGAAAGGTTTAAATATATAATTTGAGTGCTTGTAGCAGAATAATCCAGCTTGTAGCAGTATAAATTACTAGCTGAATACCCATGCTTTGGAGTACATTCAAATTAAATACAACGGTCAATGTATGCAATTAATGCCCCCCCCCCCAAAAAAAAAATATATATGTAAAAAAAAAATCGTAACAGATTTTTTTATAGACAAAATAAAGTAGAAGAAAACATTCAAATTAAATACAACGGTCAGTGTATGCAATTAATTTGTACATTTAATATCCATAAAACATAGTAATTTGTATTAAATTCTTAAAAAATTTCCATCTCAATTAGTCTAGTGGTTAAATTTTATCTTTTACCATATTTTAATATTTTTTTGTCAATTTATTTCATTGTTATTCACGTGATGCAAAATTAATTTAAAGTGTCACAAAAAGAAAAGAAACCATGTGAATCAGCATTTAATAAATTAAATTCTAAAAATTAATCTTTAAAAATTCACCAAAAATCAGAAAATGGAGGTAAAGATTTGAAAAAGATTTCATTCTAAAGGAATTTTCTTCATCTTTCTTGTGATATAAATTTTATAACCCTCAAATTATTATTTTGAATGCAAACTTAAAACAAAAAGAATGTTACAAAAACAGCTTTAAAATTTAATTTTAAAAAATCTAAAAAGAATTTCTCAAAAATCATTCTTAGTGCACCTCTACACTATAAGAAGAATCGCCATGCAAAATTTCAGCCCTTCGGGTCCAGCGGTTTGGTTTGTGTGTTATCTGTCAGTCAGTTAGTCAGTTACAGAACTGTTTTTTATAGATTATATTTATAGAAATCTGTTTTACAATAGATAAAAAAAACCCTTAAATAAAACCTTTAAAGATTTGATAAAGATTTCATTTTAAAGGAATTTTCATGATTTTTCTCGTGATATAAATTTTATAACCCTCAGATTATTATTTTAAATGCAAACTTTAAAGAATCTTACAAAAACAGCTTAAAAATTTAATTTAAAAAAAATCTAAAATGAATTTCTCAAAAATCTTTCTTAGTGCACCCCTACACTATAAGAAGAATCGCCATGCAAAATTTCAGCCCTTCGGGTCCAGCGGTTTGGTTTGTGTGTTATCTGTCAGTCAGTCAGTCAGTTACGGAACTGTTTTATATATATAGATTACATTATGTAATGCATTATAATCACAGAACTTAATTTTTTACAAAGTTTAAAATCTGATTTATAATGAGGTGTATGTCATAAGTTACTTAGATAATTACTTTGATAAGGAATAATCCACTAAAATATATGCATTCTGAACTCTTTCTTCAATTTTTGGTAGTTATACCTTTACTTGTACTTATTAATTTGTGCCTTGACCTTTTATTCCCTTTGGAAGGTTGGAGTGAATGTTCCGATTCCAGTTCCCCTGCCAATGTTTTCATTTACTGGTTCCAGAGGTTCTTTCTTAGGAGATTCCAATTTCTATGGAAAAGCTGTGAGTATATTAGCTGCATTTTAAATAATTTTGAATTACAGTCGAACCTCCATATATTGAACTTCCCTATATCGAAATTTTCTATATATTGAACTCTTAGCAAATCTCCATGTTCATTACATAGAAAAACTGTTTCTATATATCAAAAAAATCTCTATATATCGAAACTTTTTTACGACATATTGGGAGATTTTATTCCACTTTAGAATAAAATCTCCCAATTTTTGGCGTTTGAAACAATACTTAGTGGACTTCAATTTGTGGAAAATGTCCCTGATGAAGTTTTCAATGGACTGAATAAATGCGAGCATTTCTTTGAACTTTCCGCAAAACTGGCTGTTCAGCAAGATATTCGTAGTTTTTTTTTAAAAGAATGTAACTGTGATCACTGTAACCACTGTCTGGATTATTGTTTTTTTTTTAAAGGTATATAGTACTCAATAAATCTTTCACATTAATTCCATTTTTAGGTATTAACTTTCATTTAATGTGATTCGCATATAAATTGGAAATGGAGTTTCGTATACAAAAATTAGCTTTAATTTTAATGTTTTAGGAGAATTATGATAAAACTAAGATCAATTCTATATATCGAACTTTTTTCCGGCATTTTGCTACTTCGATATATGGAGGTTCGACTATACTTGTACATAATAATTTCAAACTGCTGTATATTTCTGTATAGACTTGTAGAAAAAGAGTTAACAAGGTTATGATATTATTGTTATTGTCGCTAGTCGAATGATTCAGTTTTTGTGTAAAATTCACTGAGAATTTTACACGAAAAGGGAATCATTCCCTAAAAGTGAATTACACAAAAGTGAATCAAGTGAATGATTCACTTTTTGTTTCCCACTATTTTGTGTAAAAATGTTTAACTTATTTTCATTTTCAAAGATCTGTGAAATTTATTAATCTCCCCTAAGACCATTTAAATTTCTCATTAATAGTTTAGAATACCCAGAACACAGTTACTTCAAAGTAATGTTATAATACTTTACAGACCAACTGAAAAAAACACTAATTTAGGTCATGTTGTTACTTAGCATTATTATTACTAGTCCAATAATTCATTTCATATCCTTATTAAAGTTCTCAGTATTTTGTGTAAAATTTAGTTTTTTCCCATTATACTGATCTATCACCAATCTCTTGGCGAGGAAAAGCCATTCTCCTATGCTAGCAGAGACTGGGATTAGATCTCTGGAGCATCAACTTACAAATCTCTATTTAAATGTTTGTAAGAAGTGGACAGAAATGTACCTGAAAATAAAATTTATAGAATATTTAAGGATTTATTTTCTGATGTGGCTCTGTCCTTTTCTTACATATTCTTAGAGTTGTTTTGTCCATTTCATGTAAATGGAATTTCTTCATAAAAGGAACAACAATATATTTGTTGTGATTTGGGTTCAAGACGGAAATCAACTCGTTTTTAATTTAATAAGTTTATTAGCTCTATTAACTTTGAGACAAACATTCTAGCTTAGTGAACAGCATGTGTCACGATCACACACGAAGTAGTACTGAGCAAATCTGAAAAACGCTCATCTCCCTATACTAGCATTGCCACCCCGGGACAGCAAAAATATGTCCAGTAGGTCATTCAACGAGAAACCAGTTCCCCTACAAACTCCTGACTCTGATTCGTCGGGGATCGTACTCAAAGTGAGGGATGAGTCATTAAAAATAATAATTACTAGATCCGATTCTTACATGCACACACACGGGAAAACGATAGATGCGGAAACATAACAAAGCAATATGATCTTTGGGACTGGATAAAATGAATGACACATACGGAAAAACAATGGAAAACTGAAGATGGCTATTAAATGAAAATATAGAATAAATAATTTCATACACGAAATTTAATGTTACTACACATATCTTAATTTGAAACATATTATTATTATTAGAACATATGAAATCAAAGAATGAAATACAGATCAAATATTTTTGAGGTAATCAAGGATCTAGGTGAGGTTGACATGTAATACCCATCACTTTCACAACATTAATAAGAGGTCTGGCATTGTTTGTCCTTGACAAGTTTTTGAATATTAGGTTGTAACTCTGACAAAGCATAACTCAGGTCACTTTCAACGTCCAGCTTTGCTCGATATTTTGACTTTATGTATGCTAATGCTGAAAATCTAGATTCACGCAGATATGTGGCTGAAAACTGCCCTAACAACCCCAAAACTTCCAAAGCAACTTCTGGGCAGACAGGAAAATAGCGTAACCAAAGATTTTCAACATCCATGTTTTCGAATTCTGCGTTTGCTTGAAAATCACATTGTAGGTCGATTGCCTGTTCCTGAATATGATCAGGAAGTACATCCACGTCTATTATAAAAGGATCTCTTGCTAACTTAAATTCCCAGTTCTCTGAACTAATATCTGGAAAATAGTCTGCAATTTCATTTTTCAATGCTACCAAATGCCCTGATATAAGGTCCTTCAATTCATTTATCTGTTGAAATGGAAGATTTTTATATCACCGAGGAGGTTGGTCAATCTTGGAAAAAAAACTCACACCTCCCTTGAAATTCTTCTATGCCCCCCCCCAGGGGGGCGTGCCCCCCAGGTTGAGAACTGCTGGTCTAGAAAGTGAAGATGGGTACCGTCAGATTTGGTCCACAGTGGACTGTTGCACCATGAGTTTAATTTAGTTTTCAGTTGATATGCATGTTTGTAGCCATTTAGAAATAGGCTTTGTAGGTTCCAAGCTAATTATAATTACAATACACTTAGCTCATATTATTATTGTAATATTACAATATTATAGTAATTATTACAATATAATTAGGGCTATATTGTATATTAGCATTAATACAATATAGCCCTATCAAAATAAAAGATGACTGTAGTGCTCTCAACCAAGTAACTAACCAACCCAGTTTTAATGACAGAGTTTTTGTTCCCAAAGGGTAAGAAGGAAAGCCTACCCTTCATCAACTCTATTTTCATCGATTTTTCTGCTTATTTCTAAGCTCCTAAGAAATGGAGGTTTGGGGGGGGGGGGCACTACTCCTTCTATGGCTGTGCCTTATGATCATCATATGGCACCTTTTGGATTGATAACGAATGCAGATAATAATGATAAACTCAATAGTTCTATTCCACCACATTTTTATTCATTTTTAGCCAAGCTCACTTTAAACATCAACTTATCAATAAAATAACATTACTCAACTATCATGTAAAAAAGATTTTTTAGAATAGAAAACAGGCTGTTTCCTGGAGAAAGTTGTGGGAAGCTAGATATGCCTGGTATGAGCTTTAACCAACAAACTACTGAAAAAAATTTAACTTCTCTAGAACTGTGTGTTGTTGTTGTTGCTTATGCCCCTTGACCGTCAGCAACATCAGATCAAGGCCATTATAGGCTATTGGGCTGAGTGATGCGGCTCCAGTTTTAAGTTAGCACCACAAGGGTCAAAGTCCGATCTAGAACTCTGTGTAGAACTGTAGAACAATAGTTAGAACTGTGTGTTGTTGTTGTTGCCTATCTTCCAGTGTCTGACGAAGTCAGACGAGATCTATAAATTCATTGACTCTCAGGAAGTCAAGTACAAGAAGAGGATCGCGATAGATTTCCTCTCTAGAGAGGCTCATCTAATCCATTATTTGCTATGCAGAAGCCTGGTGGTCATGGCACTTGGTGCAGGTGGCAAAGTCCTTCCTGCCCTCATTGAATGAGAGGCACTTGATATGACCGCTTGCAAGTCTTGAAAGCACAGTCCGGGAGCCTCTGTCACATGGGAGGCCTAGAAAGAAAAGAGAACTGTATGTAAATTATAGATGCTAGGATGAGTTTTTTTTTATCATCTCAACTACTGTAATTTTCTGGTATTAATGGAATAATATTGACAGTTGATATAAAAAAAATATATATCCAGATGAGAAACTTAAAGCCTTTTGTTCCATGATATGTGAAAAAATTTCAACCCTTATTAGTTTTTTTCTTCAGCTAACGACTTCAAATTAAGTATATACAATTAAGAAAATTAAGTATATATATCTGTCTGTGTCAACTGTTTTGTCTGTGGAATGTGGAAGGAAATCCTACTGTTAGTGAAAAAATTTTGTAATGTTGTGCAGTGTTTGTTTTTTTCTCAAAAAAAAAAAAATTAATTCAGGATTTGAAATTATATCATTTTGTCTTTCAGGGTGTTAATTTCTATACCCAGCTGAAGACAGTGACTCAGTTGTGGCGTGAGCAAGATGCATCTCATTCCAAAGCTGCTACGAGCATGCCTGTCATGAAATAACACAACAATGAGAAATAACTGTGCCATAGTCTTCCAAAAGTCTTACCTAAGAAAGTGTAATGACACAATGTTATATTAAGCTGATATTGTTATTTTGTTATGAATAAAACCTCTACTTGTTTAAATGTTTCATGTGCATTGATTCAGTCGTCATATTGATATTTTCTAGGAAGTTTGAGGAGGTTTACTGTCGTGGAAGACCCACTCTTACTGGGGGAAAGAACTGTATCACTCTATGTTAAACACAAAAGTATTTGATAAAGTAATAAAACTGGTTTAAAGTTAGAAATTTTTATCTGCAATGAAGTGATATTAGTTATCGCAAACATAAAATTGTAAGTGATTGTTTATTTATCATTGGTTCCGATATATTACGTTTGTAAATGAACAATGTAGTTTCTAAAGAAACAATAACAAAATTAATTTAAAAAACAATTGAACTTTGAAGTACAGTATGCAAGGTATGGAAGTACAGTATGGATGGCTAATATATGAAATATATTAGCAGGCTACAGAAAATCTTCAAGTGCTTGACAATGGTTGACTTGGAACATAAGTTTATAGCAGTTTGTTTTTATATTTCTTTTGTTCTCATGTTTACTCTCTATCAGTCAGCCTGCTTGTACACTGGTGAAGGTGTGGTGCTCAAATCAGAAGGCTTGACACACCAACACGGAAGTAATTGCGACCCTGATCTGTTAGACCAGGTGTTCTCAAACTTATGTAGTCCGAGGACCCCCTCTTGATCAACATATCTTTTTGCGAACCCCATCCCAACTCTAGGCATTTTAAGTCGTTTTTGTGACTTAATTTCTGGCTCAATAATATCATAGGCACTACTTTATAATAAATATTGGTAAAAATGTATCGCTGGTTATTTTAATAAATGGTCTTGCGCATTTATAGAGACGAACATTTTTATTAGGACATAGAATAAAAAACATGAATAAAAACAGTAGTAAAAAGAATTTTAAAAGTTACAAATCATAATACATTAAACTCGTACAAACATTTCTTGGTCAAATATTGCTCAAAATAGATCTATCTTATTATAATAATTTTTCTGTAAATGATTTTTAACTTAATGAGATGGTGCAGTGGTTCTCTTGAAACCAGAACCGCAATGTCAGGCTTTATGTTGGAAAGTTTTATTCTGAGGTCCGCTTCTACTTTGAGTTTGTTTCTATACTTTGATTTCATATATATAACAGTACCGAAAAAGCCTGTATACATAAATATGTTGTGCAGAACGGATTCAAATGTTGGAGGGCTTCATTTGCAAGTGCAGGGTAATCAGATCTGAGAAATAACCAAAAGTTTGAGAGTTCAGTTTTGTTGCATTATAGTTTCAAAGACGTATCGCATGATAATTCCACGAGAATATATTGTTCAAGTATAGATTGTTAATGTCAAAATTGTTTCGCGGACCCCCAGGGGTCCTCGGACCACAGTTTAAGAATCTATGTGTTAGAACAGGGGTGGCCAACCCGCGGCACGCGTGTCACAGTGTGGCACGGCGGCGTTTTTACAGTGGCACGCGGAGACTTATTAAAAATTAAGAAATTTGAAAAAAAATTGTCAAAATCGTCTGAGGGGAACATGTCTAAAAATTGTCTGTAAAAACCCTACTCATTCGCTACTGAAAATAACAGCGCAGGAATATATGCACTTTTTAGCCTATATAACAGTTACCCTATAACAGCGCACCTTATTATATTTTTTGTATGCTGGACAAGTTGGAAGTGGCACGCATATTATTTTTTTTTCAGATAGTGGCACTCTTCCCAAAAAGGTTGGCCACCCCTGTGTTAGACTATCTCTGCCTGCTGAGGTCAAGGTCAAGGTAATAGGGTTTACGGAGTTCCTAAGCATTGCACTGCTTTCACCTCCTAACGGATAATGAATTAATAAACTCATAGTAATTTTCCGAAGTAAACGAGTTATCAAGCATGAATTTTAAAAAATCGCACACGCACCGAAGGCGAGGTCTTTCAGCAATTTGCATACTACCGAGATAGCGCTGTTGCCACAGATGTAAGTCCAAGTACTAAAGCTTAAATTAAAAAAGAAAAAAAGAATTGGAGGAATAGTGGGAAGCGAGTGTAACGTGCATTGTTTACTTTTGTATCTGAGATTTGTATAAGCTCATATTAAAACGTATTACTCCGTAGCTCATATTACTCCGTAGCGAAGTGCGGGTTTTCAGCTAGTATATATATATATATATATATATATATATATGTTATAGTTTTTATAAAAATCTGCGCGCAATGCATTGACCTAAGATTCATTATTCATAAAACAATGTTTTTTAGCATAAAATAATTTCTAACAATTTCCCAACAATTCTGCTTTTGCTTTCTAATAGATGAAGCTTTGTACAATTCACCCTAAAAAATTGGTTTAAATTGATTACAAATTAACTGTTTGACAACACATTAAGCTTGGTAGTAAAATTAGTGTATTTTTGCGAGTGCAATCTCCCCCCTTGAAGAAAATCGAAAGGAACCATGCATTAAATTAAAAGAAGCTGAATAAATTTCAAAAAAATTACAGAAAATGAAAAGATTTAGACCTTTTTGAGAAACAAAGCGAATTACTGTAATAAATTTGACTACTATGTTCTACTAGAAACTAAACTAAAGAGTGAGAAACTTCAAAACGAAAGTTGTGCAAAGTTTAAATCATTTTTGCATGTTTTTTAATGAATTTAATATATTTACATATTTACAAGAAGATGATAATAGACTGGAAAGCCTCAAAATTAGCTAAATTCAACAGAATAGACATATTATGGGATCTTAATCCCCTTCGAAGAAAACTACATTCTAAACTGATTCATCACTCTAGCAACAACAAAGAAGAGAGACGAAGGCGAAATTCGAATTGCAAACATTTGAGAATAAAATCAAACGATGGGCTTGCAGCGCCATCTCTTGACATATTTCTCTTCACGGGTATTCAGCTAACTAAGCATAAAAGTTCTCAACTCACGGTTCAGATTTGGAGAGGTTACGCCATTTCGGGACTGTGCTACTGTAAGGTTATTTTGGTGATGAAGCAAGAGAGTTTAGGCCGTGCCTGTGGATGGAAATGGAATTTGTCGAGTTTGTTTGAGCACAGAGTGGACTTAAGTGCGAGTGGCGTTTGACCCATCCCCGAGTTCGGTTGCTTGTGTAAAAAAAAAAATAAATAAAACATAACGAGTTTTAATAAAGGATTTTAAGCTTTTTTATAAGAAGCTGGTCTATCCTTAGAGCTGGATTACATTTTAAGGTGTAAAATTTCTTTCTCTATTACAGAGTAGAATAAAAAAAAATAAAAAAATTCGATCCAAGTCGGTTAACATTGAGGTGAGCGAATCCAATAGGGTTAGTACACAGCAGCCTTAAGTGTGAAAGAAGGAGCATTTCCGGTGCCTCATTGCAACGAGGATTTCGCAATTTCAGGATTGGGAATAAGCAACCGTGTGTACCAAAAAAAAAAAAAAATTAGAGAGACTGACTTGGGAAAACAGTTTGAACTTTCTGGGAAGCATAAAGTTTAAAATGTAGATCAATAGTTGTAGGTTGTGTGATTTGACGTGTTGAGAGCAGAGAACAACAGAAAACAGCCGGAAAATCACTGCGTGGAGCTCAAGACGGTAACCACTATACCATGTGGGCGAAAAACGAAAGTCGGGCTCGGCCGGGATTTGAACCCGGGACCTCTCGCACCCAAAGCGAGAATCATACCCCTAGACCACCGGGCCACACTCGATCAGTGTTGCAAGAGTTATTTAAATTTAATTGATTTTGTTTTGTGTTTTTTATTTTATGTTAAGTGACTAATATTTGTTTTGTTTTTTGTTATAACATGCCTTATTTTAAAATTAAACAGATTTTATGTGTTTATTTATTTTATATTAAGTAATATCAAAATGTGTTTGTTAAAGTTTATTTTATTTTAAATTCAGCTGGATTTTATTTTATCTCATCATAAGTTATATTAAAATTTATTGTTAAAATTTTATTATAAAAATTAGGGAGACTTTGTTTTATGTTTTTATTTATATTAAAATAAGTAATATTAATTTTTTTTAATTTGCTGTATGTTAAAAATTAAGCAGATTTTGCTTTATGTTTTAACGCTTATCTCCTTCGAAGAAAACTACATTCTAAACTGATTCATCACTCTAGCAACAACAAAGAAGAGAGACGAAGGCGAAATTCGAATTGCAAACATTTGAGAGTAAAATCAAACGATGAGCTTGCAGCGCCATCTCTTGACATAATATTTCTCTACAATTACAAAAGGTTAATGGACGTAATAAAGAGAACCAAAGTAATCCAGATTATTTAAAAGAAGCTGTATCAAAAAACACTATCGGAAAGGAAATTATTTAGAAAATTTCAAAGCAAAACAAAATGTTCGAAAAGAAAAAAACAAATATTACAGATTTGGATCTTAAATATCAAATAATTGCTACCAAATTTTAAAGTGTATCAGAAGCAGTGGCGCACCCAGGGGGTGTGCCAAGGGGCCTTGTCCCCCTCCCAAGAAATATAAATTGCATTATTAATATTGAATTTGCATTATAAATATTTTTATCCGTTCAACTCGGCCCCCTCCAAGTTTAAATCCTGGGTGCGCTACTGATCAGAAGGTCCTATTTATCAGCAATGGTGAGGAATACTGTCGATTCAACATGTTGTTTTTCCCGATGGGCAAAACTGGGACCCTTTTCGGTACAGATGTAGTATACGCAACGAACGCCAAGGGGCGATTTTTCGCCAAATCTGATGGTTGTTTGGCGGTTTTTATATTCTGGCAGGGAGGATTTTAAGATCGGATGGTATTTTTTAAAATTTTTTTGCGATAAGCTTTGTTTTACTGACCGCTACAGCCAGCGGAAGCTTTATTTTTACTGTACAACAGCCAGCGGTATGTAGGGAAGCCAGCGGCTGGGGATTTTCTGTAATGTTTTTGGACGGATGCGTAACGGAGCGTAGCGGAGTGAAGCAAGGGTATCTGAGCGAAGCGAAGATCCCGTGTGCACCTACGAGTTTCATAAAGCCAGCAGTAAGTTTGTTTTCCAATTTATTGCTTACATTTCGCAGTTTAAGCCTAACAGGTCTCCGAACGGGATTTTGGCGCCAAAGTGGCGATTGCCCGTTGCGTATACTACATCTGTTCCTAATTTTCCCGTTCGAAGGACAAGAAATTAATCCAAAACATCGTAGAGGAAACACTACGATCGATGCTGTATTTTTAAATCGCAGTCTACGAACGGGAGTCTATCAGACCGTTTCTAGGTACTAGGGCCGTTCCAACCCGCAAAGTCAAAAGGGGGGGGGGGGCAAGTCAGCCGCCTGGTTAAAAGAAAATTTTAAACTAATTTATTAGTAAAACAATCAACATAAAAATATTATCATTATGCTAGGTAACTACTTCGAGTTAAAAATGCATTTTATAAGTATAACTGGAAATAAGCAAAACCACATTGATTTTAAAAACGCTACTCCACGTCTCAACCAGTTGGGAAATACACTGTTCGTTTTTGTTTTGACGCGTTTTAACCCATCATCCCATCAAATCGCGTCGCAGCGGGCGGTTTTTGTCAGGTTGCAGGAAAATACTCGTTATGCCCCGTTTATATTCGTTTATGGAAAGTATGTTACATGATCCATTTAAAAATGAAAAAGATATTATAGCTGAAGATTTATGCGATGGAATTGACGACGTCGCACCCTATATTTCCCCTGAAATGAACACGTTAAATGTGACTCAATACCTATTTACAAATAATCTCATCTATCTGTTTCCATTTAGTGATTGCCATACGAATTTTTTTTAACATTACTTGTGACTGTGGCTAGCGGGGAAAGAAGCTTTTCAAAACTTAAAACAATAAAAAATTATTTGAGATCAACAATGGACAAGAAAGGCTTTCAGACTTATCTATTATTAGTATCGAAAAGGACATTTCGGAAGATATAGATGTATCAGATATTATAACAGAATTTGCAATAAAAAAAGGCAAGAAAAGCAAAGATTATTTAAGCTTTTTGACTGACTTATTAAGTATATGTATTAATATATATGTGTTGTATGTATTTAATATAACGAATTCATTTGGTTATTATATCAATACATTAATAATTATTATGTTAGGTTGTAAAAATTAAAAAATAAACTGAATTTATAATATTTTCTGTAATTCGTTGTTTCATTTAAGGTAAAAATATTTCAGAGAAATTTCAATTAATCCATACAGTATGAGGGGGGGGGGGCAGCAAAATTATTCTCGCACATGAGCGGCAGCTACCCTAGGAACGGTCCTGATAGGTACCACCAACTTCTTTACAGCAGAATTGGTTAAAAATCTGAACAGGCAACCATTTTATAAGCAAGGGATAACAAATTGCTTAGAAGTTTTAGGGCCTGTTCACGTGTTCACATAGGAGTCTGGTAGCTGAAGTGTAAGAGGAAAGATGGCGTAGAGACGGAAATAAACCAATCAAAAGCGTTAAAAAATTCGTTGCTGATCGTTTCGAGGTTTGTCATTGGTTAAATATATTTCAATACTTTAACACACCCGCTACCGGACTCCTATATGAACAGGCCCTTAAGGCTGCTATGTTCTAAGAAAAAAATCGTATTTCCCTTTTCCTCTTCTTGCAGACTCTTGTGGTGGGAGGAGTCCAGTTGACAGTTCGGGAAATCCAACCCCCTTAGGATTGACATTTTGAGGGATTGTAATGGCTCTCTCTCTATAGGGGAGTTAAGCGCTGCCCCCCAAATTTTTTATTTAAAATATGTTTTTGTCAACTCTTTACAGGTACATAAATGCTGATAATCAAATAAAATTGGTATTGTCAGATAACCTGAACTTTTCTGCACCTTGCTACAGGATTCATTTTATAAATTTCGTCCACCGAAAGAATTTATGAGCGTTAAAAACACACTATACCAGATTTTTCCCCTAATAATTTAAATTTTAAAATATTAATTGCCTTTAAAAAAAAACGAAAAATGTACGCAAATGTAAAATTTCTTTCTCTATGACGGAGTACAATAAAAAAAAAAATCTTTGAATCCAAGTCTGTAATCCGTGGACAAATTTTCTCCATAGGTTAACATTGAGGTGAGCGAATCCAATGGGGTTAGTACATAGCAGCCTTAACAGAATTGTGAGTCGTAGTTAAAATTCGTAGCCAACAATTTATTTATTTTATTTTTATTTATTTTTTAAGCTTACTTGAAAGAATAATTTCCAAACATTATAGAGTGAAACAAGTGGCTTACTTATTTTTTATTTTTTATTTTCTCATTACACTTTTGAAAAGGGTTATATCAAAATAGTACCCCCTCCTTTGAGGCGTATGTTGATAATTTCCTCGCGGACCTACTCAGTCAAAGCCGGATATCAGCTACGTGATAGCTGATAAAGGCTCTGCTAGATTTAAAATTTAAAGTCACGTCGTTCAGGTGCCTCCGTGTCTGGCTGTTTAAAAACACAGACCTGAAGTGTAAATGGGATACGGAGAGTAATTATACCGTTCCTATGCCTGTGGGATTTCGTGGGACCTGTGTGTCATTCCCAGAATTTGCATATATTGTCTTCCCTCATCTGTCACAGTGTCGCTGGTATGAATAAAGTCTAGCCAGTTGTTTGGTCACCCTGGGAAAATCAGACAGACTTTTTTTTTTTTTTTTTTTTTTTTAATTTGCATTCATTTTGTAATTATTACTTTATATTTACCAGATGTGTCTTTTAACGGATATGGTTATATATTGAAGTGTTTTGGGAGCGTGTAACAAAAAATAATCCACAATCAGAAGGTTAGAACATCAATTCTTTATTTCACCGCTCACTTAATTCCATCTCTGGTAAAACTGCTCTTTTTTGTTGCCAAGGCAACTTACTTAAAAAGTAGATCGTTTTATTTCATTAACGTTGCCACTCGCAATTACTTCGACTTAAAATACATTTGGTGAGATACTACAATATAAAAAAATATGAGCAAGTTTAGATTTTGTGTTTAAAAAGTTTAACATTCAACATTTTAAAGCATGTTTAGTTTCGGATACATCTCCTAATCCAAAAGCTCTATTTTCATTTATTCGCTCCTTAGGAAAACTGTTTATTTCTTGATCGCTTGCTAAAGGCACTTTTTCTCTCCTTTATTCTTTTCCGTGTGTGTACGTCTTTTTATTTAATCAAAACAAATGAAATACAGAGGCTGTTCGCACATTTTTTAGACGATTTTGGTAAGCGGTAATAAAAAATCGTTTGCTGCAAAAGAAATAATTGCAATTGTACTATGTTTTTAAAAGTCAAAATTATCGACTGCGGCTTGAAAGTTTTGTTTTTATTCAAAATGGAGTTTTTAACAAAGCAGTGGTTCGAAGGCTACATTTATGCTCTTTCCGAAAAGAAATATGCATACTCCGTTATCCAAAAACGATGTGAGAGTCATGGTTTTGTGATATCTAAAGCGTCGATAGGTAATATCATCAACAAGAAAGGAAAAAAAAACGTCAAATTGGAGCCTCAAGTGGGACAAAAATTCCAAACAAGTATCCAAGGAAAAAACGGACATCTTCGACTATTGCAAAGGTACGTTGTTTAATGTTAAAAGAAAACCCCCCTAGTCAAAGGACAGTTGCAAAATCATTAAAATGCTCGGTGTCCACTGTAAACAAAATGATAAACGTTGATTTAAATCTTAAGAAAGCGAAAAAACGCAATGTGCATCGTCTTCTTCCAAATCATATTGCTGAACGCAGGACACGCTGCAGAATTCTGTATGAGAAAAACTTATCCAAAGAAAAAGGGAAAACAATTGTCACAATAGATGAATCATGGGTGTATTTAAATGATTGCAACAAAAAAAGAGCCATTTATTATCATAAAAGGGGAGAAAAAAATTTAAGTACATGGTTCAAAGAATCGAAAGAAAGTTTTTCTAAGGTATTCATGATTGTTGCTGGTTTTTCTTATAATGGCAAGTTAAAAATAAAGAGAGTGGAAAAAAATGTCAAGAGTAACTCCAAATACTATCAGGAACATATTTTATCGCCAATTTTTCTGAATGAAATACCATCGCTTTACCCACAGTGCCATCAATCTGTGAGACTCCATCAGGACAAAGCTAGCAGTCACACATCAAAATGCACTGTAAATTTCCTAAAAGAAATGGAACAAAAAACTGGTATCAAGGCCATACCCTTCACTGATATCCCTACTAAATCTCCCGATGTATCACCTATGGATTTTTGTGCTTTCGGACTTTTAAAATCTGCATTATCCAAACGTCGTCCCAAAACCCTTACAGGACTCTGGAAAGCTGTTCAGGAGGAATGGGATAGAATACCTCTTCTGACACTTCAAAAGGCATTATTATCCTTTAAATTGCGGTGTCGAAAGATAATTCAGAATAAGGGATGTCAAATAGAACATTTAAAACACAAGAATTTTATGTAATTTAGTTTTGTGAATAGAATATACAGTGGCTCCCAAAAGTGTTCGTACACTTACGATTTTCAATGAAATAGGTGTCTATCCATTGATTAAAATGAATATTTCAGAATGGGTATTTAATAATAAGATCTATAATCTATTCTTAACAAAAGTACATGAAATATTTTGAAAACATAGTAAAACTTTATTTTTAAGAAACCATTAATCCAAAAGTAACAAAAACTTTTATCTCACAAAAGTCATCGTACACTTGTAAAAAATCTCTACGTATAAGTAAATATTCTAATTTTTCGTTAAATTAATATTTAGTAGGATATCCTTTAGCATCCAAAACAGCTTTTAAACGTATGGGAATACATTGCTTTAGTTCTTTTGTAATTTTTGCATCAATGCTCCTCCATTCTTCCATCATAATTGTTTTTAGTTCGCTTTTCGTGTGAATGTCGTGTTTTCGTACTCAACCTCCAGTTCTCTCCAAATATGTTCTATTGGGTTTAAATCTGGCGATTGAGGTGGTGTTTTCAAAACTTGTGGACAATTATAGAGACACCAGAGGCGAACGTTGAGAGCCGTGTGCTTAGGATCGTTATGTTGATAAAAAACAAAGTTGTTTGCAATACCCAAATTTTGGGCTGATAATTTTAAATTGTCTCTTAAAATATTTATAAAAACAGCATGATTCATTATGCCATCAATAAATACTAAATTTCCTAGTCCTGATGCTGACATGCACCCCCACACAAGGATACCTCCACCGGCATGCTTAACTGTTCTTACTAAGTTCTTGGGATTAAGTTCCTCATTTTTTTCTTCTCCATACAATTATACGGCCATCAGCACCAAAAATGTTCATCGGCAAACAAGACATTATTCCAATAGGTTTGGGGCTTATTTATCACTGATAGTGCGAAGGGAAGCCTAAACTTTCTGATTTTCTCGCTCACAAAAAATTTTCTATGGGCAGAACGCCCATGTAATCCAGCTGTTCTGAGAACTCGTCAAAAATTTTCAGGTGAAATTGAAGTAGAAAAGGTTTCATTGAATTCTGCAGAAACTTTTACAGCACTCAAACGTGAATTTTTCACAAATTTTCTAATTATAAATCTCTGATCACGTTTTATTAACTTTGCCGAACGGCCTTTTCTTACCTTGTTTTCGATCCAATTTTCTTCTTTAAAGCGTTTTTTCACATACTGCACAGTAGAATGGGATAAATTAAGTAATTTAGCAATATTCCGAACTGATTTACCCCTACTATGATGAAAAATAGTCAATTTTCGAATGCTGTTTGTTGTTTCTTTACGACTACGAGCCATTTTTAAATAATAAATAGAATATTACGGAGTAGGCAAGCAAAAATTAAAGCCAAACAATATTTTAAATGCCACCACAATTCAAAAATAAAAATAAAGCGCCAGACGATAATTTTAATTATGAATTTATCCGAAAATATTTCAGTGTACGATGACTTTTGTGAGATAAAGTTTTTGGTACTTTTTGATTACTGGTTTCTTAAAAATAAAGTTTTACTATGTTTTCAAAATATTTCATGTAGTTTTGTTAAGAATAGATTATAGATCTTATTATTAAATGCCCATTCTGAAATATTCATTTTAATTAATGGATAGACCCCTATTTCATTGAAATTCGCAAGTGTACGAACACTTTTGGGAGCCACTGTACATCGTCTAAAAAATGTATGAACAGCCTCTGTATAAATAAAATAACAATTAAAAATAAATAAATAAAAATCAAGATAAAAATTATAAATAATATAAATAATATAGAATTGAAAAAAAAATTAAAATATTTTCTGTTTTTTTAAAAAAATTTTTATGTTTCTCTAACTTTTAATTAACTATTCCTAGTTAATACTCATTTACATATTTAAATTGCTAAGCTGAAGTTTCTTTGGGCAGTCCATGAGAGAAAACTACTGCATCCATTTACTTCAATTTGATCTTAAGCGACAGGTTTTAATCTATAGATGTGTCAAATTTAGTTTTTGTAACCGCAATTTCTATTAATAAGCTATAATAATTACAAAGAAAAAAAAAAAGAGCTTTCTGCCCATGCTCAGTGAGATCTTTGAATCTGGCTTTAGGTACTCACTAAGCACGAGGACGCATTAATTCGTTTCTGCGCATCAACGTATGCAATCAGCATATTAATTTGTTTTTGCGCAAGCTCAGTGACATGTTTAAATCTGGCTTTAGATACTTGTTAAGCACGAGGCCGCATAAACACGTTGTTTATTTGGAGGAATCTCTCTAGTTCTCTCTCTGCCATTTTTATTTTTAATTATGTTTGTGAGATATAGAATTAAACCCGAAGGAAATTGTTTATTTCACGTTATTGAGTAACCCCATTTCTTTTTATTGGGTTCAATAGTAATTTTTTAGGTGTATTTCTCTATTCTTAATATTACGATTTTCAACATTTGGCAATGATTTGTTGAGTATAATTTGTATATTAGTACATTTATTTACTATCCAGCCGTCATGTTTTGACGAGTACCGACTAGTTTAAATTTAACTTCTCTTAACTAAGCACAATAATTCATTTTAAAGTAAATTTATCCTAAAACCTCTATTAACCATTTTTTACTAGCACTCTTATTCGAATGAATCATAGTTATCACTGAAGTTAAAGACTTTGGCCCAGGTACTCCAAAAAGAGCCATAACGGCGGTGTTTCTTCTTAATTTAGTTTTTAAAAATTTATACCATTATATAATTTCTAGCTGAAAACCCGCACTTCGCTACGGAGTACATTCAAATTAAATACAACGGTCAACGCATGCAATTAATGCCAAAAAAATAAATAAATATATATATATATATATATATATATATATATATTTATAATAAATCCGACGATCAATGTATACAATTGATGTAATATATATATATATATATATATATATATATATATATATATATACTAGCTGTACCCGTCCCGGCATTGCTCGGGTAATGTAATTACCAATTTTTTAGTAGCCTTAACCCTTTGTTAATGGGCGTCGCTGTCATCCTTTTCCTCACCACGATACATTATTTTACCCATATAAATTTAATCCTTTCTGGCACATTTTGGCAAAATTTTTGACATAGGATTACTAATCGAATATCACTGCAATAGTAATCGATTTCCTTGAAAGCGAATATATCACATCCTCCACATGCTGAAATTCTTTGAAATCTTCATAGATTTTTTTCCACAAATACACCACAAATTATATGATATTAACTAAGTGCTGGCCAAAAAAAATTACGGCATTACAAAATGTGATTTTTTAATCGATTATCACTGCAATAGTAATCGATTTCCTTTAACCACCCCATCCCTCATAGAAAACAAACGCCCCAACACATCACTTGCATGACGTCGAAAAACTGGTTTTTCTCCTACTTTCACCCGCTGTACCTTCGTCCGGAAATGAAGAACGAAATCTCCAAAATGAGATTTCTCGCAAGAGTTTCCGAATCATAAAATAAATTATTAAAAAATAACTACAATTTGTAAATTAATTTTGGTTCTGGCTTTCGAAACTGTGATGTCTAGGGTCTCTGAGATAAAAATTTCGTAAAAATGTAACGACATTTACGTATCGATTAGACAATTTGGAAAAAAGGGTCACGGACAAAATCGCGTTTTTTTTCCGAAAAACGGGTGCGTACAGGCGATCGAAAAAAAATCACAATTAATCGATAAATTAAGACAGACAATTTTAATTGTGATTTCCGTATAGTGTCATCTTTTCCATATAGGCTCGTCCGAAAAAAAAAATTCTTGGACGGATACGTTAGGATTTACGGAGCTTTTACTCGTCTGGGAGCTCCAAATCGCGACTAAATATTTAATTACGGAAAATCTAATTAAAAAATCGAAAAAAGGGCTTCGAGGTGCATAATGAGACCTCGGGAGGCATCTTCGTGTCGAATCTCAAGACTGTCCGACCTACCGTCTTTGCGCTGCGCCGCGAGCAGACAAAAACTCGGTCACACACACACAGACTTTGCCTTTTATATATAAAGATACAGTCGAACCTCCATATATCGAACTCTTAGCAAATCTCCAAGTTCATTACATAGAAAAACTGTTTCTATATATCGAAAAAATCTCTATATATCGAAATATTTTTCAAGACGTATTGGGAGATTTTATTCCAGTTTAGATTAAAATCTCCCAATTTTTGGCGTTTGAAACAATACGTCGTAGACTTCAATTCGCGGAAAATGTCCCTGATGAAGTTTTTAGTGAACTGAATAAATGCGAACATTTCTGTGAGGAACTTTCTGCAAAACTGGCTGTTCAGCAAGATATTCGTAGTTTTTTTTTTAAAAGAATGTAACTGTGATCATTGTAATCACTGTCTGGATTGTTTTTTTTTTTTAAGGTATGTAGTACGGAATAAATCTTTAATATTAATTCATTTTTTTAGTTATTAACTTTCATTTAATGTGATTCACATAAAAATTGGAAATGGAGTTTCGTATACGAAAATTAGCTTTAATTTTAATGTTTTAGGAGAATTATGATAAAACTAAGATCAATTCTATATATCGAATTTTTTTCCGGCACTTTGCTACTTCGATATATGGAGGTTCGACTGTATATATATATGGAAAGCGAATTCAAGAGACCTCAAGAAATTCACAATACGTTGTATTTAAGATTATAAAAATTTAAACTTGTTTAGATATAAAAATAGAAGGCTATTTACAAAAGGGGTTGAGTTGAGTATCAAGGTAATGTCTTTACAGCAGTCACTGGAAAATACAAATGTAGTTTTAGGGGCCTTCTTGCCCAAACTTCATTACAGGGTCGTCTGCCCTTTCTCACGTTCGACTGTCAGCGTCGGCTTCCAGGGGTCAACTGATGAGTAACACCTCTCTCCGCGGGATGGCACTGTTGTCGCCTCGTTTCCTCAGCGCTGCGTTGCAAGCGTTCCCATATATATATATATATATATATATATATAAATAAATCGTAAGGGATATTTATTTTTTTTTGGGATAATATCCAATCGTCTGCTGCATTAGAAAGAAAAAAAATTTTTTTTTGTCTATTTAGTTGTTATGCACGTGACGATAAATTTATTTAAAGTACCAGAAAAAGAAATCACGTGATCGGCATTTAATAAATTAAATTCTAAAAATTAATCTTTAAATATTCACCAAAAATCAGAAAATCTAGGTAAAGATTCGAAAAAGATTTCATTTTAAAGGAATGTTTATGATCTTTCTCGTGATATCAATTTTATAACCCTCAAATTATTATTTTAAATGCAAACTTAAAAAAAGTTACAAAAACAGCTTAAAAATTTAATTTAAAAAAATCTAATATGAATTTTTTAAAAATCTTTCTGAGTGCACCCCTACACCATAAGAAGAATCGCCATGCACATTTTCAGCCCTCTAGGTCCAGCGGTTCGGTCTGTGCGTTGTATGTCAGTGAGTCAGTCAGTTAGTTACGGAACTGTTTTATGCACTGCTCAAAACAATTAGGGGAGCACATGGTTTTAACGAAATTACGCAAATACTTACACCGATAAGTAACATAAAATAAATCATCCATAATTTAAAGCCTAGCAGGAAACAGAAGAAGAAAACTTCATATGCAAATCAAAGTTCATGACGTCAAAAACCAGAAAAAGAACATAAGGACGGAAATCGGGATGTTGCAGAAACGTCTGTTTCACTGCCTTAACTGTGAAATTCGATTGCTCAGTTATTCTTTTTGAGAAAAGGTGACTTGAAAATGTCTCAACAACGTGATTTACCGGAATCCATGGCATGGTGTATTATAGGCAGACTTGAATCCGGGCAAACACAACGTAGTGTCACGGACGCTGTTGGAGTCGCCAGAAGTGTCGTTGCAAGGCTGTGGAATCGATTCCAAGAAAGAGTGAATGTTAGACGTCGACCAGGGCAAGGTCGGCCACGCGCCACTACAGTTACGGATGACCGGTATATACTGTTAACAGCTCGTCGAAACAGAACAGACAATGCTACTCAGCTGCAAAGACAGCTGCTCTTGGCAACAGGACGAAGGGTGTCCAGCCAAACAGTACGTAATAGGCTTCATCAGGGAGGTCTCTATGCACGTAGGCCAATGGTCTGCATTCCGTTGACCTCACGCCACCGTGCGGCCCGAAGAAGATGGGCTGCTGAACATCGAGATTGGGAGCAACATGATTGGAACCAAGTGCTGTTTACACACGAGTCCCGATTCAGTCTGGAGTGTGACACCCGACGAGTTTTGGTGTGGAGGGAAAGGGGCACTCGAAATAACCCCACATTCGTTCGTGAAGGGTCATAATACAGACGAGCTGGTTCTATGGTATGGGCTGGAATCAGCATAGGTGGACGTACGGACCTGCATATCATTCGGAATGGTACTTTGACGGCCCGAAGGTATGCAGACGAGATACTGAGACCTCATGTCATACCTTACGCTGCAGCCATTGGAGATTCCTTTGTTTTCCAGCATGATAATGCCAGACCGCATACAGCTCGTCTTGTGGAGAACATGCCTGAAGCTGAAACAATACAGCGTATGGAATGGCCAGCGTGCTCTCCTGACCTGAATCTAATCGAGCATGTTTGGGACATGCTCGGACGACGCATTGCTGCGAGACCAAGGCCTCCTTTTACTCTCTGAGACTTTTTGATTGCACTTCTTGAGAAGTGGAACAGTATTCCCCAAAGTCTTATCGATAACATCATCGCATCCATGGAAAACAGGTGTGCAGCAGTCTAAGCTGTTCGAGGAGACCACACGCCATATTAAAAATCTTGCATCATTTCTAAACAATACTTTTTTTTATCGTTTACATGTAACCAAATTGTTTCCCTCAATCATCTTTTCATGTTTTTTCCATATTTTCAAAGAATTAAAGCTTAATTACAAATTTTTTACGTCTTTTTTTCTGTATTGCGCATTGATACGCGTGTACTATCCATTTTATGCCAATACGTGGCTGTCTCGCAAGGTTTTCTTAAATTCTTTGCTTGCTCCCCTAATTTTTTTGAGCAGTGTATATATAGATTACTTTTTGTTTTTCACCAAATGTGTCTTATAATGAAAATTACAGTATAAAAATATACTTTCACGATTTGAGATTTAGTTTTAATAAATTTTAACATTCAACATTTTAAAGAATGCTTAGTTTTGGATACATCTGTTGAGCCAAGAGACTCATTTTTGCATCATTTTTTTTTTTTTTTTTGCACTTTTTTGCATAGGTATGATTTTAAGATAATTTTTCTCCGCTATTTATTAAAGTTTTATTCGTAAAATTTTTAATCATCTTGAAGGGGGTAAAAAAAAAATCATTTTTCTATGGGGTTAATTCTTTGAGGATATGTATGTACTCTATAAACCACTTAGTACCATATCAGTTTGAAACGTCATAGTTCCTCGTCTCATGTAATGGTTTTCAGGATTTATTTTTTTATACCTTAACCTTTAGCTTACGGGGGCCATTTTTCCTGGTCCCTCTTTAAAACGGGAAATTTCCTACCTCCTTTGTAAGAACGGTCATTAAGGGGGTTACAAATATATATATATATATATATATATATATATATATATATATATATATATATATATATATATATTTAAAATTAAGATAATTAAAAGGGCAGATGTGACCATTTAATACACCTCTAACCTGAAATAAGATTGACATATATAAATAGGCAAAAAACGGAATCGGAGGTGGTATAGTTGATGACTGGGGGGGGTTGTGACCCCCCAACCCCGGTCATCAACTATACCACCTCCGATTCCGTTTTTTGCCTATTTATATATGTCAATCTTATTTCAGGTTAGAGGTGTATTAAATGGTCACATCTGCCCTTTTAATTATCTTAATTTTAAATATCTATATATCGTAAATATTTTTGTGAGCAGCTTAGCGCCTAAAATTTATTTACTCTTTTTTGTTTCATATTAAGTAATTTACATTTGTAAACTATATAAACTATATATATATATATATATATATATATATATATATATATGTATATGTATATATATATATATATATATATATATATATATATATATATATATATATATATATTTATTTACATATATATATATATATATATTTACATATATATATATATGTATATTTACATATATATATATATATATATATATATATATATATATGTATATATACACACACACACACACACACACATATATATATATATATATATATATATATATATATATATTCATTGGCCCGTATTTTTGGGGTACATGCTATCCCACCCCGTAAGGAAAAGGTTAATCAACGCTATGGTTTAAAAAAAAAGGAGGAAACGTAAAGGAGCCTTTTTTTCCCCTTTCCTTTTCAGACTGGTTTCCAGAGCATCATAACAGAATACTTCGAGATGTATTCCTCCCAAAACACCCCCAAGTCCTGCGAAAAGTTATCTTAAAAACCTCCGCCTTAGAGTAAGTCTTCCAATTCCCATGTCCAACAAAGCGAAGGAAATCAAGGATTAGTTTCGTTTCCCCCCACCCCCCTCTCTTTTACTTTTAGAGGGATTAGAGCCCACATAATGTTTAAAAGGATTAAGCTACGCTATAATTCATATTCAAGGGTATTTGAATGTCCTTAATACCTTTGCAAAGGGAGATGGGCACGTTTAGGACTCGGGTGGAACAAACGCGGTTCATCTTTTCTTAACCGTTCCGTTCACTGTAAATAAATGTAGTGAGAAAGCGATTCGCGTTAAACGTTCTGGGTAATAGGCAGATGAAAGAGATGAAAGATTGCATCAGTGAAGGAAATAAGATGTTTCCGGTTGGCTTATACCCGCATCGGTTATCGTTCGACGTTGGACTTACACTCTGTGACTTTCACGGGAAATTTTAAAACAGGAGTGTCGCTCCATATATATTTTTATAACACAGATTAAGGGAGCGTACACATGACTTCGCGAATCTTCATTTGTGTTTTACATATATGGATATATAAAGACGTGATAAACCAAATCATGTTCATGTTTTGGTTTTCAATTTCATGTTATATGGTTTACTAGCTGAAAACCCGCACTTCGCTACGGAGTACATTCAAATTAAATACAACGGTCAATGTATGCAATTAATGCAAAAAAAAAATAAACATATATATTTATAATAAATACGATGATTAATGTATACAATTGATGTAAAAAATATACATATATATATATATATATATATATATATATATATATATATATATATATATATTTATAAAAAAATAGTAAGGGATATTTATTTTTTTTTGGATAATATCCAATCGTCTGCTGCATTAGAACGAAAAAATTTTTTTTTTGTCTATTTAGTTTTTATGCACGTGACGATAAATTTATTGAAAGCACCAGAAAATGAAATCACGTGATCGGCATTTAATAAATTAAATTCTAAAAATGAATCTTTAAAAATGCACCAAAAATCAGAAAATGGAGGTAAAGGTTCGAAAAAGATTTCATTTTAAAGGAATTTTTATGGTCTTTCTCGTGATATAAATTTTATAACCCTCAAATTATTTTTTTAAATGCAAACTTAAAAAAAGTTACGAAAACAGCTTAAAAATTTAATTTAAAAAAATCGAAGAATTGTTCAAAAATCTTTCTTAGTGCACCCCTACACCATAAGAAGAATCGCCATGCAAAATTTCAGCCCTTTAGGTCCAGCGATTTGGTCTATGCGTTGTATGTCAGTCAGTGAGTCAGGTACGGAACTGTTTTATATATATAGATTATTTTTCTTAAAAGGAGAGAGTTGCAATCCGCGCCTTACTATGCAAGTATTTATGTTCAATTCTTAATTATTTGTAAAAGTTTAAATTAAAAAAATATCAGTTTAATATATATACATATATATAAAGGGGAGCCTATAGTACCTCCGACCTATTTTGATGTTTTAATATGTAGTACATAAATATAAATCAATGCTTTTTTTTTAATTCTTCAGAATCTAAGAGTTAACCTGTAATTTTTTCAATGCGAATTATTTATATGATTTTTAGGACAATTTAGAATTAAAGTGTCTTTAAGACCCACACGTTGTACCTTGGCTCTACTGATTGAAAATTTTATTACTTGTTTCAAAAGTAAACATTTCACCCTAACCTAACCCTGAATTCAGAATCGAAGAAAAAATCATGAAAGTCCATCAGTTAAGTTAATCTATAAACACAGTTAAAAAATTACAACTAAACATTAAAGCAAAACATCAATATCTCTCTATTCTAAAAAAAAAGTAACACCCGCTGTCAAAAGCTTGTCACGTTATCTCCTCCGAAACCGCTGGGGGTATGGGATCGAGAGCGATACCAATGGATGCAGAAAAATGTGGGGAACAAAGTAAGACATGACTTATCTTCGTCGGACTTTGTTTTTTTTATTATTTTATTTTTGTGGAAAAATATTGACTTTTTCATCTTCAGATTACGATAACTCGCCAAAAAATGATCATAGAATTTTGATCTTTTTGCAATCTAAGACTACAGACATTTCTCTTTCAAACTAGACCTCATTTGTTTAAAAATATTTTAAAACAGACTAGTATTTTCATCAAAAAATGAAACAGTTTTTCAAGAAATATTGACTTTTTCATCTTCAGATTACTATAACTCGCCAAAAAATGATCATGGAATTTTGATCTTTTTGCAATCTAAGACTACAGACATTTCTCTTTCAAACTAGACCTCATTTGTTTAAAAATATTTTAAAACAGACTAGTATTTTCATCAAAAAATGAAACAGTTTTTCAAGAAATATTGACTTTTTCATCTTCAGATTACTATAACTCGCCAAAAAATGATCATAGAATTTTGATCTTTTTGCAATCTAAGACTACAGACATTTCTCTTTCAAACTAGACCTCATTTGTTTAAAAATATTTTAAAACAGACTAGTATTTTCATCAAAAAATGAAACAGTTTTTCAAGAAATATTGACTTTTTCATCTTCAGATTACTATAACTCGCCAAAAAATGATCATAGAATTTTGATCTTTTTGCAATCTAAGACTACAGACATTTCTCTTTCAAACTAGACCTCATTTGCTTAAAAATATTTTAAAACAGACTAGTATTTTCATCAAAAAATGAAACAGTTTTTCAAGAAATATTGACTTTTTCATCTTCAGATTACTATAACTCGCCAAAAAATGATCATAGAATTTTGATCTTTTTGCAATCTAAGACTACAGACATTTCTCTTTCAAACTAGACCTCATTTGTTTAAAAATATTTTAAAACAGACTAGTATTTTCATCAAAAAATGAAACAGTTTTTCAAGAAATATTGACTTTTTCATCTTCAGATTACTATAACTCGCCAAAAAATGATCATAGAATTTTGATCTTTTTGCAATCTAAGACTACAGACATTTCTCTTTCAAACTAGACCTCATTTGTTTAAAAATATTTTAAAACAGACTAGTATTTTCATCAAAAAATGAAACAGTTTTTCAAGAAATATTGACTTTTTCATCTTCAGATTACTATAACTCGCCAAAAAATGATCATAGAATTTTGATCTTTTTGCAATCTAAGACTACAGACATTTCTCTTTCAAACTAGACCTCATTTGTTTAAAAATATTTTAAAACAGACTAGTATTTTCATCAAAAAATGAAACAGTTTTTCAAGAAATATTGACTTTTTCATCTTCAGATTACTATAACTCGCCAAAAAATGATCATGGAATTTTGATCTTTTTGCAATCTAAGACTACAGACATTTCTCTTTCAAACTAGACCTCATTTGTTTAAAAATATTTTAAAACAGACTAGTATTTTCATCAAAAAATGAAACAGTTTTTCAAGAAATATTGACTTTTTCATCTTCAGATTACTATAACTCGCCAAAAAATGATCATAGAATTTTGATCTTTTTGCAATCTAAGACTACAGACATTTCTCTTTCAAACTAGACCTCATTTGTTTAAAAATATTTTAAAACAGACTAGTATTTTCATCAAAAAATGAAACAGTTTTTCAAGAAATATTGACTTTTTCATCTTCAGATTACTATAACTCGCCAAAAAATGATCATGGAATTTTGATCTTTTTGCAATCTAAGACTACAGACATTTCTCTTTCAAACTAGACCTCATTTGTTTAAAAATATTTTAAAACAGACTAGTATTTTCATCAAAAAATGAAACAGTTTTTCAAGAAATATTGACTTTTTCATCTTCAGATTACTATAACTCGCCAAAAAATGATCATAGAATTTTGATCTTTTTGCAATCTAAGACTACAGACATTTCTCTTTCAAACTAGACCTCATTTGTTTAAAAATATTTTAAAACAGACTAGTATTTTCATCAAAAAATGAAACAGTTTTTCAAGAAATATTGACTTTTTCATCTTCAGATTACTATAACTCGCCAAAAAATGATCATAGAATTTTGATCTTTTTGCAATCTAAGACTACAGACATTTCTCTTTCAAACTAGACCTCATTTGTTTAAAAATATTTTAAAACAGACTAGTATTTTCATCAAAAAATGAAACAGTTTTTCAAGAAATATTGACTTTTTCATCTTCAGATTACTATAACTCGCCAAAAAATGATCATAGAATTTTGATCTTTTTGCAATCTAAGACTACAGACATTTCTCTTTCAAACTAGACCTCATTTGTTTAAAAATATTTTAAAACAGACTAGTATTTTCATCAAAAAATGAAACAGTTTTTCAAGAAATATTGACTTTTTCATCTTCAGATTACTATAACTCGCCAAAAAATGATCATAGAATTTTGATCTTTTTGCAATCTAAGACTACAGACATTTCTCTTTCAAACTAGACCTCATTTGTTTAAAAATATTTTAAAACAGACTAGTATTTTCATCAAAAAATGAAACAGTTTTTCAAGAAATATTGACTTTTTCATCTTCAGATTACTATAACTCGCCAAAAAATGATCATAGAATTTTGATCTTTTTGCAATCTAAGACTACAGACATTTCTCTTTCAAACTAGACCTCATTTGTTTAAAAATATTTTAAAACAGACTAGTATTTTCATCAAAAAATGAAACAGTTTTTCAAGAAATATTGACTTTTTCATCTTCAGATTACTATAACTCGCCAAAAAATGATCATGGAATTTTGATCTTTTTGCAATCTAAGACTACAGACATTTCTCTTTCAAACTAGACCTCATTTGTTTAAAAATATTTTAAAACAGACTAGTATTTTCATCAAAAAATGAAACAGTTTTTCAAGAAATATTGACTTTTTCATCTTCAGATTACTATAAC
Source organism: Dolomedes plantarius (assembly GCA_907164885.2). Classification (NCBI taxonomy): domain Eukaryota; kingdom Metazoa; phylum Arthropoda; class Arachnida; order Araneae; family Dolomedidae; genus Dolomedes; species Dolomedes plantarius. The sequence continues at coordinate 138,319,601 of OU015500.1, read as the reverse complement.
TCGCCAAAAAATGATCATAGAATTTTGATCTTTTTGCAATCTAAGACTACAGACATTTCTCTTTCAAACTAGACCTCATTTGTTTAAAAATATTTTAAAACAGACTAGTATTTTCATCAAAAAATGAAACAGTTTTTCAAGAAATATTGACTTTTTCATCTTCAGATTACTATAACTCGCCAAAAAATGATCATAGAATTTTGATCTTTTTGCAATCTAAGACTACAGACATTTCTCTTTCAAACTAGACCTCATTTGTTTAAAAATATTTTAAAACAGACTAGTATTTTCATCAAAAAATGAAACAGTTTTTCAAGAAATATTGACTTTTTCATCTTCAGATTACTATAACTCGCCAAAAAATGATCATAGAATTTTGATCTTTTTGCAATCTAAGACTACAGACATTTCTCTTTCAAACTAGACCTCATTTGTTTAAAAATATTTTAAAACAGACTAGTATTTTCATCAAAAAATGAAACAGTTTTTCAAGAAATATTGACTTTTTCATCTTCAGATTACTATAACTCGCCAAAAAATGATCATAGAATTTTGATCTTTTTGCAATCTAAGACTACAGACATTTCTCTTTCAAACTAGACCTCATTTGTTTAAAAATATTTTAAAACAGACTAGTATTTTCATCAAAAAATGAAACACAGTTTTTCAAGAAATATCGTCCCCTATGTGGATGTAATATCGATGCTCCTCGAGTTTTTATGTTACAAAGAAAATATTTACATCATCTGGAAGCTGAAAGCTTTCTTATTCATATAAACCTCATCTCAAGTCTATATCTTAAATTTTCGATTTTTAATTGAATTTTAAAGCTGATAATTCAACAGTGATGAATCGCCCTTCGCATTATGGGTGACAACAGTAAATGGATGGAAGCTGTTACATTGCCCGAGAATCACCCCTATGTATCATCTCGCTATTAGCCATAACAGAGGAGCGAGCGTAGCGAGCCTAGGGACGAAGCCCCTAGTTGTTCTACATTATTGTTGTACCTAATGACCCCTGGCCGGATGTTCCAGGCCAGGTCCATATAGGCTTCGGGCTGAGTAGTGCGGTTTCTTTTATAATAGCACCACAAGGGTAGAGTCCGACTTCCCTAGGTGCCACCACAATTTTGAGCGTGCACCCCCGGGGGATCGTACCTTCCCCACCCACTGACCTCATAGAAGGTCTCTCCGGTCTATGGATTTAACGTGCCCATATCTGGCCTAGAGCGAAGGTATTTAACGGCACTTGTCGGGATTCGATCCGAGCACCCTCAGTACCGAAAGCAGACGCGCTACCGATAGGCTACATGGGGCCCATTCTACATCGGAAGCTGCCAAATCAACTCTCAAAAATATTTTCTGCTGCTCTGTTCGGGATTTGTTGTCTTAAGAAATAGTGATGATTCTCGCCTTAGAAAACCAGTAAAAAAGAAATGCTAATCAAATGTGAACCCACAGACCGACCCTGGTACCAAATGTCAACGCCCTAGCCATGTTCTCATGTCCGGCGTTGACACGCCGGACATGAAAACATTAAATCCGTAGGCCGGAAAGTTCCTCCACGTGGTATGGGGGTGCTAGGAGGGTACGAGCCCAACAGATGTCACCCCTGGCCCTAAAATTGTGGTGGAATTAGGGGCCATGTGGGATCACCTATGTGGTGCACCCTACAAGAAACCAACAATTCTTTCGATGTTGGTCGGAAGTCGAAAGATAAGTGCATGCGCTTTGGAACAATAACATTTTAACTTGCAGGTCGGCTGTCGAAAGTTACTGTGTCCAATCGGAAAGCTATATTTTGGCTCGCTGTTATCTTTTTAATTAAGCAAGAACAATCTTTCAATTTAGTATATACTAAAAGCGTGAATGACGTGTTTCGTCGCTGTTTTCAGTGGGTCATTGCCTTGTCAGAATGTAGCCCCTTGTGACCGAATTTTTCCAAGTTGTTGTCTTGGAAAAATTCTTGTCTTGCAAGTTGTTGTCTTGCGAAAAAAAGGTGAAACAGTCACCTTTTTTTCGCAAAATGTGAATTACTCTCCCGACTTTCTGGAACATTAGAGACTCTCTGTGTATGGACCACAGATATTCTTTTTCTCTTCAGCTAGATGAGGGATTCCCAACTTGTGGGTTGCGAACCCCTTAGGAGTCGTGAGGTGTTTTCTGGGGGGTCCGCCACAGTTTTTAATCGAATAAGATAACTTTTAAGCGAATTTCACTGAAAAAAAATTTCAGGTAGTCTCTTCTAACGAAACTACTGCGGATTATTAACGTAAGATTACTTATCGTTGCTTACCTCTTTTGTATGTATATATGTATGTATGTGGTACGTATATATTTATCTATATATATGTACGTATGTGTTTATATATATATATATATATGTGTGTGTGTGTGTGTGTGTGTGTGTGTGTGCCACAATTTTGCCGCATTTTGGTACTTTACTGTTTAACTGTTTACTGCTTGTCCAAGCGATACAGACTGGGTTTGACGCGCTTCCAAAATCATAACTCGCGAGGTACGGATGGACGGTTTTAGCGTCTGAAATTTTCATTTCCGGAGGACCATTATGGAGGAACGTAATCCTACGTTAAAATATCTCAATATTTATCTACCATGAAACTATAAAGCTTTGATGTTTTTCAAGAAAATCTCTTTCAAAGCGCAAACCCAGTTCGTTAGAAATCTACCGCCTTTATTGGGTAGCAAATGAGAACCGCAGTTACTTACTACATACAGTACCCAAGTTATTTACGTCATTTTGTCTTTCATCAGCCTGTGCTGTCACTTTTGACAATACTATTGTAGTTTCTTCGATGGAATAGAGCGACTTGATTAAGGAAAAAGTTTATTTTTATTTTTATTTCCATGTTTTTATTAACTCGCTTTCTTGTGTGTTTGTGTGTTTGTGTGTTTGTCCAGTACAAATCTTGTAATCGATTTTTAACTAACTCCCCGTCTAGCTAGACATTTAAAACTTTTAGAATAGCTCAGAACACGATGACAATGCATTTTTTAAATACTTTTAGCCATCTTTAACCCTTTCAGGGGCATGGCTTGCACGGTGCAGATTTTTTCTCTCGATTGTTTTTAACCTAATAAATCTTGAAAAAATTTCCCATTTAAGGTTGTAAAATGCTTTTCCTTCTTTAAACTGATAATAGATGGCAGCATTAGCCATTTTTCTGCTCATATGACTGGAATACATTGAATGCAAGTGAAAAAAAAGACGAGATTTACCGTTTGCACTAGTGCAAACGACGCCCCTCAAAGGGTTAATCAGAATTAAATTAATTTTCAGTTATTTTCAGCTAATTTTGTTTTGTAGACTGGTGCAGCCATCTATCGACCGGGACAGGAACGAAAAGTTAAACGCAAGTTAACTTCCAATTAACTTCATTTTCTTTCAAGTTGATGGGATAATTTATTAAAAATTTTTTTAAAAAGTATTTATCAATACGTAGAATTGTCAAGTTTATAGGATTCAACAGAAAATTTAAAACATGGTATATAAAAAGTTCTTTTTATCATGTAATTATTATTTTTATGGTCATATAATTTTGAATCAATACCGTGCATTATTTTTCTTGATTTTCTGTTCTGTTCTGTTCTTAATTTTACACACCTTTGACAGAGGAATGAATGTTTCTTAAGGGGACAGTGGACTTACAAAATTGTGAAATTTGTCCAAAAATTCGATGTTTTTTATTTTATTGAATTGTGAAACTACGGACGAGTAGGAATGTGTTGCAAAAATAATTTTTTATTTCTGTGATTACTTTCCTAGTTATAGGCATTTGTATTTAATTCAGACTTTATGTGGTTACTAATAGCAATAACTTTAAATGTGTTTTTCTCAAAATAAAAATTTTCACGTCTTACGAATATTCAAACTGCTCCGGGCGCATTTCTAATGATCGTATTGCTTTGAAATTTAAGTTTTATATACTTAACTGTATATTAAATAAATCTTATGGAAAATAATTATGCTTCGTAGCTCAGAATTTCTAAATTTTGTACTCGAAAAGACGATTTATAGGTATTTTGCGTCATAAAAAGGGTGCTTTCCCTATTATTACTTTTTTCTCTTTATATTTTTAATGAATGCTTAAAATAAGCAATAAGTTTCATTGTTAGTTCTAAAAGGTATCCCGTAAATAAAAATTTCCAAATTCTATGCAAAAGAAATGCGCATGGAACATTTTTAATGAGGCCAATTATTGATATAATTAATAATTCATAATTCATAAATTATTGATATTTCCTCATTAAATTTTAACCACTCTTACATATCTTTGGTATTAATCACATATTCAAGTTTCAGGCAAATCCATCCGAAACAAAAAAAGATAGGTTTGAAGGTCCACTGTCCCCTTAATGTTCTCTATTTCTTACAAATTTCATTTTTGTTAAATTAAAGATTTAGTCGCAATTAATTTATGAAAAAATGCATTTTGGTGTTTTTGTCTTCTCAATTCTTCAAAGGCCCTTTTAATAAAAATATGCTGAAGAGGAAAGGTCGCAGGGTGCTTGCAAACCTTTGAAAGGGGGGGGGGTCAGAAAAAGGTTGGGAAACACCGAGCTAGATGATTTAGAAGTTTAAAAAGACATTAGAGGGTCCGTATCATTGGAGACACGGCGAGAAAACGAGGCTAGGAGAAACGTGAGTATGAATGTGATAAAGAAATAATTTGTGCACAGCAAGTTCAATTACTGTATGCCAGTTATCAATGCTCAGAATTGGAAGGGGGAAGGCGGGGGGGGGGAGAGGACATTGGTGTCTGAGACGGAAGTGTCTCGCACAATGGGGGGGACTAATGCTGACAAAGTGCTAATGCGTCGCGACGGCTGCAGAGGTCCGATTCGTTGGTGATTTGCGACCGCACTAAAAGTGTGATTTGTGACACGCGCAGCTCAACCGGAGCAAAAATTAATAGGCGAGATTAAGAAAAGGATGGATTTATGGGCCAGGTTTCTTATCGGTAGAAATGGGACTTAGAAATGAAACCTATGATTTTTTTTTTTTCTTTCTTTTTTTTGGTTCCAGTCGGTTATCTTATAATTCCTACTTCTGGGGAAAATGAGACGTTGATACAAATGATTAGTAATTTTTCCTATACAGTCGAACCCCGTTATAGCGAACCTGGTATATAACGAACTCACGGATATAACGAACGAAAATTTTGGTCCCGCCGTTTTCCTATTGTACGTAATTTAATTAGTATTGTGTCAGTTTAATGTAGTCGATTTTAGTCGATTTAATTCATTAATGATCATTTTTAATAGATTTTATCATTTTTAATGCATCATTATTATATAAATGTACAACTCATTGCAACTAATGAGTTGTACATTTTGTGAACTCTAGCATTTTTCTTAACGGGGGTTCGGATATAGCGAACCCCCGGATAAAGCGAACAAAATCTTTGGTCCCTTGAAGTTCGTTATAACGGGGGTCCGACTGTATTTTGAAAAGGTTTGAAATATTTTTGATTAAAAAAATTAGCGTTCTGTAAGTCAATTTCACACTGAATGTCCCATTCTAGCTCTCGTGTAAATGAAGGGCGAGACGTTTGTTGTAAAACGCACGTTGTTGCGATTCGCGAGAACTTTGATTGTATCCTAGTGGCAACATATTCCAGTTTTACCTCTACATTAGTTTGCTGTATTTTTACCATGTTTTTATTAACTCGTTTTCTTTTGTGTGTGTGTGTGTTTGTCCAGTGCAAATATTGCAATCGATTTTTGACTAACTTCCCGACTAGCTAGACATTTGAAACTTTTAGAATAGCTCAGAACACGATCGCAATGCATTACTTTAATACTTTTATCCATCTTTAAGCAGGATTGAATTCATTTTCAGTTAATTTTGTTTTGTAGACTGCTGCAGCCATCTATCGGCCGGGACGGGAACGAAAAGTTAAACGCAAGTTAACTTCCAATTATTTTTATTTTCTTTCAAGTTGATGGGATAATTCAACAAAAAAATTTTAAAAAAGTAGTTATTAATACACAGAATTGTCAAGTTTATATGATTCAACAGAAAATTTAAAAACATGGTATATAAAATGTTCTTTTTATCTTGCAATTATATGGTATAAGTTTTGTGGCAACACGTTAGGATTCGAACATATATGTAGTTTTAAGTTTCGGACTGTAGTAAGACGTTGTAATAAAAAATGTTAGTTTCTGTGTTTATACGTTGCTCTTCCTATTGAACACAAGGTGTTAGGGCCAATTCACATAGCGTCCGTTAGCGTCAGCGTTACTCGTATTGACATGTTAACCAATTACAAACCTCTAAATGATTAGCCACGAAACTGTTAAGGTCCGTGATTGGTTTAAAATATGTCAATGCGAGTAACGCTGACGCTGATGGACTGACTCTATGTGAACAGGCCCTTAGTTTGATGCTGCGTTTGCATTCATGCACTCTGCTCTGCTGTGCCTTGGGGAATCCAGTGATTGATGTTCACTCCGTACTCTGTATATGCGTGGATCGCCTCCTCTTTCGGTCCGGATGCAGACCATCAAAGAACCCGGGGTCCGGGGGTCAAATGGTGACAATGGGGGCGGGGGACACTAGATCAAGAAACACGAGGGACCTTGGGGGCTTACCATGACTAATGTGACTAATGTTACCGTGACTAATGTGATGACAGGAGTCGGGGTCTGCATGCAGAGAACTCTGCACGAATGCATATGCACCATGATATGTTTATACGTTAAATAGCTTTCAGACCACATGCATTACTAAAATGGATGCGGATATGCATTCCTAAATAAATAATCGCGCCCCCGTTCCAGATAACGCAGCTGCACACACTTTGCCGTTGTTCGCATTGCTTCAGGAGCACAATAGCGTTCCTCTAGGCGTCCATTGTTGACCATAACCTGTGATTTTCTTTACGTATCACGTCTTAATTAAGTTAAGGTAAGGAAAGGTAATAAGGCTGCTTTGTGCTAACCCTATTGGATTCGCTCACCTCAATGTTAACCTATGGAGAAAATGTGTCGAAGGACTGCCGACTTGGATTGAAAGATTTAAAAATAAATAAATAAATAAAATTTTAAAAAAATTACTCACTAATAGAGAAAGAAATTTTACACCTTTGTGAATTTATCATTTTCTTCAATTCCTACTATTAGTTCACACTCTCTCTATATATATCTTGTTCAAATTTTCAATCGTTAATAAAAGTACTTTTTATTCATCCACTCAAGTTCAAATACATTTTTTTAAACTTGTAGTGGATGATACTTGATGTTAATACAGTTTTTTCAAATATTAATTCATTAATTAAATTTAATTAATCGATTTTAGTTTTAGACCTAGAGCGTCTCTTGCTCTTGAATAGTAATTTTCCCTCTTGTTACTTTGTAAACGGTAGCACTGCGGTAGCGCGGGCTTCTCCCGTCCTGTCGGTTGCGAGATCGAATCCCGAACCTGGCAAACTTTTTCTCTCTCTTTCCCCCCCTCCTAATCTCGCACAGTAGGCAAGGTTCCGGCAGGCAATCCTTTTTTTTCAATTCCTACTATTAGTTCACACTCAAATTTTTCTTTGTTGACCTAAGTAGGAATTGACTTTAAAAATTTTTTTTTATATATTACTTGTTTTTAAATGCAAATAATATTATAAAATTTAAATTATTCTGTGGGAAAACCTGGTACAGTGTGTTTTACACGGTCCTAAATTCCTTTGGTGGTCGCAATTTATAAAATGAATCGCAAGGTGCAGAAAAGTTCTGGCTCTCTGAAAATACCCTTTTAAAATTAAATTATCAGCATTTATGTAGCTGTCAATAACGGACAACTTTTCTCCATATGTTAACATTGAGGTGAGCGAATACAGTAGGGTTAGTACACAGCAGCCTTAACGCGTCGGAATTCGGCACAGAGAGTGATCGGTTCGAATCCCCACAAGCGATACTTAATGCTCATGTGTACTGGCATGTTAAATTTGTAGGCTGGAAAGTCCGTCTGTGGACGACATTTATAAAAGGAATCCCATTGCAAGGTTCAGGAAAAGTTCAGGATATCTCAAACAACCATTTTTATTGGATTAAGAGCACTTATGGAGCTGTCAATAGCAGACATATCCTCTCCATATGTTAACATCAAGAAACGAGAAACATAGTTTATGAGGCTACTTTGAGGTAATTTATTTCAGTTCCTTCCATCGTGTACAGTTTACAAGGCCAAAAGACACTTTGATATTTATCCTTTTTCAGCTTCTAGTGGTACAGCGATGAAAGGCTGAATTAATCTAGCTGAATTTTCAGGAGTTTATTACAAATTTTCAAATTGTTATATTAGGTTTTCATTTTATTGATGTGTAACATTTCGCATGCCTTTTTATACTACGTTATTTATACTGTGTTTAATTTTAAAATTGATTCTGGTAAACAAATATTTTTAAAATCCCTGGCAAAGCCGGGTACTTTAGCTAGTATATATATATATATATATATATATATATATATATATATATATATATATACACACAGGGTGTCCATATTAAAGTCCCACTTTCAAAAGGCTGCAAAAAAAGAACTACTGGTCAGAATGACTTCAAATTTGAACTGAATATACTGGAAGAAGGGGGAAACGATTTGACATAATAAAAAAAAAAGAGTTTCCAATCGCTTACAGCGCCATCTATTGATACATTTTTGAACTTTTTTTTATTATGCCAAATCGTTTCCCTCTTTTTCCAGTATATTCAGTTCAAATTTGAAGTCATTCTGACCAGTGGTTCTTTTTTTGCAGCCTTTTGAAAGTGGGACTTTAATTATGGACACCCTGTGTATATATATATATATATATATATATATATATATATATATATATATATATATATATATATATATATATGTATATACACATACACACACACACACACACACACACACATATATATATATATATATATATATATATTTATTTATTCATTTGAACCCCGTTATAACGAACTTCAAGGGACCAAAGGTTTTGTTCGCTATAGCCGGTGGTTCGCTATATCCGAACCGTTAAGAAAAATGTTAGAGTTCACAAAATGTATAACTCATTAATTGCTATGTGTATTCAATAATAATGTATTAAAAATGATAAAATCTATTAAAAATGATCATTAAGGAATTCAATTGACTAAAATCGATTACATTAAATCGACACAATACTAATTAAATTTACTAAAAATGAAGACAAATGGAAATAAATTCATTTTACCTTCAATTGTTGCTCACTGTTTTGATACAGAAATAATCGGTAATCTTCTGTCGACGTGATACCGATTTCAAAAACATTTTATGAATTTTTTTGTCCATTACATCAAATGACTCCAACACACTTTTTTCCACTGTTTGTGTAGACAAAAACTTATTAATTACGCGCATCGCTGCTGTAGCATCTGAGATGGTGGGGATTTCGTCATTTATGTGCTCCTCTTCATCAGCATCAGATGCAGAATCTTCGATTTCAGAATGATTTATTTTAATTTCTTCCACAATATCTTCATCAGTCGGATTTTCACATGCAACGACTTCATCATCAAATATTTCGAACAATTGCATGTCACAATCGGAGAATGATGAAATTTTGTACTTATCCATCCAAATAGCGATAAGTAAATCTTCATCATCTTCTCCTTCAACATTCTTAAAAAGTTAAAGAAAAAAATTCAGTAGTCGACTGAAACAAGTGGTTCGGTAAGATTTAGGGGGTTTGCTATAAAAGGATAAATTATCATTAAATGCCAGTAGGAAAACGGCAGGACCAAAATTTTCGTTCGTTATATACCGGGTTCGCTATAACGGGGTTAGACTGTATAGCTATATATACAGAGGCTGTTCGCACATTTTTTAGACGATTTTGGTAAGCGGTAATAAAAAATCGTTTGCTGCAACAGAAATAATTGCAATTGTATTATGTTTTTAAAAGTCAAAATTATCGTCTGCGGCTTGAAAGTTTTGTTTTTATTCAAAATGGCGTTTTTAACAAAGCAGTGGTTCGAAGGCTACATTTATGCTCTTTCCTAAGAGAAATATGCATACTCCGTTATCCAAAAACGATGTGAGAGTCATGGTTTTGTGATATCTAAAGCGTCGATAGGTAATATCGTCAACAAGAAAGGAAAAAAACATCAAATTGGAGCCTCAAGTGGGACAAAAATTCCAAACAAGTATCCAAGGAAAAAACTGACATCTTCGACTATTGCAAAGGTACGTTGTTTAATTTTAAAAGAAAATCCCCCTAGTCAAAGGACAGTTGCAAAATCATTAAAATGCTCGGTGTCCACTGTAAACAAAATGATAAACGTTGATTTAAATCTTAAGAAAGCGAAAAAACGCAATGTGCATCGTCTTCTTCCAAATCATATCGCCGAACGCAGGACACGCTGCAGAATTCTATATGAGAAACACTTATCCAAAGAAAAATGGAAAACAATTGTCACAATTGATGAATCATGGGTGTATTTAAATGATTGCAACAAAAAAAGAGCCATTTATTATCATAAAAGGGGAGAAAAAAATTTAAGTACATGGTTCAAAGAATCGAAAGAAAGTTTTTCTAAGGGATTCATGATTGTTGCTGGTTTTTCTTATAATGGCAAGTTAAAAATAAAGAGAGTGGAAAAAAAATGTCAAGATTAACTCCAAATACTATGAGGAACATATTTTATCGCCAATTTTTCTGAATGAAATACTATCGCTTTACCTACAGTGCCATCAATCTGTGAGACTCCATCAGGACAAAGCTAGCAGTCACACATCAAAATCCACTGTAAATTTCCTAAAAGAAATGGAACAGGCCATACCCTTCACTGATATCCCTACTAAATCTCCCGATGTATCACCTATGTATTTCTGTGCTTTCGGACTTTTAAAATCTGCATTATCCAAACGTCGTCCCAAAACCCTTACAGGACTCTGGAAAGCCGTTCAGGAGGAATGGGATAGAATACCTCTTCTGACACTTCAAAAGGCATTATTATCCTGGAAATTGCGGTGTCGAAAGATAGTTCAGAATAAGGGATGTCAAATAGAACATTTAAAACACAAGGATTTTATGTAATTTAGTTTTGTGAATACAATATACATCGTCTAAAAAATGTGTGAACAGCCTCTGTATGTGTGTTTGTATGTGTATGTGTGAGTGTGCAGAAGGATATTTACGTCCAGTGGCATTAGTGATAAGGGAAAAAATGGAATGCATACATGCCTGACGGAGATAACTGGATGAAATTTTAATATTGCACCCACCCTCGCATTCATTAGTTAATACCCTTTCTGTTTCGCCTCCTATTTCCAATTCATTTTGCCCGACGGGATAGCGTTATTCTGCCCATTAACAGTTATCGCCGGCGACAAATGCTGATTTATGGAGGCTCTCAAAAAAGACCGTGATATATAAAAATTCACAAAATTATGATGGGAAAAAAAAACAGAGCGACGAACGAAAGGGTTTAAGGGAGGCTCGCCTAGACACCAGGCGATATTACCGTAGAAAAGCGGAAGAGCCATTTAGATAATGCTTTATATATCGCCCGCTTACTACGGAGTGAAGGGGTTACGCAGAGGCAAGACGCTCGGTCTCGCCATGTTTGGTCACAGTGTTTTTTTCAAACGCAATGTTCTTTTGTTTTCGTCGGTTGTAATGTAATAAAATTGCTAGGATAAGAATTTCCGGAATGGTTAACTATGACCATTTCACGGGAAATAAACTAGTATTATCTTAATTGAAATGATTTCGCTTACAGCTGACAGATGACGACCATAAAATTTGAAATTTTTTTTCCGTCTAAACTTTATGATGAATTTACTGAGAAATATGCTAAAAAATGGTCTGTAGATCTGATATAATATTACTGAATATTTTGCGGTTTTAATACTCTATAAAAATTTCCGTCCCGTTCTAATCGAATATCGTAAAAAGAACGTCGCTTTTTGGAAATCCACGCTACTAAGGGCCTGTTCACATAGGAGTCCGTGGCGGAGCGTTAAAGTATTGAAATATATTTAACCAATGACAAACCTCCAAACGATTAGCAATGAAATTTTTAACGCCTATGATTGGTTTATTTTCGTCTCGACGTCATCTTTCCCTTAACGCTACGCAACGGACTCCTATGCGAACAGGCCCTAAGAGCTCCTAAGTAGCGAGTCTCATTTATGCGCACCCGTATTGTTTCCCAGTCTCGTAACGAATATTTTCGTTGCTGTTTCAACACCTGTTTACAAAATATCGAAATTAAAATTTCCCCATCGTATCTATAATCCTTAAGCGTGTATAATCTAATACTTCTCCATAATCTTTTTTCGAATAACTAATAAACTACTCAAATGCATGCCAATACATAGCTCAGAGCAAAAAATTCTCTTGCTAGTGAACTATTTATGAATATTAAACTTTACTGGAGATATAATTCGAATCTGGGGATGAGGAGAGGTATGTAATTTCACCCTCCAATAACTTTAAAAACTCGATTGATTATATATATATATATATATGTGTGTGTGTGTGTAATTAAAATAATAAATAATAATAACTCTTAGTCCTAATAAATGTCTAAGTTAACTTAGGTTAAATAGTCCTAAAACACAGTATCCTTAGTAAGTTAGCTTCTGTGTTTCCATTAGCTCCATGGTTGCAATGTTTTTGACGTCCGTCTTCTTGCGGTCTCCTTAACTTAACTTCCACTTTGTCTGGCGCCGGGTTTGGTGTTCTATGATAAAGCAACTGATTATTTCTTTTTCTGTTTCATATGGATTGTACGGTGTCTAAGTATGTTTATTGCTCAGATCATACTTATTAGAAACAATCCATTGGTTTTTAGACAGTATCGGCACCGCTGATGAAAAGATGCTCTCAAAAACCTATTTTTCACTTATATTTTCATGTTTTTAGTTCCTGGTTCTTGTGGTTCTGGCCATATACTGGTTTTTCACATTCAACTGTGTCTTATATATGTATATATATATATATATATATATATATATATATATATATATATATATATATATATATATATATATATATATACAGGGTGCGGCAGAAAGAACGTTCCGATTTGGAACGTCAATAACAAAAATACAAAGCAAGATAGAGAAATAAATATTTTATACCTGAGAAGTACACAGTATGCCGTTGTCATCGATTAAGTTTTAAAGATTACATCAGTTAAATGGCGACCGTCACTTTCGATGCAGTTTTGAAGTCTATTTCGGAAATTTTGCATGGATATACGGATCATGTCCCGCGGAATCGCCGTGATTTCTTGCGTAATTGCTGTCTTGAGTGCTTGCGAATTTGTTGGTCGGTGTTGGTAAACTTTTGATTTGAGATAGCCCCACAGTAAAAAAAATATAATCTTGTTTTTACACGATCAGTTTTTATATATTTTTTTCATTCCCCTTAACAGCTAAAGTAATTCTTGAAGGCATTCAAATTTCCAACAAATTGGAAACTTATTTCTTGACGAATGATCCCAATACTGAACGTGCAATCAGATCTCAAATCTTCTATGGCATGCTTCAAAGAAATTTACAAAGAACTATCCAGGTTCACAACGAGCTGTTGCAGAATTTATGACTAAAAGTATCCAATCTCAGTCATCAGAAGTTTTGCCCTAAAACTTATGAAGCTACAATACGAATTTCATCGGACGAAATCTGTTCGCTACAAAAAGGATGCGATGAAGGTCTAGAAAGCGAATCCGTATAATACATATATATATATATATATATATATATATATATATATATGTACATAACACATACATACAAAAGAGGTAAGCAACGATAAGTAATCCTACGTTAATAAGCGTCTAAATGTATATATTTTTCATTTTGTTCCTGAATTTGTGACTTTTTTCAAAATTTAAAATAAAAATTTTAATTCATATGAATTTCATAGATTGTTAAGAATATGATCTACTTTATGTTTAATGCATACAATTTGCACGAATATAGAGAAATAAATACATAATTTTTTTAAATTGTTCAATTATTTATTAATTTTAATTTTATTTTTTATACGTGTTTTTATAAACAAAAACAAGTCGTTTAACATATCTATCATTTTACCATATACCCTATGTCTTTTTTGATGCGATATTTTTACACGGCACAGTCTGGAACGCAACCCCCGTGTTAAAAGATAATGATATATATATATATACATATATTGCAAAAATAGGTGATTTTAGGAAAGAGATTCAAAAAATGAATATCGTTTCTAAAATATCAGATCAAAATGGTGACTTCACTTGGCGACAACGGGCAACAAAATGCCTGAATACGTCAGTTTGGAGCCTTTCAAGCAACGAATACGCAGTGTTTGAATGAGCGTCAGAAGAGTTCAAACATGGCTGACGAGCAATTCAGCACGCATCCCGCGTTTCTGCCCAATCTGCCTCATTTAGATATGCGCTGCAAATGCGCATAAATTTCAAACTAACTGCCGGTTAGAAATTATCGAAATGTTTTGTAAGTAATAAAACGGATCTTTCGGCACACACTCTAATGACCGGAGAGATAATGCCAGGCGTTCCTCCCGAAATTCATAGAGGGATTAAAAATCCGTCGCCAATGGCTTGCACCTGAAGACATCGTGGATTGCGTCCATGTATCAATGGCGGGAAGGCGCCGTTATTCGTCATACTTCCATATCCTGTTGCAATGTTATTAAATATTCGGCGTTTAATCCGTCCGTAGGCAGTTTGGATATATAGGAATTATTGGTGTGGATTATGGAGTTGTGTTGTATTGCTCATTAACATTTTAGAGTCGTTTCCGAGGTTTTAGAACGGTTGAAATCCAACACGACCGCAGCCTGTAGGATTTTTGCAGCATTGTCTTGGGTAAATATATGTTTCCGATTTATCTACTAGTATTCTCTAATGTCCATAATTAAAAATATGAGTTTTCTTATTAGATTTTCATGGGAATTTTCACACTGATTTAATTTTGACAATAAAAGGCGGTAGATTTCTAACGAACTGGGTTTGCGCTTTGAAAGAGATTTTCTTGAAAAACATCAAAGCTTTACAGCTTCATGGTAGATAAATATTGAGATATTTTAACGTAGGATTACGTTCCTCCATAACGGTCCTCCGGAAAGGAAAATTCCAGACGTTAAAACCGTCCATCCGTACCTCGCGAATTATATGTTTGACAGCGCGCGCCAAACCTAGTCTTTATCGCTTGGGTAAGCAGTAAACAGTTTAACAGAAAAGTACGAAAAGGCGTCAAAATTTTGGCTGGCACACACACACACACACACACACACACATATATATATATACATATATATATATATATATATATATACATATATATATATATATATATATATATATATATATATATATATATATATATATACATATATATATATATATATATATATATATATATATATATATATATATATATATATACATAACACATACATACAAAAGAGGTAAGCAACGATAAGTAATCCTACGTTAATAACCTGCGGTAGTTTCGTTTGAAGAGACTACCTGAATTTTTTTTTAAACTGATTTCGCTGTCAGGAAATTGAAAATTCATATTTCAAGTGTTTGAACCCAATTTAATTTAATAGATGAATGAACGTGTAACATAATTTTCGAACTGATTTCACTGATTTCTGGTGGACATTTGAAAGTTTATATTTCAAGAGTTTAAACACAGTATAATTTAATAGATGAATAAATACACAAACGAATTTTCAAAATGATAACTATTCATTTCTCAGATGCATTTTGGATGTTCATTTATCGCGAGTTTGGACTCGGAAAGTATGAAAAAAAAAATGAATAAATATGCAAACTCTTTTCGAATTGGTATTACTGATTTTTTTTAAGGGCATTTGAAAGTTGATTTTTCGAGAGTTTATCATGAAGAAATACGCAAATTAATTTTTTAATTGATACTGTTAAGGCTGCTGTGCTCTAAACCTATTGGATTCGCTCACCTCGATGTTAACCTATGGAGAAAATGTGTCTACAACTATTGACGGCTACATAAATGCTGATAATCCAAAATAGTACACTACTGGCCAAAAGTATTGCAAGTTTGAGAAATCTAAGATTTTTTCAAGAATAAGCCCCAAAATATTTTTTCAATGCAACTGATATTTTTTAATGTCAATATGTTAAATTAGTTTAAAGACAAGATATGATTAAGTTATTGAACACAAATAGTTTTTCAATTCCTACTATTAGTTCACACTCTCCCTATATATATCTTGTTCAAATTTTCAATCGTTAATAAAATACTTTTTATTCATCCACTCAAGTTCAAATACATTTTTTTTAAACTTGTAGTGGATGACACTTGATGTTAATACGGTTTTTTCAAATATTAATTCATTAATTAAATTTAATTAATCGATTTTAGTTTTACACCTAGAGCGTCTCTTGCTCTTGAATAGTAATTTCCCTGTTGTTACTCTGTAAACGGTAGCACTGCGGTAGCGCGGGCTTCTCCCGTCCTGTAGGTTGCGGGATCGAATCCCCGACCTGACAAACTTTTTCTCTCTCTTTCCCCCCTTCTAATCTCGCACAGTAGGCAAGGTTCTAGCAGGTAATCCTTTTCTTTCAATTCCTACTATTAGTTCACACTCAAATTTTTCTTTGTTGACCTAAGTAGGAATTGACTTAAAAAAATTTTGTTTTTATATTACTTGTTTAATTTTTATAAAAAATAGCATACAAAAAATGTAGAGGTTATCAGAAATCGGCACCCATTTTGGTTCCCGGAATAAAATGAAATAAATAAACAATTTCTAGTTCTTCTGAGCAGAAAAGATAATAAATGAGTGCAATTGAACCGAAAAGCATTTAATACGTTGTTGGACCGCCTCTGGCTTTGATCACAACAGCCACTCTTTCAGGCATGGAATCCACAATGTTTAGCAACACTAGGTTTTGCCTGAGTCCAGACTGGCAGGTTCGTACAGCAAAACACCCAGAAAGCCAAATGGTGTAGGGCTGCATGTCATATAAGTCAAATGGACGACTCCAATTTGTACAGGGAACTATGAAGAGTGACCAGTGTATTAGTGTGCTGAAGGATCGATTGCTTCCTAGTGCTCATGACATGTTCCCAAGGCAGAAATGGGTATTTCAGCAAGACCTAGCACCCTGCAATACATCGAAAAAGGCAAGAAAAACTTTGAAATTAAATTTCATTAGAGTTAAATTCTGAACTCTAAATCGAAACAGTCCTTATTTTAGGTTAAGGCTGAATTTGCAAAACATGGTATACCATGTTTTGCAAATTCAGCCTTAACGGCCAAATCCTGTAAATCCAATGGTTGGGCCAACTGAATGCCAACTGTTGGGCCAACCTCGCGCCAACGGCCAAAAACCACCGTTGGCCAACCATACTCGAAAGTGGTTGGCCAACGACTTGCCAACGGTTTTGTGTTACTTGGGTATTAATGTTCTCCCGTGGCCAGGAAACTCGCCAGATTTAAATTCTGTTGATAATTTAAGGAGCATAATTGAAAGGAAAATATCTCAAAATCATCCCGGAACAAAACGAGAGATTCGGGAAACAATAATTAAAATTTGGCACCATGAAATACCGAAAGAAGTGTTGCAAAACCTAGTGTATTTTCAGATAGCCTGATTTTTTTTGCCCCTCGCAACGGTATTCATTTCATAAATTTCGTGTACCGAAGAAACTGATGAGCGTTTGAAACACACTAGACCAGATTTTTTCTCCGAATAATTTAAATTTTAAACTATTATTTACATTTAAAAATAAACTATTTACATTTAAAAAGTGACTTATTATTCGATCGCCAACATTTTTTTTTGTTATTTATCGGTGTTAATCCTCATTATTTGAGGTGTGGTGTAAGTCACATTTTCAACTTTTTTCATTTGGGGGCAAATATGTAATCTCCATGTTCAATTTATAGTGGAATTGTAAATAGTTATTATTTGCAATATCGTAATAAATGTTATTAATTGTAATCTGTTCAATTTATGGTGGAATTTTTTGCAGTTTTGGCAGTTAAACTCTTTTGACTTACACCACTTGACTTACTGACTTACACCACTTTGCCTTTCACCGCCTCATTTGGGAAATTCTTATAAATGTAAAAAGTTAGGAGATCATCAAGTGCCTTGAAACTGAAATTTCAAACATTTCAAAAAGTGGACTGAAAACCGATTCGGCTTGTGAGTTGCTCAAATATCACTGCAAGTGATGCGGAGAAACTCACCGGGTGCCACCCGATCCTGGCACGGATATTGCGTGAACGACGATAAAAGAACATACGTGATCTAAAGTGATAAAAATCCCAGCTATAAAGAACTATTTTGACGTTGTTTTACCTGTCCATTCACTCCCTTTTTTTACGGCGATTGTCCTCGACAATTCTACGGGCATGTATAACGTTAAAATTCGAGAACGAAGCATAAAAACGGAAATTTATTGAAGTGAGTCGATACATCAATACTAACATTCGTACGGAATTACGGCTGCGTATGGGACCTAGCCATGCAACCCGCTTTAGCCCCCCCCCAGATGTGCCGCAACACGCCTCGAGCGCGTATACCAAAGCCTAACTGCAGCAGGCATCACAGTAGAACGAAATCGCACGGCAAACACCGTGATTACCACTGTCACCTGAAAATATATTGGAAGAGCCCGTGTACTGAAGATTTGCTCTCGTTGTTTATTGCGCCCGCTTTCTTTCACGTGAGAGTCCTTGCGTATGGGTATTTTATGCGTTTCGAGCGAACGGACACGTAAGCGGTAATAGACAGAAGTTTTTCTTAATTGGTGGTTTGAAAATCGATTTCGCGTCAATTTAGGGTTCGTTGTGAGCCTCTGTTTATTACTAGCCGTGTCTGTTGATTCCGTATTCGCACGCCCACGTCACGATAACTAGGTTCGCTGTTCGCTCCGGCATTCGTAATCAGTTTAGTACACTTTGAAAATTGTGTTTGGCTACTGGTTTGTTTACGAATTTAATAAGTTTTTTTTCCCCCCGGTGGCTATGAATTTTGAAACCAACACCGCAATTAAGAATAGACCCTAGGGAGAAAATAATGACTATACAATTATTTTTAATGAATGTGGGTAAACATTAGAGTTTTTTTTTTTTAATTGGTTATGGTAAGCCGGTAGCCAGTTAAAAGTTACGTCGTTCAGTTGCTTTGGAAGTGATTTTCCCATGAGAGTGCTGACGGTGACTGACGAAATAAAGAAGGTGACTATAAACTAAATCACTACTCAACAGTGAATTCCCCCCCCCCCCCCCCCCAATGCGTCTTCTGTCTTGAAGCCGTTGACCAATCCACACTGCGAATTTGTTAGCGGTTTTATTAAAAAAAGCACTTTATAGGTCAGCCAACACTGCACTCTATGAAAGAACAACACGGGGACATCCATGCCTTATTCGAGATTCGAACCTAAGCCCGCTTTGGGGGGCGCCAAGACGTTAACCATTATAAGGCGATGATGTAGGCGACTAAAATTTAAGAATGAACTGCAAGTGATCATTTACAATATCCTCTACTTGATAGATGTTGACGTTATTTTTTGTGCACTTATAACCAGACTGTAATTCTACACACACACAAAAAAAAAAAAAAAAATTATTAAATTCACCAACACCTCAAAACACCACACGACAAAAATCTTCATTGTTGGATACAATTGGGGAACGCACCAAATAATCAATGCAGGGATATCAGATTCTGGCGAATTTTAACCTTCTTCTAAAAAAATTGTGTTTTATTCTTTTCATTTATTTGACATCAAAACTCTGCTGATCTGAATAAAATGTTTTACAGATAAACGTTAATATTTGATCCGCACAGTGTCTCGTATGGTTTCTTTAAATTATTCACTCGTTTTAGATTAAGACCTCGTCTTTTTGACTACACTGCGTACCCCCCCCCCCCCTCTTCCCCAAAAGAATAAAAGAAAAATATGCCACACTCTTTAATATCGTACCACGGACGACTGTTATCTTCGATTTCCCCGGGCATGTTCGTCGTAAAATTCCTTATACGGCAGTTTTATGAGTGCACACTTGCATTAATTGTTCGGCAGGCCTTGAACTGATGACGGGGGAATCTAATAATTCCTCAAGCTTCTTTCAAAAGATTATCAAAAGGTTAACGGTCAGGACTCCTATCTGGGGAAAAAGCTATCCGGGCTACTCTTTGACAATTTTGGTATTGTCAAAGAGTTCCTTGTTGTCAGGAGGAAGAAGAAAAAAAGCTTCAGTGGGACAACCCGGTCCACTATTAGATTAAGATACCCATCTTGCTATATTTTGCTGCTGCGTGACGGTTTACACTCTAGACCAGGTCTTTTAATAGAACATAAAGTCTTGAACCTGCTTCCGGAAGTTTATTCAGTGTGCACTATACATGACGTGTCCACTGATTCGTGCGGTTTCTTTCACTCCTTGGTGTGCCCTTTAGAATAGGTTAAATCTGGACTAAAAATCTGCACAGATCCGGGCCAGGCCCAAAGCCCGTACAGGTCTAAGTTCCCTTCTATCGGGCCTTTCATTTTCCTTCCCTTGTCTTAGATTGAACTTTATTTTCTTTCAGCCTGGACAGATATTTCCTCGTACTCGGGAGATGTCGGCCTTCGCAATTTAACGATTAAAATTTCTTCAAACGATAAACGGAGGTATTTGCAAAAGAATAGTTTGGCAAAAGCTTGAGATCATTTTTTTTAAAAAGAGGGTCACCTTTTAATGGCTTAAAGGATCTAAACCGCGATAATCTATATAGTAAGATATAAAATGGTTATTAAAATAATTTGAAGACATTAGAGATCATTATAAACAGATTTAAGATCATTTTTTATAAAAAAAATTAAAGCAGGTAGTCTCTTCTACGAAACTACCCAGGGTCATCAACGTAGGACTACTTATCGTTGCTTACCTCTTTTGTATATATATCTGTATACATACATATATATATATATATATATATATATATATATATATATATATATATATATATATATACTAATAAAGAGACAAGTGGAAGTCGAGAGATCACGTGACCGTAACTCATCCGGGCGGGCACCGATCCTCAAAAAAAAAATAAAATGGCCGACAAATATACAGGAAACGGTGTAATTTTTTTTCTCATGAAAGTACATAAATGTTACATATTTGGAAAGAGCTTCGAAAACTGATAATTTTTTCTGCGTACACTTATTCTGTTAATTCAATAGTTTAGAGATATTTTCATTCTAAAATCACTCACTGCTGAGAAACCAAATCATCTGGTGCAGCGGTGCTGCCATCTGTCGGCAGCGACAGAAATGAAAATTGAAAGGAATTTATTCACTTGAATTTAATACATTTGTAGGTTTTTTTTTCTTTTGTGGGGCCCGAAGTACATAAATATGTTACACGGATGGCATGAGCGTAGCTAGGCGAAGCCCAGCTAGTATATAAAATATGTATGTCAAAATTATGACATATTTGGTACTTTTCTGTTTAACTGTTTACTGCTTGCCCAAGCGAAGCAGACTTGGTATAGCGCGCTCCCAAAATTATAACTCGCGACGACGGATGGTTTTAGCGTCTGAAATTTTGCTTTCCAGAGGGCCGTTATGGAGGAACGTAATCCTACGTTAAAATGTGCACTTTTTGACTTTTTAAAAGACATAAACGGCGATAATTAAGTGAGTGTAAAATGATTATTAAAATAACTTTAAGAAATTTTTGAGGCCATTTTAAAGAAATTTTAAATTTAAAGGGATCTGAGATCATTTTTATGAAAAAAAAAATTTTATGAGATTTGAGTCTTGAGATACAAAGGAATTTGACAACATATTTATTTAAAAGAAGTGTTCAATTTGATGTTTTAGAAGACAAAACGGCGACAATCTAATGAATATAAAAATGCTTATAAGATAACTTCAAGCGATTTGAGATAATTTTTAAGAAGTTTGAGATTTTAAGAGATTTCAGATAATTTTTAGAAAAAAAAATTGAGATTTTCCGAGATTTGAGATCTGATATTCTACGAGAGATCATTTTTATTAAAAAAGATGGTCACCTTTTGATTTTAAAAGACATAAACGGTGATAATCGTATGAGTATAAAATGCTTATTAAAAAACTAAGAGATTTGCATTCCCGTGGTGATAAAAAAATCTTGTGGCGCCCTCTAGATTTCTAATGTAAAATTTTTTGTTTTTTTATTTCTCCTTGATACTGTCAAAATGCAACGATATATTTACTTTTAATTTGCCTTTTTACAATTTTTAAAGATTTTTTTTTGCGTTGAAGCTATTAAGCGTTAAAACATAAAACAAAACCTGCTTAATTTTAACATACAGCAAATTTTAAAAAAATGAATATTACTTATTTTAATATAAATAAAAACATAAAACAAAGTCTGCCTAATTTTTAAAATAAAATTTTAACAATAAATTTTAATATAACTTATGATGAGATAAAATAAAATCCAGCTGAATTTAAAATAAAATAAATTTTAACAAACACATTTTGATATTACTTAATATAAAATAAATAAACACATAAAATCTATTTAATTTTAAAATAATGCATGTTATAACAAAAAAAAAACAAATATTAATCACTTAACATAAAATAAAAAAACACAAAACAAAATCAGCTAAATTTAAATAACTCTTGCAATGCTGACTAAGTGTGGCCCGGTGGTCTAGGGGTATGATTCTCGCTTTGGGTGCGAGAGGTCCCGGGTTCAAATCCCGGCCGAGCCCGACTTTCGTTTTTCGCCCACATGGTATAGTGGTTACCGTCTTGAGCTCCACGCAGTGATTTTCCGGCTGTTTTCTGTTGTTCTCTGCTCTCAACACGTCAAATCACACAACCTACAACTATTGATCTACATTTTAAACTTTATGCTTCCCAGAAAGTTCAAACTGTTTTCCCAAGTCAGTCTAATTTTTTTTTTTTTTTTTTTTTTTTTTTTTTTTTTTTTTTTGGGGGGGGGGGGGGTACACACGGTTGCTTATTCCCAATCCTGAAATTGCGAAATCCTCGTTGCAATGAGGCACCGGAAATGCTCCTTCTTTCACACTTAAGGCTGCTGTGTACTAACCCTATTGGATTCGCTCACCTCATTGTTAACCGACTTGGATCGAATTTTTTAATTTTTTTATTGTACTCTGTAATAGAGAAAGAAATTTTACACCTTAAGGGAACAAGGGACCTTCAATCTCGATCTTCTTTAATTTTCAATATTTTTCTCTATATACACCATGAGCGTAATTAATATTCTTTTCTATTGCATTGAAGATACTTAGAATTCACAAATAAGTATTTTGTGGAGGAATAGGACCTGCTTATCAAAAAGTTCTTCAAAAATGATAGAATTTTTCAAAAGGCTCCATGCGTATTCATTTTCTTCTGATATCTTTGAAATTTCTCGGATTTGTTAAGTGAAGTGTTTGTCACAAAACTGCGCCTAATTCTTTGAAATCACGAATATTTTTCAAATTTATAGATCATAAAATAAAGTAAAATCATAAAAAAATAACAGGCAGAATAGGAAAAAAATCATTTAAGACGTTAGATTCATATAAAAAAAAAATTAAATGCACATTTACATTTATATACATATGGTAAACTTATAATACAAAATTTAAGAATTTTAACTGATATATAATGCGCGTTTTGAAAAAGGTTAGCATTTTTGAAATTTTTTTGAAAAACAGGCATGATTCTGACAAAAATTCCTTATTTTGAGTTCTAAGGGTTTTCAATGCAGTAAAATAGAAAATTAATTATTCTCATTTTGTATATGGAGTTAAAAACTGAAAATTAAAAAAAATTCGAATTTGAAGGTCCCTTATCCCCGTAAAATGTAATCCAGCTCTTTAAGGATAGGATAGACCAGCTTCTTATAAAAAAGCTTAAAATCCTTTATTAAAACTCGTTATGTTTTATTTTTTTTTTTTTACACAAGCAACCGAACTCGGGGATGGGTCAAACGCCACTCGCACTGAAGTCCACTCTGTGCTCAGAAAAACTCGACAAATTCCATTTCCATCCACAGGCACGGCCTAAACTCTCTTGCTTCATCACCAAAATAACCTTACAGTAGCACAGTCCCGAAATGGCGTAACCTCTCCATATCTGAACTGTCAGTTGAGAACTTTTATGCTTAGTTAGCTGAATACCCGTGCTTCGGTACGGAGTACATTCAAATTAAATACAAGGGTCATGTATGCAATTTATTCCAAAAAAATAAATTTATATATTTATAATAAATGCGACGATCATTGTATACAATTGATGTAATATATATATATATATATATATATATATATATATATATATATATATATATGTATATATATATATATATATATATATATATATATATATATGTATATATATATATATATATATATATATATATGTATATATATATATATATGTATATATATATATATATGTATATATGTATATATGTATATATATATATATATATATATATATATATATATATATATATATATATATATATATATATATATATATATTTATTTATTTATTTATATATTTATTTATTTATTTATTTATAAAAAAATCGTAAGGGATATTTACTTTTTTTGATAATATCCAATTTTCTGCTGCATTAGAAAAGAAAAGAATATTTTTTGTCTATTTAGTTGTTATGCACGTGACTATAAATTTATTTAAAGTACCAGGAAAAGAAATCACGTGATCGGCATTTAATAAATTAAATTCTAAAAATGAATCTTTAAAAATTCACCAAAAATCAGAAAATCGAGATAACGGTTCGAAAAAGATTACATTTTGAAGGAATTTTTAGGATCTTTCTCGTGATATAAATTTTATAACCCTCAAATTATTATTTTAAATGCAAGCTTAAAAAAAGTTACAAAAACAGCTTAAAAATTTAATTTAAAAATATCTAAGAAGAATTTTTCAAAATCTTTCTTAGTGCACCCCTACACCATAAGAAAAATCGCCATGCAAAATTTCAGCCCTTTAGGTCCAGCCGTTTGGTCTGTGCGTTGTATGTCAGTGAGTCAGTGACGGAACTGTTTTATATATATAGATTAGCTGAATACCCGTGCTTCGCTACGGAGTACATTCAAATTAAATATAACGGTCAATGTAGGCAATTAATACCAAAAACAAAAAAAAAATATTTATAATAAATACAACGGTTAATGTATGAAATTAATACCCCCCCCCCAAAAAAAAAAAAAAATAAATAAATAAATAAAAAAATTATAAAAAGTCGTAACGGATATTTTTATAGACAAAAAAATAATGTAGAAGAAAATATTCAAATTAAATACAACCGTCAATGTATGTATTTAATTTGTATTTTTAATATCCATAAAACATTCTATTTTGAATTAAATTCTTAAAAAACTTCTAACTCAATGAGTCTAGTGATTAAATTATATCTTTTACCGTGTTTCAATATTTCTTTTGTTAATTTATTTCGTTGTTATGTACGTGACGCAAAATTAATTTAAAGAATCCAAAAAAAAAGAAAAGAAACCACGTTATCAACATTTAATAAATTATATTCTAAAAATTAATCTTTAAAAAATCACCAAAATTCAGAAAATACAGGTAAAGATTCGAAAGAGATTTCATTTTAAAGGCATTTTTATGATCTTTCTCGTGATGTAAATTTTATAACCCTCAAATTAATATTTTAAAGGAAAACTTTAAAAAATGTTACAGAGACAGCTTAAAAATTTAATTTAAAAAAATCTAAGAAGAATTTTTCAAAAAATCTTTCTTAGTGCACCCCTACACCACAAGAAGAATCGCCATTCAAAATTTCAGCCCTTTAGGTCCAGCGGTTTGGTCTGTGCGGTATCTGTCTGTCAGTCAGTCAGTCAGTTATGGAACTGTTTTATATATAGACTAGCTGAAAACCCGCACTTCGCTACGGAGTACATTCAAAGTAAAAACATCGGTGAATGTATGCAATTAATGCCAATATATATATAATAAATACGACGATCAATGTATATAATTGATGTAAAATATATATATATTTATAAAAAAAATCGTAAGGGATATTTTTATAGACAAAATAATGTAGAAGAAGATATTCAAATTAAATCTAATATAAAGAATACTAAAGAATATAGTACAGTTAATATAGTACAGTTTCTAGAACATTTCTTTTACTGTATTTTAATATTTTTTTGGATAATGTCCAATCGTCTGCCGCATTAGCAAGAAAAAAAATATTTTTTGTCTATTTAGTTTTTATGCACGTGACGATAAATTTATTTAAAGTACCAGAAAAAGAAGTCACGTGATCAGCATTTAATAAATTAAATTCTAAAAATTAATCTTTAAAAATTCACCAAAAATCAGGAAATGAAGGTAAAGATTCGAAAAAGATTTCATTTTAAAGGAATTTTTATGATCTTTCTCGTGATATAAATTTTATACCCCTCAATGTATTATTTTAAATGCAAACTTAAAAAAAGTAAAAAAACAGCTTAAAAATTTAATTTAAACAAATCTAAGAAGAATTTTTTAAAAATCTCTCTTAGTGCACCCCTACACTATAAGAAGAATCGCCATGCAAAATTTCAGCCCTTTAGGTCCAGCGGTTTGGTCTGTGCGTTGTATGTCAGTCAGTCAGTGAATGAATGAATGAATGAATGAATGAATGAGTCAGTTACGGAACTGTTTTATATATATAGACTAGCTGAAAACCCGCACTTCGCTACGGAGTACATTCAAATTAAATACAACGGTCAATGTATGCAATTAATGCCTATATATATATATATATATATATATATATATATATATATATAATAAATACGGCGATCAATATATACAATTGATGAAGAAAAAATATATATATTTATAAAAAAATCATAAGGGATATTTTTATAGACAAAATAATGTCCAATCGTCTGCCGCATTAGCGAGAAAAAAATATTATTTTGTATATTTAGTTGTTATGATCGTGACGATAAATTTATTTAAAGTACCAGAAAAAGAAATCACGTGATCGGCATTTAAAAAATAAAATTCTAAAAATTAATCTTTAAAAATTCACCAAAAATCAGAAAATCGAGGTAAAGATTCACAAAAGATTTCATTTTAAAGGAATTTTTAAGATCTTTCTCGTGATGTAAATTATATAATCCTTAAATTATTATTTTTAATGCAAATTTAAAAAAAGTTACTAAAACAGCTTAAAAATTTAATTTAAAAAAATCTAAGAAGAATTTTTCAAAAATCTTTCTTAATGCACCCCTACACTATAAGAAGAATAGCTATGCAAAATTTCAGCCCTTTAGGTCCAGTGGTTTGGTATGTGCGTTGTATGTCAGTCAGTGAGTCAGTTACGGAACTGTTTTATATATATAGATAACACAGGCCTGCAACCAAAAATGTGTTTAGCAACCAATAGCTGATACTGATAGATTTTTGGACGCTGATTTCAGGAAAAATTGTAAAAAAATTCCATGACGTACCATTTTTTCAAAAAACTGAAAATTGAAAATTTCACAAATTGAAAATTTTGATTTTTGTAGCTACCAATCGATTGTGTTAATTAAGGTAGGGAATGAGCATATAGTGTCATAAGTCGTCATTATTGGAGAAAACTGGAGATATTTCTGTCTCTGGTGCGAAAAAAAACGTCTAAAAGAATCAATCTAAAGAATCTGCGGAACTCTTAGGCTCTAGGCTAAAGCAAAAGAATTTATTGGTTCCTAGTACTTCTTTCTCATGGTTCATAAAGAGAGAAACATATTTCGCCCCATACTTTTCTCAAGATAGTGGCTTGGTTTACTGTAGCATTGTCCCTGGATGGATAGAGAATTTTAACCTTTCCTTACGAGGTGGGATAGCATGCATCCCAAGAATGAATATATATATATATATATATATATATTGTTCTGGCAGATGCCAAAAATGTAGCAACCCTATGAGGGACGCTCCCTGACCAGAGAGGGGGGAGTCAGTGTTGTTGTATAGCTCTGAGAGAGACAGAGTAAGAGAGCTAGCTTTATTCATTAGAGAGAGGAATAACGAATTTAAATGCTATGAGAGTTAATTATTTTGTGTGAAATTTCTTGTGGAATAGAGCCCAAGATCTTACATTTAATGGTCCGTCCAGAGTCAGAAGCAGCTACCCATGGATACATAACAGGAAGCTTTCTTTACGTAGTGCCTTTGTGTTATAGTGGAGAGAGAAACCGTTGGACTACGCGGGAAGCCATTAGAGAGTGAGTGACATTTTACTGTTGTTTATAGTGTAAGAGATATGTTTAAGAACGCTTTAAAGCAAGATTTAAGGCTTATTGCCACAGAGATAAATGAGAAAATAAATGACAAAATGACTGTCGCTGATTTAAATAATGTCATATCGAATAGTGAACTGTATAAAAATGACCCAGAGCAAGTTATGAATATCGCGGACTCGATCATTGAAGAACGCAGAAGCGAAGAACAACGACAGATAACGTTAGAAAATATTAGGCTCGAAAGAGCTAAAGCAGAACTTGAGCTACAGAAATTAAAAGCCGAAAGTAGATCAGAAGTATCATCCGAGAAGGATGCTGAGTTGTGCAGTTTGGATGCGTTATTATAAAGTATTCGAACACTAACACTGAAATTACCAAGTAAAGCTGAAGGCTGGGGCTTATTCTTTTCTTCCCTAGAGAGGGCTTTCATAGCAAAAAGTGTTCCAAATAAATATAAGGCCGAAATTCTTTTAAATTTAATGGGTGAGAAAGCCTCTAATATAATTATATATTTGAAAGACGAGGAAATTGGGGATTATGGAAAAGTAAAAGAATTAATTTTGAGGGAATTTGAGCCAACGCCACAAGCTTGTTTAGAGCAGTTTCGAAAAGCAACTCGTCAGCAAGGCGAGACTTGTGTTCAGTTTTCGTCACGTTTAGCAACTAGTTGGGAGTACTATTTAAAATTGAGAAAGGTCACAGATTTTAAGACTTTAAACCAACTAATTGTATCGGATAAAATATTCCAGACTCTAGATAAAGAGACCGCATCCCATATTAGCATAAGGGAAGCAGATGGTTGGTTTAACCCTTTAAAATTATCCCAGGAAGTCGATCTATATACAACTTCGCGAGAAAAACCGTCAGAGAATTATAATGCATCTCGTAGATACCCAAACTCAAAAAATGTGTCGAAAGTGTTTTTTTTCTGATATGAAAAATTCTAAATGCATATTATGCTCAGAATCCCACCCTTTGTATCGATGCACTAATTATAAACAACTATCAGTTAATGAGAGATTAAATGTTGTTAAAAATAATAAATTATGTTTTAATTGTCTTGCTCAGCATAAAATTGCGCTATGTAAATCAAAATACAGGTGTAGTTATTGTCTAAAATCACATCACTACACGCTTTGTTTTTCTCAAGAGAAAATTGCAGACCAGTCTGACAAAAAGAATGAGTTTAGA
Organism: Dolomedes plantarius; assembly: GCA_907164885.2. Classification (NCBI taxonomy): domain Eukaryota; kingdom Metazoa; phylum Arthropoda; class Arachnida; order Araneae; family Dolomedidae; genus Dolomedes; species Dolomedes plantarius. Next base: position 138,290,140 of record OU015500.1, on the reverse strand, counting down.
GCGGAGTATGTTGGGAACCAAGAGACTCGCAATTCTTCCAATGAAGGGCAAAACCTTTCGCCGTTCTCGGCAGAGTTTATACTATCAACAAGCAGTGAGTTACCTAATAAATTATTTACAACGAGAACTGATGACAGCTGTAAAATTGTTTTACTGAGTACAATTAACTGTTTTATTAAGGATGAGAGAGGTAATACTCAAAAATTGCGATGCTTGATGGATTCGGGATCAATGTGTAACTTGATCACTCTTTCATGCGCCGAAAGGCTAGGATTAAGGAAAGAAAAAATAAATAGAGTTTTGTCAGGTTTAAATGATATTTCGATGAAAGTGAAGTCAAAAGTTAATGCAACGTTAACGAATGCAGATATGAGTTTCCAAACAAATCTAGATCTTTTAATCGTACCGCGAATAACGGATTCATTCGTACCTTCGGAACCCCTGAATGTAAACAAACAGGGATTTAACAAAATAAAACTAGCAGATGAAAATTTTGATGTACCTGGTAGCATAGATGCATTATTAGGAGCTGGAATATTCTACGAGAGTTTAATTCCTGGTCAAATACATCCCTTAGACGCTAAATTAATTTTGCAAAATTCAGTCTTTGGATATATTGTTAGTGGAAATGTACTAGCTTCTAATGTAAATAAGATACACTGTGGGCTTGTTAAAGATAGCGTTGATTTAGATAAATTATTGAGAGGTTTTTGGGAAATTGAGAATATCGAATCAGAGCCGATAAAAAATAAAGAAACAGTAATTTGTGAGGAGCACTTTTTGGAAAGCCATACGAGAGATGAAACAGGGAAATATATAGTGAAAATGCCCCTAAAGGAAAATCCAGAGTGCTTAGGCAGATCCAGAGCCATTGCTGTTAGAAGACTTAATTCATTATGGAATAAACTGAAATTAGAGCCTTCTTATTTAGAGTTGTATAAGAACTTTTTGGCCGAGTACAAAGCAATGGGTCATATGACTGAGGTTACAGATAATGAAGAAGAGGGTATGTATTTTATACCCCATTTAGGCGTATATCGTCCAGAGAGTAATACTACACCACTTCGGGTAGTTTTTAATGCTTCTTCTGTAACAACCAGCGGAACTTCGTTAAATTCTCTACAATATAATGGAGGGGTGCCGCAAGATGACCTCCTTTCGATAATGATTCGATTCAGAACTCACATTTTTGCATTCACTGCGGACGTTCAGAAGATGTACCGCATGATATGGATTCATCCAGATCATAGGAGGTTACAACGAATCGTGTGGAAAGAGGGAATAGATGAACCCATAAAAACCTACGAGTTAAACACAGTCACGTACGGCACCACTAGCGCTCCATTCTTGGCTACGCGAACGTTGAAACAACTAGCTATAGATGAAGCCCGCCACTTTCCATTAGCAGCTCAGGTCGTGTTGAGAGACATGTATATAGATGATATACTTAGTGGTGCAAGAACTTTGAATGAGGCAGAAGAGCTTCAAAAACAATTAGTGGGAATGTTCAAAAAGGCAGGAATGTCTTTACATAAATGGTGCAGTAATGATAAAACACTTGTACAAAGCAATGAAGAAAATTATACTTTTTCGAATCCCGAGGAAACCAAAACACTAGGAGTTTTTTGGAATCAAAGTGTTGATTGTTTTGCATTTCACGTAAAACCTGATTTGAAATCTTCCTATAGTAAAAGAGATGTTCTTTCCACGATTGCAAGACTGTTTGACCCCCTGGGCCTGTTAGGACCGGTTATAACTAAAGCAAAAATAATGCGTCAGAAGCTTTGGCTATTAAAAATTGACTGGGTTGACTTACTGCCATCAAAGGAAGAACAAGAGTGGAAGAAGTTTATTGAGTCGCTGCAACATCTAAACAGCTTAACAATTGGTCGGTGCATTTTACAGGAAAATCCTGCAGTGATAGAATTGCATGGGTTCTCTGATGCATCGGAAGTAGCTTACGGTGCGGCTGTTTATTGTAAATCAATAACGAATGAGGGAAAAATCCAAGTGCACCTAATTTCAAGTAAATCTCGTGTATCACCTATAAAGAGGACAACCATACCAAGGTTGGAACTTTGTGCAGCCTTATTATTAGCTAAGCTAATTCGAAAGATTAAATCTTCGATACAATTTGAGATACAGAGTACTTTCTTATGGTGCGACTCTATGATTGTACTATCATGGATAAACAAAGAACCCTATCAGCTTAAAACATTTGTTGCGAACCGTATTTCAAGAATACAAGAAATGACCGACGTGTCGCAGTGGCGTCATGTACCATCCGACGAGAACCCAGCGGATTTAATATCCAGAGGAATGAACCCCCAAGAGTTATCTGATTGTTCACTTTGGTGGAGTGGACCTGAATACCTGACAACCAACGAGTATCCCAATACACCAGTTCCAGAGGCAGTTATAAAAGATGACCATACACCAGAGCTGAAAATTCCTTGTGACTCTAATGTGGTTAATTTAAACATAACTACTAACAATTTTGTGAATGACTTACTAAATATTAGTAACAAGTACTTAATAATCCTTCGGGTATTGAGTTTTATTTTCAGGTTTGTAGAAAACTGCAAGGTAATAGACCGCAAGACTGGGCCATTGGACACAGCAGAACTGGAAAAAGCTCAGTTATATCTGGTAAAGTTAGTACAGCATCAGACCTTCAGAGATGAGCTAACCAATGTAAAGGGCTCTAAGACCAGCCCACTTAACAATCTAAACCCCTTTGTTGATAAGGATGGTATTTTAAGGGTAGGAGGCAGACTGAGTAATAGTAATTTACCCTATGAGAAAAAGTTTCCAATTTTGTTGCCCACCAAGCATAAATTAACAGAGTTAATTGTTAAATATTTTCACCTAAAGTATTTGCATTCAGGGCCTCAAGCTTTACTGTATCAAATTAGGCAGCAGTTTTGGATAATTAATGGGCGAAGCATATGTAGGAGAATTGTACATGGTTGCATTACCTGCTTTAAGGCTAATCCACAGGTAATGGATCAGTTGATGGCCGATTTGCCTAGAGAAAGAGTCAGGCAAACCTTTCCCTTCAATATTACAGGGGCAGATTTTTGCGGCCCATTCTATGTTAAGTATAAGGGTCAAAGGAAGGGTATCTATCACAAAGTTTATGTATGCATATTTATTTGCTTTGTGACTAAGGCAATGCATTTGGAGGTAGTGTCAGATTTAACATCTACTTCGTTTATTGCTGCCCTTAAACGGTTTATATTTAGAAGGGGCAAATGCGCTAAGTTGTTTACTGACAACGCGAAAAACTTTGTAGGCGCGAATAATGAGCTTAAAAAGTTGCAAAGGTTAGTGAAGCTACCAGATGAAACTCTAGCAAACTATAGGTCATCAGAGGGTATCGATTGGAAGTTCCTTCCCCCTAGAGCCCCAAATTTCGGAGGTATCTGGGAGGCAGGAGTAAAGTCCATTAAATATTACTTGAAGAGAGTATTAGGCAATTTAAAAATGACTTACGAAGAGTTTCTGACAGTGTTAGTTCAGGTGGAGGGAATGTTAAACTCTCGCCCGCTTGTTCCGTTCTCTTCTGACATTGATGATTTAAATGTTTTGACCCCTTCCCATTTTTTAACTGGGCGACCTATTACATCAATAGTTGAACCTGATTTAACAATTATTGGTGGAAATAGGCTTGATCACTGGCAAAATTTAACCAAAAATGTGCAGATAATCTGGAAAAGATGGCATTCAGATTATCTCAGCCATCTGCAACAGAGGAACAAGTGGAAATTTGAGAAGGATAATGCAAAGGTAGGAGACTTAGTAGTTGTTAAGGAGGATAACTTACCACCGTGTCAATGGTCTTTAGGAAGAATTTGTGAAATTTATCCTGGAAAAGATTCAAAGGTTAGAGTTGTCAAAGTTAAAACTGCATTGGGTGAATACAAGCGCCCAATTTCGAAGTTATGTCTCCTACCCATGATTGAATAATTACTTAATTTGTTTTTTAATCGTATTATTGTTTAAGAGCTATCATGTGATTTCATTTTTTTATATTGTATTTGCATTTGTGTTATTGAATATTGGACTTTTGTATCTAATCCAGTCCATTAAGTGTATGTAGTCTACCTTTCTTGAATGTTTAAAAACATTGCAAGGCGTGGCGGTATGTTCTGGCAGATGCCAAAAATGTAGCAACCCGTCTACGAAAGCGTCATACCAAAAATGTAGCAACCCGTCTACGAAAGCGTCATACCAAAAATGTAGCAACCCTATGAGGGACGCTCCCTGACCAGAGAGGGGGGAGTCAGTGTTGTTGTATAGCTCTGAGAGAGACAGAGTAAGAGAGCTAGCTTTATTCATTAGAGAGAGGAATAAAGAATTTAAATACTATGAGAGTTAATTATTTTGTGTGAAATTTCTTGTGGAATAGAGCCCAAGATCTTACACATATATATATATATATAAATAAATAAATAAATAAATATATATATATATATATATATATATATATATATATATATATATATATATATATATATATATATAACCCCCTTAATGGCCGTTCTTACAAAGGGGTATGAAATTTCCGTTGTAAAGGGGGAATCGAAAAAATGGGCCCCGTAACCTAAAGGTTAACTTGGAGTATGACGTGAACGAGTGGAGGCTCTTTATTGACTCCTCAAAAAGAAGCTTCAAAGCAGTGCTTCTGCCTAATGGCAGCAAGCATGCTTCAGTGCCATTTAGGACATACTGTGTACCTGAATCTTACGAGAATTTAGCTTTGATTCTCACCCATTTGAAATATAAAGAACATGGATGGATGATATGCGGTGATCTAAAAGTGTTCTCCATGCTTCTTGGACAACAAGCAGAAAGCACCAAGTACCCTTGCTTCATGTGTGAATGGGGCAGTCGGGATAAAAAGAATCATTTGATCAAAAAGGAGTGGCCGCAAAGAAAAGCATTAACGACTAGAAACAAAATTGTAGTAAAGGAAAGTTTGGTTGATCCCAGGAAAGTCCTGTTACCTCCACTTCACATCAAGCTTGGCTTGATGAAACAATTTGTTAAAGCTCTATCAAAAGAAGGAGAGGGCTTTAAATACCTAGGCAACAATTTTCCAGGACTGTCGGAAGCAAAAATAAAGGAAGGTGTTGTAGGGTTCGCGTGTTGCTCAGATGCAAATTTCTGGTAGCTGCGCAGTGCAGGCCAGTCGAAGTGAGTTCGGAGCAGGTGTCTGGTCTATTTAAGTGACACACGCTGAGTTGGCAAGAGCCCAAGAAGGGAGTGGAGATTTGTACGGTAGTGCGTTACGCTATTAGTAGAGATACGAAAGAGTCGAGAAAAGTTAGATTGAAGGTGATAGCGGTATTTAACTGATAGAGCACGTATTAGTATTTAGCCTAGGTGGCTGCACGAGTTTGATAGTTATTTCAGAGCCCGATGGTTACGGGTATTGTTAGTGAACGTATATTCTGTCTGAAAAGGTTCGTTACGACTTTAAAGTTCAGTTTCTTAGTACCGCAAGTTGCGGTACTGTTGTGTTATTATTTGAAGTCCCAAGTCGGTCTATGTTAGTCCACCTCTACGTAGAAAATAAGGGAATTATTTATATTTATGCCTATTACTTTATAGTGTGCCTGGACCGTTAGAGGATTCACAGGGTAAATAAGAAACAGAACCATATAGGTGTTTTCGTAGGTCCAGATATTCGGAAATTTTTTAAAGACGAAGTGTTTGAAAGTAAAATGCTTTCGAGAGAAAAAGAGGCCTGGAGAGCTTTCAAGGAAGTCGTCACAAAATTCCTCGGGACCGTTAAGGACCCCAACTATAAATCTATCGTGGAATACATGTTAATGAAATTCAAAGACTTGGGTTGTTCAATGAGTTTGAAAGTGCATTTTTTAAATTCGCATTTGGACTACTTTCCCTTCTTGGTGAAGTTAGTGAAGAACATGATTAAACAATTCACCAAGATATTAAGGAGATAGAGCGTCAATATGATGGGGACTACTGTTGGATTCCACACAGAGAAGTCCCGCGTACTGACTACAGCAGATTAAATGCCAAAACGAGCTTTCAAGCAAAAAGGAGAAGAAAGCATTAAGGATTTATGAATCCAGGATGTGTTAAACAATGGTAACCGTTAAATGTTCTAATTAATATAATTTCTAATTAATATATATTTTGCAAATTATTTCCAATTGTTTTATACACTCATGGACAAAAAAATTAGCGCACCAAGAAGGAGTCGTCAAAATGAAACGAAATTTTACATACGTAATGACTACTTTGATATAAGTAAATGATAAGAAAATCAAAGAAAAAGGATAATTTATTTCAGAGACAAAGGCAAAAGAACGGAGGAGTTAATACTCCGTTGGACCCCCTCTAGCGCGAATGCACGATGCGATACGATCGGGCATTGAGACATACAAGTTCTGTATGATGTCTTGAGACATTTCGTTCCATATTTGCTGTAACCTTGCCTCTAGTTCGTTCAAACTCGTGGGATGCCCAGCTCGTCGTCCCAAATGATCCCAGATATGCTCGATTGGAGACAAATCTGAGGATCGGGCAGGCCAAGGAAGGGTAGTAACAGTGCGGAGACAGTCTTGTGACACCCTTGCCGTATGAGGCCGAGCATTGTCTTGTTGATAAATGGCTCCTGGGAGCCGTTGCATGAGTGGCAACACATGTGGTTGCAGGATTTCATGAACATACCGCTGGGCTGTCATGGTGCCACGGAACAATACTAGGGGTGACCGTGTATTGTAGGCAATGGCACCCCATACCATCACACCAGCTATGGGAGCGATGTGTCGCTGTACAGCAAAGGCAGGATTGAAGTGTTCACCACGGGCTCTCCACACACGAACACGATTGTCATCACTGCCGAGATTGAATCTGGATTCGTCGCTAAAGACGACCTGGTTCCATTCCGCTGCAGTCCAGTTTCCTCGTGCGCGGCAAAACTCCAAACGGAGGCGTCGATGGGTGGGCGTCAAGGGCAGCACACGTAATGGGCGCCGCGATACCAACTGTCATTCAGCCAGGCGCCTTCGTATGGTTCGAGAAGACACAGAGGCCCCTAGTGAAGGTGCTACCTGTGCCTGGATGGCGGCCGATGAAGCAGTTGGCTGTACGCGTGCATTTCTTACGATGTGGCGGTCTTCTCGACGACTGATCTGTCGAGGGCGTCCTGAGCCTGGTCTTCGTGTACATGACATCTCTCGGGTCCACTGGTCCCAACACCTCCTCACAACACAATCAGAGCGGCCTAATTGACGAGCTACTCGCCTAGCTGACCACCCAGCTTCCATCATAACGACGATTCTCCCCCTCTCAAACTGCGACAACTTCTTATATTGTCTTCGAACACGGCGTAATGGCATGTCTATCTCAGTTCTTCCTTTGTAAATGATTCAGCACACTCAAACAAGCTTTGGTTACCTGTTTTATACTCCACAGAGTACGATGTTCAACGCCCTCTACCGGCTATACGTAATGCGCAATCACGTTGCATTTCTAATCATTTGCATATCTCCCCGACATGTACCTTCATTGCAAGTTTCGTTACGATCCCGCAATTATTTCGTGGTGCGCTAATTTTTTTGTCCATGAGTGTATATTAATTCATTCGTAAATAAAACACTTAAAAATATTTTGAAAAGACCTTCTTCTCCCCAGAATATGTACAGTAGGCTTTATTGTCCATATATTCAATCCCATTTTGTGAAAAATCCTTACGTGATTGAGAAAAATGGATGCCATATTTGAAATCAGCGCATCAAATAACATAAAATCCAGTCATTACATTGCAAACACTTTTCTATGACTCAAATTTTGCAGGCCTGTGAAAGAGAAGCATTCCTTACTCAGGTTTTGCATATTAATTCTTTGTCATTCCCATAGAAAAAGGGATGAATTATTCTGTGAAGTGACAAAAACAATACCATCCCCGATATATAAAATATTCATTTTTGTTTTCAGAGTTCTTATCAAAGTTCGTAATCTATCGCGAGTTCATACATGACGGTTTTAAAAGTTTGACACTCATTTTTTACCTTTCCCGTTTCATTGATCGGGAGTTTATACGCATTCCTCTATAAAACATACCTTTATATAATCTCCTGTATCTAATATCCCTAAGATGTCTTTTCATTGAACTCATATGCGATAAATTATCTTTTTTCTCTCTCTCTCTCCCGTGGCCTCATTTAGTATTCAATACCTCGGTCTTGTTCCGAAAATGGCGGCAAACAATGTCGTTAGGAGAGCAAAAACTTGACGACACGGTAATAAAAAGCAGCACTCCCGCACGCTGAAATTGAATTATTCGAGAGAAAAAGCCCAGCTTGTGTGTGTGTGTGTGTGTGCCCGGCGCAAAATCATTACCTCTCCTGCAGAGAAACGCCGGGAGTGTAAAATATGTGGGTGCTAAAGCTAACAACCTCTGCTTTTCCATATTCATTCGCGACTCAGAGTCGTCATTAATCAGTGGATCCCAAACGAAAGCGTGTGGCTCCCAGTCATTAATAATTTGCACTATGCTTCGCAAGAGCAAATGACATTTTTTTCTTTTTCCACCGACACGCCATTCAGTGTTAGGGACAAACGACGTCATTTCTTCACGCGGCTTTTTGGCCAAGGTATAGTAGGGAATGGGGCTAGACAGCAGGGATAATATACGATCCTACGGAGTAAAAAAAAAAAAAAACCCAGCTTTTTTACTTAATTTGCTTCGGCTGCGTGGATTTCCGATAGCCTGGTACCATTTGGTACAAAGGAAGCTTTTTACGCAGGTATAAGCTTGGGAAAAATTAATGACGACAAGCAGACAGGGACATCACTTTTTTTTTTTCCCCCTGAGTTGATGCGAGTCTATTAAAATATGGAAAGCGTTTCTGGCACAAATAAATAATAGGTTCTCTCATGAGCATTATTTTGCGAAAAATTACGAGTTTTTTTCTTTTTGTTTTACAAACAATTCCGGTTGTCCTAAACACTGGGTGGGAAGCGATTATATAATAGCACAGCGGTTTTCAAAGTATGGGTCGCGACCCGGGTCATCTATCTATATATATAAAACAGTTCCGTAACTGATTCATTCATTCATTCATTCATTCACTGACTGACTGACATACAACGCACAGACCAAACCGCTGGACCTAAAGGGCTGAAATTTTGCATGGCGATTCTTCTTATAGTGTAGGGGTGCACTAAGAGAGATTTTTGAAAAATTCTTCTTAGATTTTTTTAAATTAAATTTTTAAGCTGTTTTTTTTACTTTTTTTAAGTTTGCATTTAAAATAATAATTTGAGGGTTATAAAATTTATATCACGAGAAAGATCCTAAAAATTCCTTTAAAATGAAATCTTTTTCGAATCTTTACCTCGCATTTCCTGATTTTTGGTGAATTTTTAAAGATTAATTTTTAGAATTTAATTTATTAAATGCTGATCACGTGACTTCTTTTTCTGGTACTTTAAATAAATTTATCGTCACGTGCATAAAAACTAAGTAGACAAAAAATAATTTTTTTTTCTTGCTAATGCGGCAGACGATTGGACATTATCCAAAAAAATATTAAAATACAATAAAAGAAATGTTCTAGAAACTGTACTATATTAACTGTACTATATTCTTTAGTATTCTTTATATTAGATTTAATTTGAATATCTTCTTCTACATTATTTTGTCTATAAAAATATCCCTTACGATTTTTTTATAAATATATATATATTTTACATCAATTATATACATTGATCGTCGTATTTATTATATATATATTGGCATTAATTGCATACATTCACCGATGTTTTTACTTTGAATGTACTCCGTAGCGAAGTGCGGGTTTTCAGCTAGTACTTATATATAAAACAATTCCGTAACTGACTCATTCATTCACTGACTGACTGACTGACTGACATACAACGCACAGACCAAACCGCTGGACCTAAAGGGCTGAAATTTTGCATGGCGATTCTTCTTATAGTGTAGGGGTGCACTAAGAGAGATTTTTGAAAAATTCTTCTTAGATTTTTTTAAATTAAATTTTTAAGTTTTTTTTAAAACTTTTTTTAAGTTTGCATTTAAAATAATAATTTGAGGGTTATAAAATTTATATCACGAAAAAGATCATAAAAATTCCTTTAAAATGAAATCTTTTTCGAATCTTTACCTCCATTTCCTGATTTTTGGTGAATTTTTAAAGATTAATTTTTAGAATTTAATTTATTAAATGCTGATCACGTGACTTCTTTTTCTGGTACTTTAAATAAAATTATCGTCACGTGCATAAAAACTAAATAGACAAAAAATAATTTTTTTTCCTTGCTAATGCGGCAGACGATTGGACATTATCCAAAAAAAATATTAAAATACAGTAAAAGAAATGTTCTAGAAACTGTACTACATTAACTGTACTATATTCTTTAGTATTCTTTATATTAGATTTAATTTGAATATCTTCTTCTACATTATTTTGTCTATAAAAATATCACTTACGATTTTTTTAGAAATATATATATATATATATATATATATATATATATATATATATATTTTACATCAATTATATATTGATCGTCGTATTTATTATATATATATTGGCATTAATTGCATACATTGACCGATGTTTTTACTTTGAATGTACTCCGTAAGGAAGTGCGGGTTTTCAGCTAGTACTTATATATAAAGGGAGAGCGATTTTGTACGTGGAGGGTAATCTCCAGAACCACTGCACCTATTTGAAAAATTCTTTCACTGTTTGAAAGGTACATTATTCCAGATGGATATAGGCTATATATTATGTATATCTGATCAGTAGAAATAAAGTTAGGGGCTTAATCCTAACAATCTCCATTGTTACCGCTACTGTCCTCTACCGCATTTTGTGCCGATGTCTTCAACGATCCTTAGCGTGGTGCTATCGCGGTGGGCTTCTGTTCTGATGTTAGCGGTTCGAATCTAGCCGTTCTCCGGCACGCCTTTTTCTTTTAAAAGTTAACTTTAATTATTAACTAACGTAATATTAATTTAAGGTATTAAGGTTATTTTTAACGTAAAAAAGATTTACAATTTATTGGCTATCAACTGGAAATTTATTGGTATAATATTTTGTTCAACCCGGACAAAGTCGGGACGGGCCGCTAGTGAGGTATAAAGAAAGATCAATAAAATTGAATCATTTATTTTGTAATCTAAATTAATACAACGACATTACAATTTTTGATCTGGGAGAAGTATAGGCGTAGCGTCGGGGTGGGGTGGGAGGGTGGGGGGCAACTTAACTTGAACTAAATTAAAACGTTAATAGAAGTTCAGTTAAAATTGGGAAATTGTAAAAAAACTTTTATGACAGTTGGTTATTTCCTGCTTTTTCAAACTGGGAAACTGAAGATTCCGATTATGTTTCTAGGTTTTAGATAGTTTTTATCAATGATATGATTCATAACAAAAATTCAATGCTATATTTTTTTTCTCATTTTATTTATGTTATATTTATTTTTCTCATTGTATAACTTTTGAAAACTACTCAAACATCAAGTCTATTGTTATTCAATTTTGAAAAAAAAATCATAATATTTCATATTTTAAGGACCGTCCGGCAGTCAATGTGGTGAGGAGGGCCCTAACTGAATTCAATTCGTGCCCCCCCCCCCATCCACCCCCCAAAAAAAGAAAAAAGAAAGTTAGAAGCACGCTACGCCTATGGGGAGAGGAATACGCTTGCTTGTCTTTCACTAATTTATCAAATAGTGGTTCTGTATTAGAAACGCGAATACAGAAATTTTCTATTTTCAGTCTATTTCCCCCCCCCCCCGTATAATCATTGAGGAGGGTGTCGGCTCGCAAAGAAAACTGCACTATTAACTCCACAGCTTCTCTTGCGCGCTCTTGGTAATCTCCCTTCATATATCTGTGTTGTGTAAAAAGGGTGTTAAGTCCAAAATGGGCTGAAATAAGTTATCAAACCAGTCCTGTTTAAAAAATCCAGGGACACTGCAGGAACAGAATGTGTAAATAACACAGGGCTATGCAGGGTAATATAAAAAAAAATCCAGGGCTATGCAGGGTACAGAAAGCTAAGTCTAATTCCATTCCTTAATATTTTTATTCATCAGGAAAAATTTGGGATATGTGACACAAAACTCAAACATGTGAGTGTTAAAGGGGTTATGCTCCAATAAAGGACTTAACATTGGCGTAACTGGCGCCCGGGGCACGACACCTTTTTGGCGCCCCCCATGGTTTTGGGGACCAAATGGTCCAATGGTCTTGGGGACCCTTTGGCGCACCTCTGCGAGTGGCGCCCGGGACTTGATAGACCCCCCTTGCCCCCCCCCCCCGTCACTGGGACTTAACACTCTTTACTCAACAAAAATAAAATTGGAAAAATTTACTTTAAAAAAAGATCAAAATTGAACTTAAAAAAACTGACTTTACAAAAGCCGTTTTTTTTTTCAATCACGTTTTTCTCAAAACTACGATTTTAGATTTCTCTTTACACTGACAACTCTTTTTACACTGCTTACAAAGCTTGACATTTCATGTTCATATATAATATTACGTATCTGGGAATGAAATATGGGCATCAAACTTAAATTTAGAACGGACCTTCAGTTATTCGGGCATCACCGGTAAAAAAAAAAAAAAATCGTCCGGGTCTTTCTCCCAACGAACCCTTTAAGAGATCTGATATTCTACGAGAGATCATTTTTATTAAAAAAGATGGTCACCTTTTGATTTTAAAAGACATAAACGGTGATAATCGTATGAGTATAAAATGCTTATTAAAAAACTAAGAGATTTGCATTCCCGTGGTGATAAAAAAATCTTGTGGCGCCCTCTTGATTTCTAATGTAAATTTTTTTGTTTTTTTATTTCTCCTTGATACTGCCGAAATGCAACGATATATTCAGGGTCCGATTATGAATGATGGGGGCCCCTGGGCAGATGCTATTTGGGGGCCCCTCTTACGAACATTTATAAAAATAAGAACTATCCATGGGCTATACATACTATGAAAGTACTAGGTGCATGCACCAAGGGGGTTTTGGGGGCCCCTAGCATCAGGGGGCCCTGGGCAAAGTCCCGATTTGCCCATGCGATAAAAAGGCCCTGGATATATTTACTTTTAATTTGCCTTTTTACAATTTTTAAAGATTTTTTTTTTTTGCGTTGAAGCTATTAAGCGTTAAAACATAAAACAAAATCTGCTTAATTTTAACATACAGCAAATTTAAAAAAAAATTAATATTACTTATTTTAATATAAATAAAAACATAAAACAAAGTCTGCCTAATTTTTAAAATAAAATTTTAACAATAAATTTTAATATAACTTATGATGAGATAAAATAAAATCCAGCTTAATTTAAAATAAAATAAATATTAACATACACATTTTGATATTACTTAATATAAAATAAATAAACACATAAAATCTATTTAATTTTAAAATAAGGCATGTTATAACAAAAAAAAAAACAAATATTAGTCACTTAACTTAAAATTAAAATACACAAAACAAAATCAGCTAAATTTAAATAACTCTTGCAACACTGATCGAGTGTGGCCCGGTGGTCTAGGGGTATGATTCTCGCTTTGGGTGCGAGAGGTCCCGGGTTCAAATCCCGGCCGAGCCCGACTTTCGTTTTTCGCCCACATGGTATAGTGGTTACAAAAAAAAATTAAAAAAAATCGTCCTGGGTAACCTAATAAACCTGTAAAAAAAAAAAAAAAATCGTCCGTGTTTTCTCCCAACGAATCCTTTAAGAGGCAGAAATACGTTTAATTTTTTGAACAAGCAAATTATCTGTGGTAAAAAACTTTAATAAATAATTTCATATAAATTTAATGACAATAACAAACTTAACCTACAAGCAAAACTTAAGAGCAAACATAAATGGAAAAACTTTAAAACTAACCAATTGGTACTCGTCAAGACATGACAGCTGGATAGTAAATAAATGTACTAATACACAAATTATACTCAACACATCATTGCCGAATGGTGAAAATCATAATATTGAGAATAGAGAAATGCACTTTAGAAAATGATATTTTGAACCCAATAAAAAGAAATAAGGTTGCTCAACAGCGCGAAATAAACAGTTTCCATCAGGTTTAATTCTATACCTCACAAACATAATTAAAAATAAAAATGGCAAAGAGAGAGAGCTAGAGAGATTCCTCGGAATAAACAAATTAACGTGTTTAGGAGGACTCGTGCTTAGTAAGTACCTAAAGCCAGATTTAAACATGTTGCTGAGCATGCGTAGAAAGCAATTTTTAATTGTAAATTATCGTTCATTAATAGAAATTGCTGTTGCAAAAACCAAATTCGACACATCTGTGGATTAGAATCTTTTCGTTTAAGACCCAAATGAAGTAAACGGATACAGTAGTTTTCTCTCACGGACTGCCCAAAGAATCGGCTTAGCAACTTAAATAATGTAGAATTCATTTAGGTTAAAATGAGCAAAAATTAAAATAGAGCATGATTTCTAAATTATTAGCTTTTCCATAAAACACTGAAATTTTTAATCTTCATTTTCTTATATAAAAAAATAAAATACTTCGTTTTAGTACTTAAATATGTGTTAAAATTAACAGTCGGATTGGACTCAAAATTCAGTCGAAAGCCTTTCTATTTTATTAGAAAAAGTATCGATTTTAGTCGGAAGAGGTTTTATGGTAAGACTTTTTGACACCTTATTTATCAACATCCTATCATGTATTTTAACGTAGGATTACGTTCCTCCATAACGGTCCTTCGCAAAGCAAAATTTCAGACGCTAAAACCGTCCGTCGTCGCGAGTTATAATTTTGGCCGTAATTCTCAAAACCAACCAATCAACCAACCAACCTAATATCATCTTTACATATTGGTTGAGTTTAGTAACCAATAACACAATTTAAGTCCGCTTAAAATTCTGATCTTAAAAATTAAAGGTTTTTTTTGTATCTATCTATTGTAAAGAAGATTTCTATAAATATGATTATAGTATATTATAATACCATATACAATACAAAATATTCAGTGTATCAAGTAAATCATAAAGGGAAAAAAAGATATATTTATCAAAGGATAATACTGAGTTTATTATAAAATTCGATCAATATATAAAGATGACATTAGGTTGGTTCGTTGGATTTCAGCATTCCGGTCTTCTCTTGTAATGCGTAATAATTATAATGTAACCTGACATTAGGAAAGTGGGGTCATATTTTCAAGAAACTTTGCAATATATAAACAAACATAAGGAAAGAAAGGTAAAACGGGTCTTATCTATTAAGAAACTTATCAATAAGGGAACTGAAATTAGGAAGGAGAAGTACAGACAGAGTCGAACTTATTAAGGAACTCAAGCATTTTTAAATCAAATTTAGGAAAGAATTAATTTTTAATCGTTTTTTTTATGCAAAAATTTTTTGTCTTATAATATTTGTTAGCAAATGAACCCTAAAAGGGTTATCTAAACTTCAGTTTATAAGATTTAGTCGGACTCACGAGCTAGTGAGATTCGTGTGTTAGAAGTCACTGTGTGAGATTATTTTGGTTATACAAATGTTCTAAGTTTATTGCTTTTAATATTTTTAACGTTTATTGAGGTTCTGAATAAACTTTATATTTTTAACTTAAGTCATGCTTATTCATGAACACACCCCATGCCAGACAACTGCAGACTCTGTCATACTGCCACTCTCAGTGACAATATTTTTTATGTAAAAATTTTACCGTATTTTTATGTTTTATGGTCCGAAAAATACGGTAATTCAATCTATACTAATATATAAAGAGAGAGAGAGCGGATTTTGTATGTGGAGGGTAATCTCCGGAACTACTGCGCCTATTTGAAAAATTCTTTTACTACTTGAAAGGTACATTATTCCAGATGGACACAGGCTATATATTATGTATATCTGATCAGTAGAAAGAAAGTTAGGGTTTAAATATTTAGCTGATGGTTCACCTTTGCAACTTTTCCTTCGTCAACCATAGTCAAGTAACCACAGCAACACATCAAACGATTTTTTCATTTATTATCAGTAAAACATTTAATATTTTAAAGATTCAAGTGGAGGAAGTATTGATAAATACAAAAAGGATTTTTGAAACTGGCAACGTTTAAGGGTTTATTGAAGAAAATTACATTTGGAACTACGCTTTTTATTGGACATTTAAGGGTTGTTGACATTTAAGGGTTTTGTTGGACATTTAAGGGTAATTGTGTCTGGGTGGCCCCAGACACAATTCAGTGTCTGACGTTACAGTTTTCAATAAAAATTTCTCTTGCCATCACCATCAACAAATCCCATGGTCAAACATACAAATATATTGGACTTGACTAACGGGAAGATTGGTTTACTCATGGACAATTACATATTGGTCTCTCTAGGTCAGGAAATGCGGAGAATCAATTTGCTTTAAAACATCAGAAAAACGAAAAATGTGGTATACCGTAAAGTTTTAAAACAAATTATACCTACCTAATATCTACTTAAGATAGATAATTGTTCAATCCGGACAAAGTCGGGACGGGCCACTAGTCTATATATATAAAACAGTTCCGTAACTGACTCACTGACATACAACGCACAGACCAAACCGCTGGACCTAGAGGGCTGACATTTTGCATGGCGATTCTTCTTATAGTGTAGGGGTGCACTAAGAAAGATTTTTCAAAAATTCTTCTTAGATTTTTTTTAAAATTAAATTTTTTAAGCCGTTTTTGTAACTTTTTTAAAATTTGCATTTAAAATAATAATGTGAGGGTTATGAAATTTATATCACGAGAAAGATCATAAAAAAATCCTTTAAAATGAAATCTTTTTCGAACCTTTACCTCGATTTTCTGATTTTTGATGAATTTTTAAAGATTCATTTTTAGAATTTAACTTATTAAATGCTGATCACGTGATTTCTTTTTCTGGTACTTTAAATAAATTTATCGTCACGTGCATAACAACTAAATAGACAAAAAAAATATTTTTTCTTGCCAATGCGGCAGACGATTGGACATTATCCAAAAAAATATTAAAATACAGTAAAAGATATTATGTATAATTCTATACATTGATCGCCGTATTTATTATATATATAATATATATATATATATATATATATATATATATATAGGCATTAATTGCATACATTGACCATTGTATTCAATTTGAATGTACTCAGTAGCGAAGTGCGGGTTTTCAGCTAGTATGATATAAAATTACTTCAAACTATCTGCGACCACTTTGCGGGTAGCGACTCACAGTTTGCTCAACAGCTTAAAATGGTTGAAAGAAAATGATAAACTGAATAGGTGTATGTCAGCGGAGAAGAAATGAACCCATCGAAAATATCTGCAAGGAGTAGATGGGGGTTAAAAAAAGAACCCTTGTCTACGACCCTAAATGGATATTAGGCGAGTTCACTTTCCTCAAATAATGATTCTCAAATCTGGGCGAGGCGAATATCCGCAATTCGCCTCAAATCCCGACACGCTGTTGTCGCGTCTCTCCGCCAGGAAAGTAAAATAAGAATAAAATAATAACTTTATTCCGTCACGCACTGGAGAAGGATTATGAATATCTCTGTGGATGGCTCGAGACTAAAGCGGGGGGCTGTCTGCGTCGAAGCAAACAAATAAGACAGTCTTTAATAATAGATCCCGTGATTTATGGAAAACAATTCGCCAGATCTGTTTGTCCCACTGGTGTGGAAATTAATAAAGCGTGCTCGGCATGCAATCCCTCCTCCTTTGTACAATTTTAAGCCCTTTTACACGCACGCAACCCCGATTTTTTTTTTACGGGGGATAGTCCGGCTTTTATCGGATCGATTGGATGCATTATTCATATTGTTTTTTTTTTTATTTTCGCGCATGTCCTTTCTGTCGGTGTAATTAAAGGAGGACCACCAGTTAATAGTTTTTTAACTGGGATGGATAAGGTAAATCAGTTAAGGCACGGAAGTAACCGAATAAAAAATACATTTACAAGTGACGGGAATAGGGTGTTACTGGTACAGATTGTCAGGGTTTTTGAAAGATACCACGCATTTTGAGTTTCTCTTGAATGCAAGAACCAAATGTAGTGAAAATTCATTGCAGGGAAAACTGACACAGGTGTTAAAAATAACATGCATCTCGTTTTTGTGAGTGTAATTAACAGAGGACAACCGCTCAGTAATTTTATTAACCGGAATAAATAAGCTAAATCAATTAAGAAGAAAGTTTGTCACGGAAGGTAAAATGAATAAAATAAACTTGCAAGTGGGTTTCTGCAAAATGCGGGCGTTTTCGGTAAAGAGTGTCAGTATTTTTTGTATTTCCAAGCACTTTCAGGATCCAAACCCGCATTTTGTGTTTGTTTTGACTTCAAGAAGCACAAGTAATAAAAATTTATTGCAGTGAAAACTGACCACAGCTGTCAAAAGTAACAGGCATCTCGTTTTAGATAGTGTAAATTAACAGAGGGCCACCGCTTGGTAATTTTATTAATCGGAATATAAGCTAAAATCCATTAAGAAGAAAGTTCGTCACTTAAAGCAATTAAACTGACAAGTGGTTTTTCACAAAAATGCGGGGTCTTTGGTAGAGAGTGCCAATATTTTTTAGTTTATCCCTAGCACTTTCAGGATCCAACCCCGCATTTTGTGTTTCTTTTGACTTCAAGAAGCACAAGTAATGAAAATTTATTGCAGTGAAAACTGACCACAGCTGTCAAAAGCAACAGACATCTCGTTTTAGTTAGTGTAAATTAACAGAGGGCCACCGCTTGGTAATTTTATTGATCGGAATATAAGCTAAAATCCATTAAGAAGAAAGTTCGTCACTTAAAGCAATTAAACTGACAAGTGGTTTTTCACAAAAATGCGGGGTCTTTGGAGTAGAGAGTGTATAGAGTTTTAGCTCACTTCTACCCGCACTTGGGTGTATATAATTTGAAGTGGCACTCTAAATGAATTTGATACAAACACAGTTTATACATTAAACAATGTTTATTGAATGCGTTGCACATATAGAATTTGCTTTTACAGCAATAAGCATACATACTACTTGTACGGAATATATATTAGCATTCAATAAAAATACACTTTGCAATACTCACAAACTAGCAGAGAGTCAAACCAGCAGTTCTGCCACGTAAACTTTGGGCCCCCTAAGCACTAGCGCTGGTTAACACCTGGAGCTGCTTACCTCGTAGCTCCCTTAACTCGCTTATCTATCAACCTTAACAACCTTTTTCCAGCTTTAGCTAAACATGACAATAGGCATTTCTTCGCTACCCCTTACCCTCACTCAGGTACGAGAAGTTTTATTCACCCCCGCCAAAAATTTTCGCGAGTTTCAAACCAACAGCGAAACCAGTATCGCGGGCGAAATAATAGAAGCTCACGGCGTTACAATCAAATTATATACACCCAAGTGCGGGTAGAAGTGAGCAGTTCTCTATAAGTGTCAGTATTTTTTAGTTTTTCCCTAGCACTTTCAGGGTCCATCCCAGTATTTTGTGTTTGTTTTGACTTCAAGAAGTAAAGTAATAAAAATTTATTGCAGTGAAAAGTGACCACAGCTGTCAAAAATAACAGGCATCTCGTTTTCAGGCCTCTGTTAGTGTAAATTAACAGAGGGCCACCGCTTGGTAATTTTATTAATCGGAATATAAGCTAATTCAATTCAGAGGAAAGTTTGTCACTTAAAGCAATTAAATAAATTCACAAGCAGTTTTCAAAAAATGCGGGAGGTTGGATAGAAAGTGTCAGTATTTTTTAGTACAGTTAAACCTCATTTATCCGGTCCTCGATGATCCGGATCACCGGATAATTCGGATCAGATTTGTAGACATTTTTATTTAATGTTCACATTAGATAATAATTTTTAAATATGACAGCAAGAACGTAACTACAAGTACGCCAAATATTCGCTTTTTAGTTTGATTCAATGTACAGTTCCAGCATAGATTGAACAATAAATTATGGTAATAAAATGCTTTTTGTTGAATTTAAGAAAGCTTTACTAGATTTACCAATTCTTAGTTAAGAAATGATATGAAAAGTTATTTTTATACTTTTGTAATGTCTTGTAAACAATATGTAATTTTGTTACATATCATAGTTTTTTATTGTAATAAACAGTAAGCCTGTTTAGGGAAGGATTTTGTTTTGCTTATTACCCATATTACCCGGATTATCCGAATTTTCGATTTTATTTAATCACTGTAGCTGCAAAAATGTTTATACATTTGGGAATGTTTTAGAAATTACATAAAAGTTAGTGTATATGCAATAGTGTAAACAAATGTATAATTGTGTAAATAATTAAGTTAAATTGTATTGTTATGTTTTAATAGAAAGTCAAGATTAAATATTTTAGTTGGTATCAATTGAAATTTGTATTATTGTACGTATGTGAGTGTATTAGAGTAAATTGTTTTTATGTGGGTGCATTTACGTAATTGTTAGGTTAAATTGTATTGTCATGTTGATATGTATGTATATAAATTTGATGTAATTATGAAAAAATAATGTGAAATAGTAATAATTGTGTAATGATATTGTAAGCATTATAATGCAATCTGTAAAAGTAAGCAAAAAATAATAGGAAGAAGAAGGAAAAGAAAGAAAAAAACAGGGAAAAGTGAACATAGGATTGTTGGTTGCCACTAACTGCTAAATTTTAAAAACAATTTTGTTAATAAATTATTAGACGGTCTTCGGCTTAGGGGCTGGTGTTGAAGGCCCCAGTGTCCTTGAGCCAGTGTGTCGCAGTTGAGCAGGACTGGGATCGGGACGATTAGTTAACAGTTTTCCCGTATACCTTAACGGTTGGACGGGCATTCAATTGATTCTTGACTTCAAGAAGCGCAAATAATAAGAATATATTGCAGTGTAAACTGACACAGGTGTTAAAAATAACATGCATACCGTTTTTGTCAGTGTAATTAAAGGAGAGCTAGCATTTAATAGTTTTTCTTAGCCAGAATAAATAGGGAAAGTTAACTAATAAGAAAGTTTGTCACGGAAAGTAACCGAATAAAAATAAACTTATTAGTGGTTTTCACCAGAATGCGAGGGTTTCTTTGGTAGTGAGTGGCAACACTTTTGACAATTTCCAAGCTCTTTCAGGATCAAACCACTCTTTTTGTGTTTGTTTTGACCACAAGAACCACACATTACGAAAATTTACTGCAGTGGAAACTGAAACAGATATTTGAAACAACATTCATATCCTTTTTGTCAGTGTAATTAAGGAGAACCACAACTTAATAGTTTTTAACCGGAAAAAATAAGGTAAATTAATTAAGGAGATTTGGCTTCCGGAAATAACCGAATAAGAATAGATTTACATGTGACTGGAGTAGGGAGTTTTTGGTTTAGACCAGGGGTGGCCAACCCGCGGCGCGCGTGCCACAGTGTGGCACGGCGGCGTTTTAACAGTGGCACGCGGAGACTTATTGAAAAATTAAGAAATTTGAAACAATAATAATTTGTCAAAATCTGTAAAAACCCTACTCATACGCTACTGAAAATAACAGCGCAGGAAAGCGGCACTGCTTGACACCAGTACAACGATGCGCTAAGGGTCATGGAAAATTTGCACCAAGCAATTTTCCAAATTTACACGATTTGGCTGTCAGGTATTGTTGTAGGTTTGGATCAACATATGTTTGTGAACAATTGTTTTCTATTATGAACATAATAAAATCAAAATATCGATCAAGATTAATTGATATGCACCTAAAACACCTAATTTTGCTAGCATCTTCAAGAACTAAACCTAATATAGATGACGTGGTAAAAAAACTACAAATTCAAAAGCCACATTAATTAAGTACTGACTGTTTAATAATTTTTTAGAATTAAGCGTTTCAAGTTATTCATTTTATTTTATACATAACCTAACTGACTGAACCTTTAAAAATGTTTATTAACAATGAAACCTAAGTTTGTATTTTTGTTTTATTTATTATATTATTTTTTAAATCTCCACTACTCAGATAAAAAAAAATGTGCTATTTGTGAAAAAATCTCATAATCAGCCTATAAATAACATTTCCCCACCTTTTTATATTTTTTGTATGTTGGAAAAGTTGGAAGTGGCAGGCATAATATTTTTTTTTTTTCAGATAGTGGCACTCTTCCCAAAAAGGTTGGCCACCCCTGGTTTAGATTGTCAGCTTTTTTGTATATGCCACACTTTTCCTGGGTCAAATTTCGCTATTTGATTGAACTCCGGAGCCAGGAATATCAAAAGTTTACAGCAGTGAAAGCTGATATATAGGCGCGGAGATGCGCTCTTAGTGTGGAGTTTAGTAAAGCAGGTATAATTCCGTCAAAGCGAAATTACATAACTAGCAAAATGACCCAGTAATTCCGTCTGGGAATTGACTGTTTGATTTCTTTCATCAGTTTTGATTTGCAGAGGAGCTTGTAAGAGTTTAGATTTAAAACTGCGGGTGAATGCACGAGAGATGGATGTTGTTTCTTTATTTAGCATCTAGTATTACGGGGCTTGTACTAATTTATAATTCGCCATCTCGCATTAGCTGCTACCCATGATTCTGGTGAACTATTTGTTGCCTTAGCCTTAATTACAAATAACTCAAATAATGTAAATAATTCAACACGAAATAATACACATAAAGAAGGCATAGGCAGCCGAACAAATTAACAGAAAAACTTTCCTAGCGTTGAAAATTTTAACTTTTCAATAAAAGATTGCGCAGTTGAAACAAATCCTCATACAAAAAACAGACAAATATAACTAATAATTACAAGATAAAAAGAACTTTTTATATACCATGTTTATAAATTTTCTGTTGAATCATATAAACTTGACAATTCTATGTATTAATAAATACGTTTTTAAAATTTTTTTGATGAATTATCCCATCAACTTGAAAGAAAATGAAGCTAATTGGAAGTTAACTTGCATATAACTTTTCGTTCCCGTTCCGGCCAATAGATGGCTGCACCAGTCTATAGAACAAAATTAACTGAAAATAACTGAAAATTAATTTAATTCTGCTTAAAGATGGCTAAAAGTATTAAAAAATGCATTGTCATCGTGTTCCGAGCTATTCTAAAAGTTTCAAATGTCTAGCTAGTCGGGAAATTAGTTAAAAATTGATTGCAAGATTTGTACTTGACAAACACACAAGCACACAAACAAGAAAGCAAGTTAATAAAAACATGGTAAAAAGTAAATAATTCAACAGACAAAGATAATTACTAACAGGAAGAATACAGTTAAAATAATTCGAAATCACGCACTTAGAGCTAAACGCACCACCGTAAATGCAAGATTCTGTAGTAGTAAAAGATCTAAATCATATAACGAGGCAACCGCCTGGTCTCTTCATCAGGAGGTCTAACCAAATCAGTTACCTCAAGGGGGAACTTTCTGAAAAGAATGCAGATCTAACCAAAAGACATCCTAAGGCCCCCTGATTACAAAATTATCTAATCAAGGTAAACAATTTCAAAAATGAAATTAAACGGGAGTTACGTATTATATACAAATTAGTGCTCATTAGCTTATGTATCGATACAGGATTGTTCTGAAATCAATTAAATGAAATCCAATTTTTAAGAAAATCTCTGACAATATTATTGTACCTTTTTTAGTCAGTTTTAGTACCGATTTTAGTCAATTTAATTCATTAATGATCATTTTTAATAAATTTTATAATTTTTTAGTAACTCATAGCAACTAATGAGTTATACATTTTGTAAACTCAAACATTTTTTTAATGGTTCGGATATAGCGAACCACCGGATATAGCGAACAAAACCTTTGGTCCCTTGAAGTTCGTTATAACGGGGTTCGGCTGTATCTCAAAGGAGGCAAGCAATAAGAATTCTTCGCAAGCAGCACAAACGTTATACTTTACTTTAATCATACCGTTTACATTTATGCTACTTTGCATTTTCCATTCCATTGTGGCGAATTTTATTATCACTGCTCAGGGAAAAGGGGCCAGTTTTAATTCTTATAATTTAAAAGTCTAATGAGGCTGGATTGGGAAAAACGGGACTGAAAGTCAAATGATTATGTAGTAATGATTAACTCTTTTATCGTTTTAAAATGAAAACAGGGAGCCAGTTGCACCGATAACAAATTTAGCTTGGTTGAATTTAAAAATATGAGTCACTCTGTCGAAAAATAATTTTTGAAATGGTGTTTAGTTCACGTGACAAAAAATTCATTAGCGGGCAGACGTGACAGGGTTGTAGTGGAACTCGACAAACTTTTTATTATACTTTTGTTTTGTTTATTTAGACTGCTTTATCGCTCGACATCATTATGTAATATCCACCCCTCGAACTGACATGCAATGTTTACGAAGAGGTCATGAAGTTCACTGTTGTGTTTTAATTTTCCTTTTTTTTTTCTACATCTCTTTAGGAGACGCTGTGTTTGTTAGGCTAGAGAAACTTTTATTTTTTTGGGCGGTTGGGATAGTATCTATTAATCTATTCAATTATGACAACTTCTGTTAACTCTTTGGTAAAGTAGTTACTACCTACTAACTGTTAACTGAGATCTACTTGAATAGACCTCCTTTCCGTTGCTTGTTAGTTACTCTCTAGTTTATAAAGAATTCAAGATGATTTCAATACGTCACCGATATTAAATTAATTAATTAAATATTTAGTTTATTCTTTCTATTTAATGTGTTTACTTTTATAAAAAACACGGTGATTTTATTTTTAATTAGCAGCATTTAGAACCACTCTATATAGGTTACGAATATTTCAAGTTAATTCAATGCTACACAGAAATTAAATTAATTGTACATTAAATTTATTTCCCTTTTCTTAATTATGTATTAAATTTCTTTATCTTCTTCTTTCCTTTTATTTTAAAATTTCTAGAGGCTTTAATCATACGTTGTGATGAAGCGAAGCTAATTTCCAAATTGCATCCAAAGGAAAAGTTAGTTAAATTGATTACACTCTCCCTTACTAAAGAAGCCATATGTAATTTTAAATTTTAAATATCAAGTAAACAAGCAGTTTTCTCTTTATCTAAACAACATATTACAAACAACTAATTTAGCCGACAGATGGCAGGAAGTGATCATTTCATTACGGTAGTATAAACGTAATGATGAATGCAGAGAGCCTGTATTGGTGCCGATTACTCGATTTCAAAGTCAAAAAAAAATGGAGAGCTTACAAGTCAGCAGCGTGCCGACTGAAAAACATACTGCGAAAACTTCAAGAATTCAAAGTTATTTTCTTTTCAAGCTATCAAGCATTTTAAGATAGATTAATTCATGTTTTCAAGGTACACAAATCCAAAAAAATTCCGCTTACAGCGGCCACATACACTTTTCAAGAATTCCAAGTCAACTACTTGATTTAATTTCTCGCCACAAGGGGGAGTCAAAAGGCGAGACAAAATCGCTGACGTCAACAAAACAAGACAAATGCGTCAGCACATCTGGAAAGGAGCGAACAGATCCCGTGTGCATTATTAACTAGCCTACGGGTTTAATAATTTCCTATATTATGTAAATTTATTTAATATACAAGTTTATACTATACATTAAATTTATAATGTAAACTTATGCATTAAATAAGTTTGATACCAGTTTTAATTCCATTCCAATTTTTGTTTTTTCCATTATATAAATAACTTCCGCGTTCTTACTACATGCGCCTGGATGTCGTCTGGGCATGTGGCACCACAGAGGATCACGTAGCAAACAGAAACTAAATTTCATATATGCTGGTGTGAACGTTGGTAACCTTTTATCTTCCACGGCACAACGTTTTTTTTTTTTTTTTTTTTTGATAATTCCGCGGCACACCACAAGTAAAAATCTTGCAAATACATAAATTACAATAATGCGTATATGTTTTTATTAGATAAGAAACACACAATAAAATAGATCTATGTATCAAGATAATTATAATCATTTAAGTTTTATATAAATCATTTCGAACTGTAAACTAACACAAAAAGACAAAGTTACAGTTTACAAGTAAAAAAAAAAATTCTGTTTAAATTTTTATATTAAAATTTGCTTTTTGGTCTTTACTTTAGCCTAATAAATCAAAGTTAATTTAAACATAACTAATTTATTAATGAGATATCTGAGCTCGTTTCGATGAACATATGTACGTTTTATATTTGGCTTTATATTAGAACTAGCCGCTCGTTTCACTCGAACTGTTTGGAACGGGAAAAAATCGAGCGTGACGCGCGGAATTTTCGATTATCAATGGAAGTGTTCAACATTGAATTTGTAGGAGAAGAGGAAAAACACCCGGAGCTTTATGACCACATGCTCCGTGAATATTCTAGAAAAGATTGTACAGAAAAAGCGTGAAATGAAGTGGCACGAGAAGTCAACTTGATAGGTAATGTATTTAATTACAAACTTTATTAATGTTACACAGTTTAGTTAAAAAAAATTATTACACTATAGTATTTCTTTATTAATTAAGAAAACTTATTACAATCATTCTTTATAAAATCTTATTACAATTTCACGAAATCTATTCTGATTAAATACATAAAAAATAATAATAATAATCGAATTCAAAACACAGAGCGAAATTCAATATATTTAATTTTTCAAATCAGTAAACATAAAAATTAGGTTTTTAGTTTTGATGAAAAAGTGTCAAAGCCTGGACTTTGTCGTGGGGATTGCTAACTGAGTCCCACCGTCACACCCACACAAACACAAGAGCTTAGCACAAACTTTTGTATCTTAAAAATTATATGCATTTATAACTCCGATTAAAAGCAAAATTTCGAAAAATTTTATAATTAGCAAAAAAATTTTGTATTTTTATAACATTAAAATATAACGAACTGAAAATTTTTTGACGTTCTTTTGACATTCTATAGAATGCTAAAAATTTTGCATCGCTTTCTTGTAATTAATGTGGGGCAACAAACAGCCTATGGTGAAAATTCCGTTCCAAGTACGGATGTACTTGTACTCTCCTCTGAAACCTTTTCCTTTTTATCTTACGGTACCAATATAACATAAGAATGTCCTCCTCATCAGTGGAGCTGTTCATTTTAAACAAATAAAAACAAGAAGTTTTATACTTTGCACGTTGAAGACATTCGACCTACTGAGAAAAATATGAATTCGTCATCCCGCTTCGAATTCGAGACGAAACCACTTCGAGTGCGATTCGATCCTTGTGCGGGTCGACTTCACATAGATCTACCAAGACGCACATCTCGCTTCGAGTTCGAGCCGAGTACGAGACGACTCGTACTTGTGCGGATGGCCTTAGATTTTTTTAAATTGAATTTTTAAACTGTTTTTGTAACATTCCTTAAATTTTGCATTTAAAATAATAATCTGAGGGTTATAAAATTTATATCAAGAGAAAGATCATAAAAATTCCTTTAAAATGAAATCTTTTTCGAATCTTTACCTCCATTTTCTGATTTTTAGTGAATTTTTAAAGATTCATTTTTAGAATTTAATTTATTAAATGCTGATCGCATGGTTTTTTTCCTTTTTGTGATACTTTAAATTAATTTATCGCCACGTGCAGAACAACGAAATAAATTGACAAAAAAAAATTATTAAAATACGGTAAAAGATAAAATTCAACCACTAGACTAATTGAAATGGAAGTTTTTAAAGAATTTAATTCAAATTAGCATGTTTTATAGATATTAAACATACAAATTAGTTGCATATATTGACCGTTGCTTTTAATTTGAATATTTTCTTCTACATTATTTTGTCTACATAAATATGCGTTACGATTTTTTATAAATATATATATATATATATATATATATATATATATACAGTGGAATCTCGATCGATCATTTTCGGATCCATCGTTTTTCCGTATATGTCGTTCATTTTATCCAGTCCCAACGATCATATTGCTTTGTTATGTTTCCGCATCTATCGTTTTCCCGCATTTATCGTTCATTTTAATCGGTCCCTTGAAAAACGATAGATCGAGATTCCACTGTATATATATTTGGCATTAATTACACACATT
The DNA here is from genome assembly GCA_907164885.2 of Dolomedes plantarius. Taxonomy (NCBI): domain Eukaryota; kingdom Metazoa; phylum Arthropoda; class Arachnida; order Araneae; family Dolomedidae; genus Dolomedes; species Dolomedes plantarius. The sequence continues at coordinate 138,262,149 of OU015500.1, read as the reverse complement.
GACAGTTGTATTTAATTTGAATGTACTCCGTAGCGAAGCACGGGTATTCATCTAGTTTATATCATAAAATGTTAATTATAAATTATTATAATTAAATATTTATGATTAAATCTATTATTTTTGTACTATATTTTTCCGGAATGATTCTTATTGATGAAGACAAAAGGATGCCCCAAAACTTTAAATAAGTTAGCAAGATAGGTTAACATGTTTTAATCACGCAAGCGAGTCCGTAAGAGAGACAATTGATTAAACCTCTTGACATGCAGTTATTCTCTTCATCAAAATTTATCTACTAAATAAAACTTCCCCCATTGAATAAAACCCCTTTAAAGGACTTGGACTTATTTAATTTGCGATAACTTTGCTCCTTTATGTTCATTTGTAAAGCGGCGGGCAATAAAATCCTTCCGATTGGATGGCAACGCATGTCCCACAGGTGCACTTCATCTTGGAATGGCCGAGCATCAAGGAGAATCTATTATCAAGCCAGTCTTCGAGTCCGATTAAAAAGTTCTCTGGCCGTAAAAGAGAATGGCTCCGTTGCCCAATAGGGTCGCCTCAAATGAGGGAGGCTCGAATAAACCCGAGGAGTGGATCTGAGGTATAAATAAGCTACGAAGTAATAACGTTCGAATTTGGGATTTTAAAGCGCCGAGAATCCATTACGGTGTCTCGAAAATTCTGGTGTCGGTCACACAGCTTAATTTTTGAACCACCTGGTTTCTAGGGAAAACCCCATATTTTGTGTTCTATTTAAAATTTAGAACTTTCTTTCTATTTGTCGTCTCGCGGCACTGCGAATACTTGAAATGTATTAAACACTTAGGTTTCGATCTCAAAATGTGATGTTAAATCTGCTATGTACTAACCCCATTGGATTCGCTCACATCAATGTTAACCTATTTAGAAAATTTGTCCACGGATTGCCGACTTGGATTCAAAGATTTTTTTTTAAAAATTGTACTCCGTCATAGAGAAAGAAACTTTACATTTGTGTACATTTTTCGTTTTTTTAACAAAAATGCAATTAATATTTTAAAATTTAAATTATTCGGGGAAAAATCTGGTATAGTGTGTTTTAAACGCTCATAAATTTCTTCGGTAGACGAAATTTATAAAATGAATCCCGTAGCGCTTTGCAGAAAAGTTCAGGCTATCTGACAATACCAATTTTATTTGATTATCAGCATTTATGTACCTGCAAATAGTTGACAAAAATATATTTTAAATAAAAAATTTGGGGGCAGCGCTTAACCCCCCTATAGAGAGAGAGCCATTACAATCCCTCAAAATGTCAATCCTAAGGGGGGTGGAATTCTCGAACTCTCAACTGGACTCCTCCCACCACAAGAGTCTGCAAGAAGAGGAAAAGGGAAATACGATTTTTTTTCTTTGTATTTAGCAGCCTTAAAAGCAGTTTCTTAAAAAAATCCCCTGCCATGAAATTTATTTGGAGATTTTTGTTTTTGCGTCAGGGCTTTATGAATGCTTATATGATAAACGTTATGAAAAACGATATGAAAAACTTTAGGTGCCTATTTTACATATTTAGTACATATTTTCAACAGTTTTATTTATTTTTTATATGTTAAAATATATATATGATATTGCTGAATAAGGTTTCAAACACTTTTACAGTAAAAATTTCATCGGCAAAAGGCTATGCTCACGCTGCTTCCATTTACTTCTTCTACCTACGTGTGTGAGACTGGAAATTCGAAATTAATTGCATAAAAACCAAACAACGATCAAGACCCAGTAGATGTTACAAGAGTAGCACCTTCAAATATTGAACAAATTTTATCTGAGGTCCAGGTTCACTCTTCCCATTTATTTTTTTCTATCTTAGTCTTATTTTAAAAAATGAAGTTTCTAATTTTCAATTTTATAACACGAAGTTTTCCATTTTGAAATCATGCTCTTTTATAAGTTTAATCTTTGCTTATTATTTATACCTGAATGGAATATAAATACCTATTAGAGTATGAAATTTTAATCCCATGAGATTTGCCAAAAACAAGTGCAGAAGGTCGGTGTAATGTCGCCGAATCAATCAACGACAAATCCACAAAGAAACAGCGTTTTTATTCCATCAAGACAGGACAAAATACGAATTAACACATTACATTTACATTCAAAATAAAAACTCGTCACTTTAAAAGCTTAAAACCCAGACTTCTAAAAAAAAGTCGTTCTCCTATACTAAAAGCTAATCCATGCGAGCGTTCGCCGGCGTTTAACTCGAACGTTCCCTGGCGTTCCTCTCCCTCGACCATAGGACCATAGGACAAGTTAATTAACTGCGTTTCCCAGGCCAACGCCTTTAAACACAGATATTTCCTAAATTTCGACATCGAAGAGCTGAATTTCCTCAGAAAATAGGAAAAGAGTTCTTTGAGAATCGTCAAAGTTCAGGAAATGCAACACAAAAAGTGAAGCAGTGAGTCTTCTGGTCAAACATTGGAGGGTGAAAAACGGGCAGTTACCTCTCCCTCGCATTCCAACCATCTCTTAAATACGAAGCCGAGAGAGAGGAATATCTTCACTTCGCTTCAGATGTGACAATCCGGGAGGGGATTGGTTACATGACAGTAGGGAAGACATTTTTTTTAATTGTCAATATGCAAAGTATACACAAAATCTACAGTTCAAGATGGAACTTTAATAGTGGCTGTAGAAGTGAAAATGGTATAATTCCCCACGGTGTGTGGCCAATAAAGAATGCATTATAAAGGATGCAGAGGCAGGGGTAAATACAGGATTGTAAACCAATAAAAAATAGAAGAATAGCTGTCGGTGTGGCCAGTGATAGCGATCTGAAGTCTAAATTTTACAAGATGGATGGTCGTTATTTTATGGCCCACAGTAAAAACGTCAGATGAGAAGGGTAAAAGTTTTTTTGCAAAATAAAATTATGTTGGGGGAGGTACTTCATAGACTATGGACAGAGGCGACAGAGGCGGTGTAATAAAGAACCAATTGGGGTGGGAACCACTGAAAGAAAAACAGCCCACTGCCCAATGAAAGTGAGCGGCGTGCCAGAATGGCCCCCCTGTAAACGGACAACAGCTCCGCTAAGGACGGAGGGAATTGGAAAGAAGGAGACGGATTTTAGATTGGGTTCCTGAGAGTTAGATGTTAGACACTCTCGTCTGCCCCAGAGCCTTGGAGAAGTGCGAATATCCCGCCAAGGTGTTCCTACACTGGAGATGATACAGGGTCCCGGTCGCCGATGCTACGATCATCGCTGCATACATCCGTTATTGTAAGTGCCTCCCCAATAGACTCTAAAAATCATATTTGACTCTATAGTTTGCCTCTGCTTCTGGGTTCTCTTTGTTAAAATTGTTAATATGAAACGGATTGTTATATTAATAGCTCTGACAAGTTAATTGAAATTTGGGTTATCAAATAAATGTATGTTTAAGGTCAATGCGTTGTATTCCTTGCTTGTTCCAACCCATGCATGCATCCATTGTTTCTAGGTAATTAACACCTATACTCTACAACAGTGTTGTCACAATTAAAGTTCCATCCCTCGCAGTTTGTCAAAGTTACTTATTTCTTATTTCTATTTTTTGTTAAAATTTTCCTAATTTTTAAAAAAGATTTTGCTACCTCCAAAAAATTCCACTGGGGGTCAAGGGATTTGTTTTTTATTTTGAAAAAAATGTGCACAGTGTCGAAAAAAGTTTGAGGACCAATGGGACTCGAGCCATAACCCATAAGCATTTGGCCATAGTCCGGTTGGTCAGCTGAGAACGCTACGGTTATCTTTTTGCTACACAAGGTCTAATTTGACCGAGGGATGCGACATCGATGTCGATGTTTTCGAAACATCGATGTTTTGATAAAATCATCGATGTTTTCAACATCGATTGATTGAAGCCGATTTTTTTTTAAACATCGATGTTTTGCGCTCGATGTTTTACGTCGTCTCGATGTTTTTTTAAAATGAAAATGTACCATAATAAAAAAAAAAAAAAATTAACCACGTAGCATAATTTTCCCACTCAGTAAATACAAGTCTGAATTCTGAAAAGGACGAATACAAAAGGGGGAACGATTAGAGACAAATGGCAATGAACAACCAATGAATAATAATTATATGCCCCAATAGCCCCAATAATTGTTATTTACAGTAAAGAAAAAATAAGCTTGTTCAGTTTTCCCCTATACGTTGGTTTTGCATCAGTACTTCAGATTGGTGTAAATATATGTAATTTTCTTTTGTATTATTTAATTTGAAAAAAAAGATTTCTTAATAAATTGCAATAATTTCTTCCTCGATTTTCTGGTAAAAGTAATAAAATGTGTAATGGAAATTCTGCGATATGCGCTGACTCTAGCAACCAAGTTTTTGTCATTTGTGTCAGCCCAACCTGAGAGTAAAATTACCCCCCCCCCCTCCCCATGACTAACCGAAGTAACATTTAATCTTAGAGGTTACTAAACCAGTTTTTAAAAATGAAAGTTCATAACATCGATGTTTAAAAACATCGATGGTTTTGGGGCGATGTTTTATTAGCATCGATGTTTTAATATTGAATATCGATGTTTCGAAACATCGATGTTTTGCTGTCGATGTCGCATCCCTAATTTGACCCGGCCAGTGTCCGGTGGTAAGTGGCGAGTAAGTTATGTAAGTTAAATTTCCCAATTGGCAGAAACTGAGAATTAAATCTGTCTACCTAGCTACAGAGATGTAGAGAAAAGCCATTATGTGAGTTTAAAAATTAACTCACTTTATAAACTAATATACAAGGTACGCCCATAAAGTAACCGGACATTTTTTTATAAATCAGAAAAATATTACTCACCTTCAAATAAATTTATCTCCTTCAAAGTAATCGCCAAAGGAGTCTATACAATTTTTTTCCAACGTTCCGTCAAGTCATTGAAACACTCACTGATTATAGGCGTTGGAACAAACCGTTCGCAAAATACGCGTAACATTTGATTTGATATCCGAGACTTTTTCAAATCTCTGTCCTTTCGTGGCCATCTCAAGCTTCGGGAAAAGGAAAAAATCAGCCGGAGATAAGTCGGGAGAATATGGTGGGTGATTTATCACTGTAATTGAATGCTTAGCGAGATATTGCTGTACAGAAATTGCTGTATGGAATTGCTGTACAGAAATTGCTGTATATCAAAAAATGCAATCAGTATTTTTACAAGGATGTGCATTTTCGATTAAGAAACAGGATAAGGTCCTGTTCACATAGGAGTCCGTTGCGTTGCGTTAGGGAAAAGATGACGGTGAGACGAAAATGAACCAATCATATGCCTCCAACCGTTTAGCAATGAAATTTTTAACTCCTATGATTGGTTTATTTTCGTCTCAACGTCATCTTTTCCTTCACGCAACGCAACGCAACGGACTCCTATGTGAACAGGCCCTAAGGGGAGTTAGGAAGGAACTGTTTGATTCTGGGCGATGGTTTCTTTTACAGGATAATGCTAGACCCCATAAAGCAATTTCTGTACAACAATATCTTGCTAAGCATTCAATTACAGTGATAAATCACTCACCATATTCTCCCGACTTATCGCCGGCTGATTTTTTCCTTTTTCCGAAGCTTAAGATGGCCATAAAAGGGCAGAGATTTGAAAACGTCTCAGATATTAAATCAAATGTCACGCGTATTTTGCGAACGGTTAGTTCCAACGCCTATAAACAGTGTTTCGATGACTCGAAGAAACGTTGGAAAAATTGTATAGACTCCTTTGGCGATTATTTTGAAGGAGATAAATTTAGTTGAATGTGAGTAATGTTTTTCTTACTTATAAAAAAACGTCCGGTTACTTTACGGGCGCACCTTGTATTTTTACTCAACTCATAAACTCAGCTAATCTGTCCATGCTTTTAACCTATTCGAAATCAGGATGAAGCTGTTTTTCAAAACGATTTCAAAAGAATTGTAAGGTTTCACTGACGCTTGCCGACGCACGCTTTAAGTCGCAGCTCTTTGTGGCAGAACTTTTCTTTAAAATTTAAGCGCGCACATAGTGAGTACTATTTGAAACGCACTCTACCAATCGGAAGTTGTCTCGCATGCGCATATAGGGGTATGAGCTACCATGACTAACGGTGAATGACTTACTCGCGGCGTTATGGACTTTTTTAATTATGTCCCTGCTGATTCACAGGAAATCACATTAGTCGATCTTGGGCACGTTTCGAAACTCAAAGGCTGTTTTTGTTTTTCATAAATTTTGAAAAAAACACAAAATTTTTGCAAATTAGCTGAATTTGAATGACGATATGTGAGAGGGGAGAAGGCCTTCCTTGCTAATGGAGTCCGAATGACCCCCGGTTGTTTTCGGTGGGAGGTAATTTAGAGTTTAATGGAAGGCGATCACGCGAGGGTGGTGACAGGTGTGTACTGGTTGGTAAACAATTACACGGTAATGGATAGCGCACGGGGAGCTAGTTTTGTAATCTTCTGATCTGGATTACTTCTTGTGGTAATAATCACTTTTCTGTCGAGCAGCTTGATTGAAATATATTAAAAAGTTATTATTACTAGTTGGTAACCGTCAAAACATGACGACTGGATAGTAAATGCATGTACTAATACACAAATTACAGTGGAATCTCGATCTATCGTTTTTCAAGGGACCGATTGAAATGAACGATAAATGCGGGAAAACGATAGATGCGGAAACATAACAAAGCAATATGATCTTTGGGACTGGACAAAGTGAACGACACATACGGAAAAACGATGGATCCGAAAACGATCGATCGAGATTCCACTGTGTATATATATATATATATATATATATATATATATATATATATATATATATATATATATATATATATATATACAGTGGAATCTCGATCGATCGTTTTTCAAGGGACCGATTGAAATGAACGATAAATGGGGGAAAACGATAGATGCGGAAACATAACAAAGCAATAGGATCCTTGGGACTGGATAAAATGAACGACACATACGGAAAAAAGATGGATCCGAAAACGATCGATCGGATTCCACTGTATACTCAACACATTGTAACGTGGATTTTATCGTTACAGTTTTCTTATTAATTGCACCTACTTTAAATACGAGTAATTATTAATTTAAAGGATGTAATCACCTTAATGTTTGTAATGTTAATATTAATCTTAGGATCTTCCGCTATAAGCATTTTAGCGTAATTCATGTATCGCCAACTACCTCCCATTTAAAAAAGGGGCTATACCATGAGGTTGTGCAAAAATGAGTCGTCACTGAACAAGACGAACATACATTTATTTACAGATTTAACATTTAAACAATTTCACATGTAACATAAAAATTGAAGAAAACTCTGCACGAGGGGGGCAAGCCTGCAATATCTTACCAGACCTTGGCTATCCTACACTCTAATCTAGCTACCGATCAATTAATTAACTGGAGGCGAGACGAGCCTGCTTTAATCTTGCCAGGCCTCCTGAAACTACTCTCAGAGATTCTCTTTCTCTATCTTAATTCTAAATACCAAGTAATTACGTAACCAGAGGTGAGACGAGCCTTCTTAAATCTCGCCAAACCTCCGTTCCCTACCAGAGACGCTCTCCTTCTCTTCCTTTCTTTCTGACTGCCCGACGACCCCCTCCACCCTCTTTGGTTCAACGCCCACGCAGCCAATCCCTGATTGGTAGAGGGGTGGGGGAATCACGGGGCACAACACTTTCGCTTTAACCAGCGCTGCTAGTCAAACATTACACTACACATGGGTTTTATAACCCGAAATAAAGTAAGATATTGAACTCTAAAGAAGTGTTCGTCTGCTCATGTTTGTGTGATTTTCGACACACTTTAAAGTGAGTTGTGTATAACCAGTTTTAATCAGTTGGTGGCGAGTTAATCAACGCACTTGGGATAAGGGTTCTAGAATCCATTTTTCCACATGGGTTGTACGACTCACCAAAAGGGGGTCACCTGCTCATGTTGGTGTGATTTTCGACACACTTTAAAGTGAGTCGTATAACCCATTTTAATGAGTCGGTGGCGAGTAAATCAACACTCTTGGGATCTGGGTTCTAGAACCCATTTTCCCACATGGGTTGTACGACTCACCAAAAGCGAGTTCCCCTGTGCAGTGGATTTGAACTAGGAGAAGTGGGTTCACCGAACAACTTTTTTTTTCTCTGCGACAGCTACAAAATTAAAACTTTAAAAAATAAATAAATTAAAATTAAAAGACTTTTGAAAATCCGCATTTAAAGACCTACTTTCAAAACAGAATTCAAAAATATTTATTTCCTGATCTATGATCAGAAAAATAATGCGATGGGGATTCTCCATTGCTTAAAATAAGGACTGGAAATCTGTCACTCAACTGATTGCCACCTTAAGCGAAGCGTTAAAAGACAGTTCACCGACTTTCAATTCCTCTTTAAGGCGCTCGCTTTAAGACGCCCTGCGAAAATAATTACGACTGTAATCTCCCGCGGCCATAATAAACCCCTACACACCCAAAAAACCCTCAAGTAGTCGATTTATTTGATCGGTGTAATTTCCCACAAAAAGGCGTCACGTCCCGCCGCTGCAAATCTTTAAAGCAAACCCCTATCTTTTCGACTGTCAACTCTGCGCAAATGACGACATCACGTTCCGGGCGGCGTTTTCGCGGGCCCTATAATGCCGCGTCATTCGGGCTCCACTTTTTCGAAGGGGGCCTTTGTTTTGGGGCTGAGTGGTTTCGCCCCCCCCCCGGCCGCTCTCCGTAATACATCTCTGTTTTATTAATATATGATGGCGGTAATCGTGATCCAATAATTCGTGAGATAATAGGGCATTTTATCAGACTCCTCGGACGTGACTGGAATGGCCGGTTTAGGAGGGGAAACAACACTTGCGGATAATGCCCGAGGTTGTTTGTGCACCGCGTGTCTGATGATCGACAGTAGAGCTGAGTATGTGTTTACAGAGTGCAAATAAAAATGACACAGTACTCGCTTTTCGCTTTTATTGTTCTCTGCATGTTAATACGGGAACAAACAGCTACTTGATATACCACAAAAGCTTTGTGTTCCTATTTTGCGTTTCCCACGACTTCACTGTAAGTTAATGCCGTAAATTCTTTATACAGTCGAACCCCATTATAACGAAATTCTAGGGACCAAAGATTTTCTTCGCTTTATCCGAACCGTTAAGCGAACCGAAACCGTTAACCGTTACGAACCAAAATTTTCGTTCGTTATATCCACGAGTTCGTTATATACCGAGTTCGCTATAACGGGGTTCGACTTTATAGCAAAGAAGAATATATGCTAGAGTTCACAAAATGTGCTAGAGTTCACAAAATGTATAACTCATTAGTTGCAATGTGTATTCAATAATGATGCATTAAAAATGATAAAATCTATTAAAAATGATCATTAATGAGTTAAATCGACTAAAATCGATTACATTAAACTGACACAATACTAATTAAATTACGTTGTTGTTGTTGTTTGTGCACCGCGTGTCTGACGATCGACAGTAGAGCTGAGTATGTGTTTACAGAGCGCAAATAAAAACGACACAGTACTCGCTTTTCGCTTTTATTGTTCTCTGCATGTTAATACAGGAACAAACAGCTACTTGATATCCCCAAAAGCTTTGTTTTCCTGTTTTGCGTTTCCCACGACTTCACTGTAAGTTAATGCTGTAAATTCTTTATACAGTCGAACCCCGTTATAACGAACTTCAAGGGACCAAAGGTTTTGTTCGGTTTATCCGGTGGTTCGCTATATCCGAACCATTAAGAAAAATTCTAGTGTTCACAAAATGCATATAACTCATTAGTTGCAATGTGTATTCAATAATGATGAATTGAAAAATGATAAAATCTATTAAAAAAGATCATTAATGAATTAAATCGACTAAAATCGATTACATTAAACTGACACAATACTAATTAAATTACGTACAATAGGAAAACGGCGGGGCCAAAATGTTCATTCGTTATATCCATGAGTTCGTTATATACCGAGTTCGCTATAACGGGGTTCGACTGTATAGCAAATTCCTCTTTAACAAACGCTTCCATAAAATGCAATTATATGCAGTGCCTCCTTTGAGCGACACTCACAGTGCAAATTAATCCTCTTACCTCAAACTCTCCATGTAACAAACTCCTGTTTAGCAAACAATTCCGGTGAACATGATTTTCCTCAGAGTCGCCTTTGAGCGACTTTAGCGTCCAAAGGATTCTTCTTATTACGGAGAAACGTTTTAAATTACGAAGTTAGCGAAATGTTTTAAATTTTTTAAAGTGACCGGCTGGATCTTAAACGTTTTCGGCCGCCTAAGGCCGTCTGCACACGGAACAACTCAAAACAATCTGATAACCGACTCCAATCACAAACCTGTCCGTGATGAGTCGTAACCTAAGTAATTGAATGGAGTCACGCACAAGGCGCAACTGGTTACAAACCCGTCGGACGGGTTTGTAACCAGTTGCGCCGTGCACGTGGCTCCATTCAATTACATAGGTTACGACTCATCACGGGCTGGTTTGTGATTGGAGTCGGACGGGATTGTAACCAGTTGCGCCTTGTGCGTGGCTCCATTCAATTACATTGGTCACGACTCATGACGGACTGGTTTGTGATTGGAGTCGGTTATCAGTCTGTTTTGAGTTGTTCCGTGTGCAGGCGGCCTTAGCGGTTTACAATGGATTTCGATTGGAAACGTCAAAGTGCCGTTGCGGTACGGTGTGACCCGGGGTAGCTAGTGGTTAGCATGTCGGGATTCGGTAGTGATGACGCGCGGTTCCATCCCTGAGGAGCTCTCGTGTCTACATCGGCTATAGCTCGTAAAATCTGCGGACCTGAAAGTTACCGTAAACCTCTGTATACGACGAACTCCACTTTAATAAATGCTTCCATTAAACATAATTTTCTCCAGAGCCTCATTTGAGCAACATTCCATCTGCAAATTAATCCTTTTATTGCAGAAAAAATGTTTTATATTACGAACAGTAGCGGATTATGCATTTGAGGGGCCCGAGGTGGAAATGAATTTGGGGCTCCATCCATATATATATATATTATGTATATATATATATATTATATATATATATATATATATATATAATATATATATATATATATATATATATATATATATATATATATATATATATGTATATATATATATATATATATATAATATATATATATATATATATATATATATATATATATATATATATATATGTATATATATATATATATATATATAATATATATATATATATATATATATATATATATATATATATGTATATATATATATATATATATATATATATGGTGAAAATTTTGACTCATTTTGGTACTTTTCTGTTTAACTGTTTACTGCTTGCCCAAACGATAGAGACTGGATTTGGCATGGTCCCAAAATTATAAATCGCGACGCAGGACATCTGAAATTTTGCTTTACGGAGGACCGATATGCAGGTAATCCTACGTTAAAAGAGATTTGAATTGTTTTATAAACTTTTTATTTTTATAATCCGAACACAATTTTTTTTTTTTAATATTCAAGTTTAGTTGCTTAAGGTGCAAGCCGAAGGTCCCTTACCTTTAAGAAACCCCCGAAATTGTGCGTTCACATTTTTATTGTATAGCTAAAATATTATATAATATAAAACTATCATAAAGTAAATTGAATAGAAAAATAAACAAAGCACAGCGCTTCAAAAGCGAATGACTTAAAATAGGTACTGACCATCGAGATAAGAATAATATAGACAAGGCCAGGAAACTGGAGTCACGCTAAGGGTGTCGATGTCGGTTCAGGCAGGGTTGTATCCTTATCTTTATATGACGTTTCGGAGTTTCCATAACATCTGTCAAATCATTAAGCAGGCGTTAGACCCCAATTCTACGTATTTCCAATGGAAAATTGGATAGTTTTGCCTCAACAGTGTACACAATAATGACTACCTAAATTTAAAAAAAAATTAATATATAAGTAGCTAAAATTGTTTGGTCATTAGGGGGCCCCTAGGGCCCGGGATTTGCGCCTCCACCGCCTTTGCGGAAATCCGCCACTGATAACGATTTCTTTTTTTTCGTCTTGTAGGCATTCGAAATTATCCGACAGCATATGCAGTTTCTATAAAGTATTACAGATCACGTGTTTCAATCTTTTGAAATGAAATAAGCTAAAAAAAATTTCAGGCAGTCTTTTCTAACGAAACTACCGCGGGTTATTAACGTAGGCTTACTTATTGTTGCTTAAACCTTTTGTATGCAGATATGTATATATGTATCTATATATATATATATATATATATATATATATATATATATATATATATATACGTATATATATATATATATATATACATATATATATATATATATATATATATATATATATATATATATATATATATATATATATATGTATGTATATATATATATATATATATATATATATATATGTATATATATATATATATATATATACAGTGCTAGATTTCTAGAAATAGAGGTACCGGAACGGTAACATTCCGGGTATGTGTGTGTGTGTGTGTGGGTGGATGGGTGGGTGGGGGGGGGTGTTTCCAAATTATTGATAAAGAGAGGTACCGGAACGCCGCTCCGGCGCGTTCCGCCTCAAATCTAGCTCTGTATATATATATATATATATATATATATATATATATATATATATATATATTTATATATATCTGTATATATATATATATATATATATATATATATATATATATATTTTACCAAAAGGCGGTAAAATTTTGACATACATACATACATATATATATATATATATATATATATATATATATATATATATATATATATATGTATGTATGTATGTCAAAATTTTACCGCCTTTTGGTAATTTTTTTTGTTTATCTGTTTACTGCTTGTCCAAGCGATACAGACTGGGTTTGGCGCGCTGCCAAAATTATAATTGGCTAGTAACGGACGAACGGTTTTAGCATCTGAACTTTTCCTTTCCGGAGGGCCGTTATGAAGGAACGTAATCCTACGTTAAAAGATCTGAAGAAGAAAATATTTTTATTGGATGCCGGACTCGGTTTAATGACCGCTCTGAACCAAACAACCAACCAGCGGTAATAATTAAAATTTTGGAAATTTTCCGAAGTTAATTTATTGCAGGGCTCTAAGTACTACATAAAGCGCCTCAAGTGTACTAATTCTCTCCATGCACGAGCTGGTGAATGTTAAACACGACATATAGATCAAGAGAGCAAGTTTATGCCAGAAAACTGACATTTACGCCGCCTGGTTTAACGCCCGCGGGCTATTTAGTAATTCAGGAACACCTGAAAAACCATCACTCTTCCCTCTCCGAGGTTGTAAAAAGGCAGTGAATAGCTGAACACTGACATCTCCGTTGGCGCCTTCTGGAAAACACTTGGCGCATTTAGAGTAGTTAAGGAGAGCGTACGTGAAGGATAAAGCAGCATTTTTTTGAAAAATCTGTCATAAATTTTACAAATGAGGAATAGGAAATATCAAGATTTTTTTTTTCAGTCGGATCATTAAAATTTTTCGATTTAATTTTTGCATACCGTCTAGATTTTTTTTATCATTTTTGTTTTGTTTAGATATTTTGGGGAAATCAGTTTCACTGTTTTTGTTTATACGATCTCCGAAAATGCGGGATACAGAACTACAATCCTTATTATTTTAGACTGCTAGGTATCCACCATATTGGAATCGTTCAACAGTTTTTTTGTTCATATTCTTTATCAAATTGTTATCTTTAAGTGTTTTATGTGCAACTAGCTGAAAACCCGCGCTTCGCTACGGAGTACATTCAAATTAAATACAACGGTCAATGTATGCAATTAATGCCAAAAAAATAAATACGTATATATATTTGTAATAAATGCGACAATCAATGTATACAATTGATGTAAAATATATATTTTACATCAATTTTTAACAACGGACAAAAATTCCCACCGCCCACCACGAAAGCTTGAATAGCCCACTAGTGGGCGGTAGGGACCAGGTTGACGTCCACTGCGTTAACCTATGGAGAAAATGTGGCTACTATTGACAGCTCCATAAATGCTGATAATTCAATAAAAATGGTATTTTCAGGGAGCCTGAATTTTTCTGCACCTTGCTACGGGATTCATTTTATAAAATTCATCCACCGAAGGAATTTAGGAGCGTTTAAAGCACACAAGACCAGATTTTTTTGTCAGAAGAATTTAAATTAAAAAAAAACGAAAATTGCCCCAAGGTGTAAGACTTCTTTCTCTACTACAGAGTGCAACTCTTAAAAAAGTAAAATAAAATAAAATAAAAAAAATTGTCGGCAATTCTTTCTCTACTACGGTGTGCAACTCTTAAAAAAAAAAAAAAAAAAAAAAAAAAATGTCGGCAATTCTTGTGGACACATTTTCTCCATTGGTTAACGCTGAGGTCAGCGAATCCAATAGGGTTAGTACACAGCAGAAAATGGGGTTTAACCCTTCAGCGGGCGCGCCAATTTTTGGGTACACCAGCAGGCGCGCGTTGAATAAAGTGCAACGTCTCTTTCAACCTTGATTATTCCTTTTGTAATAAACTTTTTTTTTCAAATTGAAATAATAATTCTGCGTTTTATGAAAATATATAAAATGTTGATAATATTGAGACATAATTATAATTAAAGGCCAAAGAATGCAGATACAATCGCCTTATTTCAAAACTATTCGGTTTATTGGATCTAAGGACAACTTGCGGATGGATTCCTTTTATGTCCAAAAACCTAAAAAAAACAATGAGATTGTCCATCTTCGTGATATGCGGAATACCGTGTAATATCTGCACATTTGATCGACTACAACAACTCCTGCTTTTGTCATATTGTAATCCAGTATAATTGCTGGTTTACCACGGTTAAATCCCGACTGACAATGAATGGAAAGGAATACAAGGGTCAGAAAATGAGACCTGCGTTAGAAATGATGTAGCTATAAATAGAAACTGCTTAGAACATCCAAACCGTACATGTAAAAACAAACCATTTAAAATTAAGAAAATGTTACACTTTGTACACGGCCGCGGCCGCTGAAGGATTAAAGACGAATAATTACAAGATAAAATGAACTTTTTATATACCATGTTTTTAAATTTTCTGTTGAATCATATAAACTTGACAATTCTATGTATTAATAAATACTTTTTAAAAAAATTTTCTCCCATCAACTTGAAATAAAATGAAGTTAATTGAAAGTTAACTTGCGTTTAACTTTTCGTTCCCGCCCCGGTCGACAGATGGCTGCAACAGTCTACAAAACAAAATTAACTGAAAATGAATTCAATACTGCTTAAAGATGGCTAAAAGTATTAAAAGAATGCACTGTCATCGTGTTCTGAGCTATTCTAAAAGTTTCCAATGTCTAGCTAGTCGAAGTTAGTTAAAAATCGATTGCAAGATTTGTACTGGACAAGCACACACACAAACAGGAAAGCGGGTTAATAACAAGCAATATATAAAAAAAATTTTTAAAGTCAATTCCTACTTAGGTCAACAAAGAAAAATTTGAGTGTGAACTAATAGTAGGAATTGAAAAAAATGATTGCCTGCCAGAACCTTGCCTACTGTGCGAGATTAGGAGGGGGGGGGAAAGAGAGAAAAAGTGTGTCAGGTTGGGGATTCGATCTCGCAACCTACAGGACGGGAGAAGCCCGCGATACCGCAGTGCTACCGTTTACACAGTAACAAGAGGGAAATTACTATTGAAGAGCAAGAGACGCTCTAGGTCTAAAACTAAAATTGATTAATTAAATTTAATTAATGAATTAATATTTGAAAAAACTGTATTAACATCAAGTGTCATCCACTACAAGTTTAAAAAAATGTATTTGAACTTGAGTGGATGAATAAAAAGTACTTTTATTAACGATTGAAAATTTGAACAAGATATATATGGTCTAAAACTAAAATTGATTCATTAAATTTAATTAATGAATTAATATTTGAAAAAACTGTATTAACATCAAGTGTCATCCACTACAAGTTTAAAAAAATGTATTTGAACTTGAGTGGATGAATAAAAAGTACTTTTATTAACGATTGAAAATTTGAACAAGATATATATAGAGAAAGTGTGAACTAATAGTAGGAATTGAAAAACATGGTAAATTAAGTTGATGGAATAACCAAAAAATTTTGAATTTCCCTGAAAAACGAATTTCAATATAAAGAAAGTAATCGAAGATTTTAATTTTTAGTAATAACATTAAAATCTTGTGCTTTACAAGATGAAAATTGGGAATCTCGCGATGGATATTGCATTGGCGAGGTTTAAATCTCGTTTTGGACGCAGGGATCCTATAAAAAAGCACACTTAAAATGGAAATTTAGTTTCTCGCTTTGCTTTGCTATTAAATCATCCGAGAACACTCCCTTGCCGCTATCAGAGGACGCGGCACGCAGGCAGGACGTGATCTCCGTGTGTAATGCGGTTTTGAGGACCGGTGCAAACATTGTGTCACTAACACTTACTGGCCATAAAAAAAAAGGGGGCGAAAGGGGGTGGTGGTTTTCTCGGGAAGTGTAGAGTTGATTGCATTTGGCTCTTTTAATAGCTGCTCGTAGTTATTAGCTCCTCATGCCGTACTAATAGTGATTCACTGGACCAGATCTGCTATTCTGGACGGGTACTTGCGGTGGAAGGGGTAATTGTGAGTGGTCTCGTTTAGCAGGTGGAGGTGAAGTGTGCATCATTGGGTAAAAAACGAGGATCAATTAATGAGATGTTGAAGTGGGAGATCTGGCACGTAAGTCTAGGATTGTTGATGTGCGAGTATTACTCACACCAGTGCCTTGTTGGACAGTTTGTCGTAGGACCAAAGTTTCCCCTGACAATTCCTCATTAAGGGGGTCCAGGGACACATTTTAAATTTTTTTTATTTATTCATTAAAAATTTTTTTCTAATAATTTTTTAAAATATTTTTTTAATTGAATTATACACTGAGCGGCCAATTTATTATGAACACCTCACAATTTTATGAAAATCAGCTAAGACGTCACACTGTTCCTGCTAGAGGGTGAGATTGGTATAAAAAAGGAATTTCTTGACAATGAAGGGTATTGCTTAAACAATGAAGGGAATGGATAAAACTCGATTTAGAGGTCTTTAAACGTGGAATGAATGCAAGAGAGCAAATCTGCTTCGCTTGTGAAGTGTTCGAGAACAATCGTTGTTCATATTTATAAAGAGTGGGCTTATATTTAAAAAAAAAAAAGTTTCAACGTAAGGCGTGTCGTCACTAGGCTGCTGAATGCTCGACAGAAGTCTAACAGAAGGTCAACAGTGCGTCAAATTACAGCTAATCTTAATGAGGAAGCAACTCCGATGGCTTCTCGCCTCATGTTACACCTTATCAGGTATGGATGTCCTTCCTGTTCGATAGTCTTTGTTGTCTGCAGCTAACAAGATCAAACGTTCCCAGTTCACATGGGATCACAAGGATTGGACAGTAAATGAATGGGAAAAGGGTACTCTGGTCCGACGAACCACGTTTTCAACTACACCATGCGTTTAGCAAGGTCCGAATATGGAGAAAACAGCACGGAAGCATATGGAACTTAAATGCATTCCCACAACACTCCAAACTGGTGGAGGCACTGTTATGGTTCAGGGGAGGTTTTCCTGGCATTGTTTGAGCCCTCTGATTCGTGAAGTACATCTGATGCCAAAAGGTATTTAAATAATGTCGCTGACCAAGTACATCCAGTTATGGATACTTCCAGCAAGACAACGCTCCATGCCATGAAGCTTACGCTATCTATAGATGGTTTGTATAAGATGACGGAGACTTCACCTTTTTAGTTGGATTCCATCACCAGATCTCAATCCAATTGAGTCTTTGTGATATGAGGTCCAGAGGATCATCAGTCAGCTGGATCCAGACCCATCAGATATTAGAGAACTGGAAAGTACAGTTCATCGGATATGATCCCAGATTCCTCAAGTAAGAGAATTCCTCAAGCAAGAGGATTCCTGAAGCTTTCAAAGAGAATTGCAACAGCGTTGGGAAAACGTGGCCTAGCAATGTGTTTAGTAGAGAGTGATTATAAATTGGCCATTCGAGAACTAACACCGACCCCAGGGGTTATAAATTGGCCATTCAGTGTATAATAGTTATTGTTGAAAAGCCTTACCGGAGAGTAATCAGCCGAAAGCTAGTTGTTAGAAAACGTATAAGAATGAAACAAAATAAAATAAAGGAAGTGAATAAATTTACTAAAGAAATGAAGTATATTGGATGCATACAAATTCATACAAAACAGAGTCTGTCCTGGCGTAAATTAAATCATTAGACTCTAGTTAATGCTGGGCGTGACGGATATGAATGAAGTTTGCTGTGCTTAGTTTTTAAAAGGTTTAATTATTTTAAAGGTTTAATTTTTTTTTTTTTTTTGCTTTTTTAACTTCAATACATTATAAATATATACTTGCACGTTTTAAGCATAAAACAACAAGAATTAATAGGATGAAATAAAAAAAGTTCCAGTGAAATCCTGCTGACAAATATTTATAACAAGAAAAGCCTCCCTAAATGATTTAAAATTATAACAGAAACTACAAACTTTGAATCCATAACCAGTGGCGGATCATGCATTTGAGGGGCCCGAGGCCGAAATAAATTTGGGGCCCCATCTGATGTTTTAAAAAATTAATTCACTTAGTTAAATACAAAAAAGACATTTGAATTTTTTTAACTTTTTTATTTTTATAATCAGAACAACATCACACAATTAAAAAAAAATATTATAGGTACTTAAGGTACGAGCCGAAGGTCAATTCCTTTACGAGAGCCTCGGAATTGTACATTCCGATTTTTATCGAGTAATTAATATATTACATGATATAAAGCTATCATAAAGTGCTAATGAGTAAAGTTAGATACACGTATGTAATTATTCCGTGCGCGAAAGATAAATACAAATTTGCCACAAGGTGTCAGCTTAAGGGTGTCGATGTCGGTCCAGACAGTGTTATATCCTTATCGTTATATACCGTTTTGGAGTTTCCAAACATCTGTTAAATCATTATGCCGGCGTTACTAATTCACGACTTTCCAAGGGAAATTTTTTGTTTTTGCTTTCACAGTGCCTACACCAGTGATTCTCAACCACTGTGCAGCGGCACTTTTGTGTGCCGCCAAATTTTAGAAATTTATATAGTAAAAATTATAATGCTTTTTTTATTACGAGTAAAGTTTGTTTAAATTAAAGAAAAGCACACTTTTAAAGAAAACTGTTGTTTTTACAGTTAAATGTCATATTTTTTACTGAAGAATCAATTAATTTATTTTGGATTAACATTAGATGCGATTATCCCATGATACCCAAAAAAGCTTTAAAAATATTATTACAAGTTTCTACATCTTATTTGTGTAAATTCGGATTTTCAGTATTAACCAACATAAAAAACGAAAAGAAAATCGAGACTGTTAAATCTAGAAGACGATATGAGAGTAGCATTGTCATTTTTACGACCAAATATAAATGAAATTATCAAAAAACATCAAGTTCAAATTTCTCATTAAAAGTATTCTTATTATTACCTCGTAATTAATCCCTTAATAAATGTACGGTTGTTTTTGTAGTACATATTATATTATTTTATTTTACATTCAAAATTATTATCATAAACTATTTTACACAGTGTATTATAGGTAAGTAAACAACTTTTAAACTTATCTTTTTCTTTGTGTGCGCCAAATTTTGAAATCGTTAAAAGTGTGCCGCGACAAAAAAAAAAAAGGTTGAGAATCACTGGCCTACACAATAGTGACTACCTGAATGAAAATTTTGAATATGTAAGTAGCTAAAATTATTTGGTTGGTTTTTTTGGGGGGGGGCAGTGGCGTAGCGAGCATAACTGACGCCCGGGGCACGATACCTTTTTTGCGCCCCCCATGGTCTTGGGGACCATTTGGCGCCCCTCTGCGAGTGGCGCCCGGGGCATGATAGACCCCCTTGCCCTCCCCTCGCTACGCCACTGCCCTGGCGCTCTGGAGGTCTGAGGTTTGAGCCTCTACCACCTGTGCGGAATTCCGTCACCGTCCATAAGATTCTAAAGCTCCGGATTTCTTGACCTGTGCACACTACTGCCATACTTCTAAGGATAACGGTTAATTCTAAAGGTTCCGCCGACCACAGCGAAATGCTTATACGGCATATTTAAAGTGGCTTGTGAACATATTACAATTTACAATTACAGCTTACATTATATACATACAATTTTACATTCAAGGTGCTCTTTAAATTACCCTTACTGTTACTATTACATTTACCATTGCATTAATAACATATTACGATTTACAATTTCAATTTACATTATATACTAACAATTTTACATTTTTGATGCAATTTCAATTACCATTTCAATCACAATAACATTTACCACTACATTATGGATACATAAAGGATACATAATGGATAAAGGTTAAATTGAAATAAGTTCAAAAAACAAGTAATATATAAAAAAAATTTTAAAGTCAATTCCTACTTAGGTCAACAAAGAAAAATTTGAGTGTGAACTAATAGTAGGAATTGAAAAAAAGGATTGCCTGCCAGAACCTTGCCTACTGTGCGAGATTAGGAGGGGGGGAAAGAGAGAGAAAAAGTTTGCCAGGTTGGGGATTCGATCTCGCAACCTACAGGACGGGAGAAGCCCGCGATACCGCAGTGCTACCGTTTACACAGAAACAAGAGGGAAATTACTATTCAAGAGCAAGAGGCGCTCTAGTTCTAAAACTAAAATCTATTAATTAAATTTAATTAATGAATTAATATTTGAAAAAGCTGTATTAACATCAAGTGTCATCCACTACAAGTTTAAAAAAATGTATTTGAACTTGAGTGGATGAATAAAAGGTAATTAAAATCCGCGATATTTATTTGCAAGATCAATTTATATACAGATCAGGAAGTACACGGTGATGGCACAGATGGTGATTGCAATGACAAACTACGGGCTGGGTATTTCAAAAAGCATGAAAAATCGTCGAGCTGATGAAAATTGTGTCTTTCATTTTCTCCATCCCTGCAAGTAATGCTTACCCAGAGAGAGTGTTTAGTCACATAACCAGTGTGTGGACGAAGGCCAGGAATAACATGAATATCGACTTAGTGAAGGCGGAATTGCAAATACGACTTAATAGTGAATCGTGTGCAGAATTTGCGAACTTTTTAAATACGGACTCACTTGCGAAAGAATTGGTGATTGCAGCAAAAAGTGAGAGAAAATATTATTGGAAAAACCCATAAAAATATAACGTTAAATTTGTTATTATAAGATTTAAAATTTTTATTATTATTATTATGTAATATATATATATATAGAATTAAGTTTCTATAATAGTTAAAATAAAAAATATAAAAATAAATTTTTAAAAAAGCTGTATTTTAATTTTTTCATACATAAAAAGTTATGTGGTTCTTTTTCTTATTTACCCTGCAATCCTCTAACGGTCCAGGCACACTATAAAGTAAGAGGCTTAAACATAAATAATTCCTTTTTCTATTCTACGTAGAGGTAGACTAACATAGACCGACTTGGGGCTTCAAATAATAACACAACAGTACCGCAACTTACGGTACTAAGAAACTGAACTTTAAAGTCGTAACGAACCCTTTCAGGCAGAATATACGTTCACTAACAATACCCGTAACCATCGGGCTCTGAACTAACTATAGAAATCGTGCAGCCACCTAGGCTAAATACTAATACGTGCTCTATCAGTTAAATACCGCTATCACCTTCAATCTAATTTTTCTCGACTCTTTCGTATCTCTACTAATAGCGTAACGCACTACCGTACAAATCTCCACTCCCTTCTTGGGCTCTTGCCAACTCAGCGTGTGTCACTTAAATAGACCAGACACCTGCTCCGAACTCACTTCGACTGGCCTGCCCTGCGCAGCTACCAGAAATTTGCATCTGAGCAACACGCGAACCCTGCAAAGTTTCCTCAGAAAACTAGGTAATGGCTGACTTATGATGATGATGATGATCAGTTTTGAGCTATTTGTCCCGGAATCGTCAGAGAAAAAGTTGGCAACCCTACGCATATATCGTGTCCGTTCCGGGACACGGCTGGCTCTTTCCTATTTGGGTTGTAAAATGATTACCATCATTGAAGATACTAACACTCTATTACACATAGTGACGAACATATACAAATTCATGACCATTTCCACATAATCTATACATTTACTGCGCACACAACACCCAGAGGTAGCGATCCGCCATTACCCCTTTCTCAGAGCCATCTCCACGCCCTCTCGTGACCTTTAAACGAAACCTTCGTGGCGGGCGGTATCTTTACAGTATACACTGCTTAAAACTTAGCGAGGTTGACTTTTTAAAATACACTTCTGCAATTCACTTTAAGGTGACTGTCTACGTTGAAAATGTCAATTTTTGACTATTTCGGTCAATTTTATTTTTTCAATAATCGTGTGATTCAATCTTTCCTCTTTTCAAAACCGATTTGATTTTCATTCAACATCAATTATAAGCAGAGTTATAGCTATTTTTAAAAACATCGTCTGCTACAAAATTGAAGTGACAAACAACTTTAAATGCGTTTTTCTCAGAATTATGTTTTTTTAGCACAAATCTTTACCGTTATCATAATATTTCACATAATCTATATATATAAAACCGTTCCGTAACTGACTCACTGACTGACATACAACGCACAGACCAAACCTAAAGGGCTGAAATTTTGAAAGGTGATTCTTCTTATAGTGTAGGGGTGTACTAAGAAAGATGTTTGAAAAATTCTTCTTAGATTTTTTAAAATTAAATTTTTAAGCTGTTTTAGTCACTTTTTTTTAAGTTTGCATTTAAAATAATAAATTGAGCGTTATAAAATTTATACCACGAGAAAGATCATAAAAATTCCTTTAAAATGAGATCTTTTTCGAATCTTTACCTCCATTTTCTGACTTTTGGTGAATTTTTAAAGAGTAATTCTTACAAATTTAATTTATTAAATGCTGATCACGTGATTTCTTTTTCTGGTACTTTAAATAAATTTATCGTCACGTGCATAACAACTAAATAGACAAAAAAAAATATTTTTTTTTCTTAATAATGCGGCAGACGATTGGACACTATTTTGTCTATAAAAATATCCCTTACGATTTTTTTATAAATATATATATATATTTTGTACATCAATTGTATATATTGATCGTCGTATTTATTATATATATATATATATATATATATATATATATATATATATATATTTGGCATGAATTGCATACATTGACCGTTGTATTTAATTTGAATGTACTCCGTAGCGAAGTGCGGGTTTTCAGCTAGTAATACATATAAGTTGATAAATTTCTCAGGAAATGTTTTAGATGCTGTTTTTAATGAAATGACGTACAATAATTGATGTACAATAAATAGTTTTTTATTTGGGGCTGTTTTTATAAGGAAAAGAATGACGATTCGGAGGACAATTTTCATATTGGAACATAAAATTGTCTGAATTATTATTGCATTTTAAAATTTCTCTTAGATTGTAGGTCATTTTAAAGACAACTTTCATGTGTTTCTTGTGTGAGAAGGATATTAAAATAGTAGCATTAGAATTTTGTGCAGAATGATAGGCTTTTTAGTTAAACTTCATTAAAAATTAATTCAAACTGACCAATTTATAAAATGTATGGTATTTACAGGTAAGTTTTTGTTAATTTTTTAGTTTTTAAGTGTTATTTTACCATAAAAGACCAAAAATTCCTTAAAAAAGGATTTAAAAAAAACTTGGTTTCGTACGTAGAAAGTCGCCTTAAAATTTCATCTCTAAACTTTGAATATAGACAATAATTCACCGGACACGACTCTAAGTATGCTCGTCGACAAGGGAGAAAAGAATGAGCTCTGCAGCCCTCCGTCCTATGTATGAACATACATAAGTCCTATGTATGAACATTTAACCAATAAATTTCCATCCGGTCGCATAATATTTTTAAAAAGAAAATGGTTCGCTTTCGAAAAAAGTTTGCGAACCACTGTTTTAAACGCGCAACATTTCCTTTGGCTGAATTAAATTTCTAAAATTATTAAGATAGCACAGTTAAAAAATTTTTTCTTTATTTTGGAGTACAATTTTTTAAAATAATTACAAGATAAAAAGAACTTTTTATATACCATGTTTTTAAATTTTCCGTTGAATCATATAAACTTGACAATTCTATGTATTAATGGATACTTTTTAAAATTTTTTTTTGTTGAATTATCCCATCAACTTGAAAGAAAATGAAGTTAATTGGAAGTTAACTTGCGTTTAACTTTTCTTTCCCGTCCCGGCCGACAGATGGCTGCACAAGTCTACAAAACAAAATTAACTGAAAATTAATTTAATTCTGCTTAAAGATGGCTAAAAGTATTTAAAAAAATGCATTGTCATCGTGTTCTGAGCTATTCTAAAAGTAAGTTTCAAATGTCTAGCTAGTCGGGAAGTTAGTTGCAAGATTTGTACGGGACAAACACACAAACACACAAACAAACAAGAAAGCGAGTTTATAAAAACATGGTAAAAAAATCTTTCAATCAGAGTCGACAATCATTGGAAACATTTTCTGCCTAGGTTAACATTGAGCTGATCGAATCCAATATGACCACTATCCAAAAGACATCTCAATCAATAGCTATCCAAAAGCCACTTATATAAAACGTCCGCAAAAATCGTAATTTTTACGTAGCACAGTGCTAGAGCGCGGGCCTTCTGTCCTGTAGGTTGAGGGATCGAATCCCCAGCCAGACAACTTTTTCTCTCCTTCTCCCCCCCCCCCCTCTCTGTTTCTCGCACAGTATGCTAGGTTCTGGCCGGCAATCCTTTTTTAATTGTTTAAAAAAATAATAAAATAAAATAAAATCATAAAAAATCAATACGTAGACTCTGTCTACGGCAAAAAACAATTTAAAATTTTATAAAATTGATACTTGGGTAGTGGAAACATTACTCAAGGTAAAAAATATTTTTAATACTAACACCTTTTTGCTTATATTTTTAACTTTATTTGTTTCCTATCCTTAAACTTTCTCTGGTCGCAGAAATTCGGAGATCTTAACACTTCACATTATACTCTATTTTATTTACTAACAACTCCACAGTCAAATTTAATTATGGCAAGCTCCTGAAAAAAATCAAAGTTATTTTTAGAAGTAGAGGGAACCACTTCCCAGGAACTTCTACTCAGAATGTTGCTGATTGCTGATTGCTGATTGGAATTTTTACCCGTCCCCCCGTGCATTTGCCGCGGTTTATCCCTGACTTTTCATAGTCCTGTCCCTCCCCGGCGTGTGCAGCAAGCACTGTGCATAAACATTCGGAAAGTGTCCCTCCCTCGGAAGGTTTTGTTGACATTTCGGATTTGTCGATCATTGAAATAGATGCGAGTAAAGAATGACGACGTCCACAAACAACGTTTATCTCCGCGGGGATAAACAGGTTGCGGTACGTGCCCGCAATGAAATGGCCCCTCGGTGCAGGTCTCGATTAGAGAAAAATGGAGGCGACTTGCCCGCTGCGTCCGCCCATGTGAAAATTTTACCCAGGTTGATCTCACGACCGCTGACTTACCGGAGTTATTGCTCATAATACCGCTTTTGAACGATTTTTCAACAATCATGGACTATTTCTGTAGTGCAAACGGGGTAATATTATTCACTGATATGTTCATTGAAATGAATTTGAAGCTAGTAGTTTTGTTTTTTAAAATCTTTTTACTGCCATCATGCTGTTTCATGCGTTGTTTTTCAAGATACAGCCCCTAAATTAAACAAACTTATCAAAACTTATACAATTTTTGCCGATTGATATTTAACATCGGATTACGTTCCTCCATAACGGTCCTCCGGAGAGCAAAATTTCAGATGTCCCACGTCGCGAGTTATAATTTTGGCAGCCCGCCAAACCCAGTCTGTATTGTTTGGGCAAGAAGTAAACAGTTAAACAGAAAAGTATCAAAATGCGTCAAAATGCTGACGTATATATATATATACTAGCAGTATTGCCCGGCGTTGCCCGGGTAGATATATAGATATAAAATTTTTCATGCATTCCATCAAAAAAATACTGGGCTGCACCCCCGCTCTTCATGTTCATCTGGCCAGTTGTGTTTATTTGGGGAGCCAGGGCCAAAGGTCATTCCCAACCCTCTTCCTCCCGCGCATTGGAATTTGACCCCCCCGTCACCCCTCAAACCATCTCTCTTAACGCAGCTGGTTGTTGTGAAGGGGCTCCACAGGTGGTCGCGCACCTCTTAGAGGCACAAAAATCGTTAAAAAATTAATTTTAAAAAAAATAATTGAGCCCCAAATTTCGTTTTTCCTGATTTAAGTTTCTCGGGTCCTAAACATTAACTGTGCCGAATTTGGTCCCGGTGGGTGAAACAGTCTATGATTCTATAGTGGACAAACAAACAGACGAGCTCTTTTATATATATAGATATATAGGTACATATATACATAACACATACATACATACACACCTGCATACAAAAGAGGTAAGCAAAGATAAGTAATCCTACGTTAATAACCCGCGGTAAATATTTTTTTTCTCAGTCATATAGCATATTTTAATTCCCCAACCTCAAAATCCCATTTATCCAAAAATGTTTAACAAGTTAATCTAGAAACCGTCTATTAGGAGAGTATCCATTGAATATTTAGAATTATAAATCTGAGCAATTTTTTTCACCGAAAATTTCAAACCTAAACATACAGATTTTAGCATTATTTTTTTTCAAATTTAACCCTCAAGCGGTACAGTGTGGGTCGGATCCGACCCAAGGGTGTGTCTTCCCCCTCCCGTACTCTCCCCTCTCCTTGCAAGAGATCGAGTTGACAAGGAACCCTACCAGATAGACCTACTAGACCACCCTACTAGATATCGGAATAAGTAAATACGAGTGTCTTTGTTGAAAAGCATTATTCATGATCACTAGTCATTTTTTTAATTTTTTTAATTTTAGAATTTTAATTTTTGTATTTCGATTTTGAAAGCCAAAAATGTCAGTATATCTAATTTTTTTCATTTTTGTGCTCGGAAAGTTGGTTTCACTAAATTCTAAAACTAGGCACAAAACTAAATTACATATTAGACCTAATATATACAACATTCTACGTAAATACCAGAGATATTTTCTTTGTTTAGCAAAATTACAATTCGTTGGTCATTTTTTCTACAAAAAGGGTTTTATTTCATGTAAAATATTATCAGTCAATGTTATTATACAACAAAAAAGTTTATTGTGTACTTATTTCTACCAAAACACTCAGCAAAAAAAGAGACCCGACCGTATCATCTATTTCGCCTCAAACCACAGTACTGTTTGAGCGTTAAAATCGAATTACAGCAAATATAGGGCATGCGCTCGCGGCTTCACTTGTGGGACAAATTATATAAGCGGCTAGATCTAGCCGTTCAGAAGAAGAAAAAACAAAAAATGGATTCTAGAGTTGGATTGGGTAATGCCGTTTAAGACAATATTTAAGTTTTTCTTTTAATTCTATGCTGAATCGTCATGGATAGCATACAAGGCATTAAACAGTTTACTTTGGTGTTTTATACTTGAAAACTAACAGATGGAACTAATCATTTTTAATGCCCGTTTGCCATTCTTTTGAACACCCCTTCAGGGAACCAGTGTTCTATACTAAGTGAAGAATTTAGCCACCCACTCCTTTCCAATGGCGGCTCCAGTCCAGAGATTGGGGGGGGGGGGGGGGCAATGTCGGCTCTTACGGTTATATATATATGTATTATATATGCATTGTATATATATGTGTGTGTGTGTATTGTATATATATATGTATTATATATATATATATGTATTATATATATATATATATATATATATATATATATATATATATATATATATATATATATATATATATGTATATATATAAAAATGTAAAGGAGAGGTGGGTATGTTAAGTTAGCGGGATAAGCCAAAAGCTAACAAAACACAAACATTTAATTGAAGACAAGTACAGATACAATTACATAAAGGAAACATAATCCGTGGTTCATCATATTACATTACACTCACACACACACACACACAGATATATATATAAGAAATAAACATCCTTTCCTTTTAAATTTAAACTCAATTAGTATTAGGTATATGATTATATAATTTTAGGTTAAGAAAAAAAAAATACTCGGGCTTTTTTTTTTGGGGGGGGGGAGGGGGGAATTCCCCCTACTGCTCCCCACTTGGAGCCACCGTTCCTTCTTTTACCCTCCATTCGGTTTGTACAGGTTGTTTGTTTACAGTTCTTCGCTTTCCTTACATACCTCTGAAAAGCATAGACTGAATAAGCTGATACGCAGATCCCATTTTATTCCGCGACCACCGAGTACTGTAGAATGGGATGGTAAGAATGAAGACGCAAGAAATTGAATTTCTGTAAAAAAATTGGGACAAAGTGATTTACGTGGGAAAATAAAACTAGATACATCTGTCGGGGACAGACAGTCGCGTGTCAAACCTATTCCTCACAGCAAATATTGGATCTTGCTCCTTCTTTGTGCTATTGGAAAATTTGAATACTGCTGTAGTAGCACAAATAAGACGCGAAACCCTCAGTGTGACAAAGGTTCGGTGTTTATTCAGAATTCTTTTTGTATGTCTCGATGTAAATCTAGCGTTGTAATACGTGAAAGCCGGAAATACAGTGATTTCCGCTTATAAGAATCACGTTCGTGATTACTGTTTTTGATTCTTATAAGCGGTTGATTCTTATAGCCGAAATTTAGGTTTTGGTCAGGCACACACACATCTATATATACTTATATTAAATAATTTACCATAAAATACTCTTTAATTTACGTTAATTATCTTTTATTAAAATTATTGTTTATAATTTTAAAAATACAACTTAATTTCTTGACCTATAAGTAGATACACATGATTATAGTAAGAGAAGAAAATAGTATTTGTTCCAGTATTTGTTACAACATACCTGCTTAAAAGTTTTAACAATTCAACTACAGGAAGGGTGCAAGAAAAAGTTTTCTATGGTAGTTTGACGTAATGAAGTTTTCAGGAGTCTGTTCGTACCTCTTTCAATACCAATAGTCTCAGACGAAGATTCACCTTCTAGCTTACGTTTCACGGTTTGATAACGTGCTGAATCTACTAATGTCACCTTTGCCTAAGTGATAGTGGACACTTCGCCGAAGATTTATGTGTTTCGGGGTCCAGGAAGCCGCAACCAGGATGTGGGAGGTGGGAAAAAAAGGGTTCCTGTCTTTGTTTGTCAATGGAGAAAAGTGAAATTGGACGTGGACGGGTAGAGATGCCCCCGGGTCAAGCTAATAGGACAGTTTTGTGCAAAAGCGTTTAAGAAGAAACTATTATGTTATGTCTAACAAATAAAGGGGTGTATTTTACGACTGTATTCCATCCCATCTTATCACTCTTTCTTTAAAAAAAAATAAAAAAAGAACTTCATGCCTTTTGAGTGATTAAGTGGCTTTTTTGGAAAAATGAAAGGAAAGCGAAGAGTCTAAGCTGATTCTTAAAACCGGTGGATTGATTCTTTAAAGCGAAAATTTTAACATGGAAATAATACATTTGTTTTTGTTTTTGCGATATTGATTCTTATAAACGGTTGATTCTTATAACCACTGATCACTATAAGCGGTGGTTGCTGTATATGCGTTTTTCCTTCTGCACGAGAATGTAAGCAAGGTAGGAAAGTATAATTCCGTCCTTTGCTTTCGAGCTGTGAATTAAGGTTGCTGTGCACTAACCCTATTGGATTCGCTGACGTTAATGTTAACCTATGGAGAAAATGTGTTTACTATTGACAGTTACATAAATGCCGATAATCCAATAAAAATGGTATTTTCAGATAGCCTGAACTTCTCTGAACCTTGCAATGGGATTCATTTTATAAATTACGTGCGTCAAAGGAATTGAGTTTGAACGTTTGAGAGACACTCTACCAGTTTTCCCCCCCGAATAATTTAAATTTAAAAATATTATTTGCATTTTTTTTAAAACGAAAAATGCCTCAAAGTGTCAAATTTCGTTTTAAATTACGGAGTGCAATTTTAAAAAAATCTTTAAATCCAAGTCGGCAATCCTTGGAGACATTTTCTCCATAGGTTAACATTGAGGTGAGCGAATCCAATAGGTTTAGTACACAGCAGCGTTAATTTCGTCAGAGACAAATGAATATTGTAAGGACTTTCCTTAATGACAAGACTGTCAGCCTTTTTGTATTTACACACTTTAATTGCATTCTCTATTAAATACAGGCTATATACATTTGCACAAAATAAAACATATTAAAATCGCGGGTTCATGGATTCGACAAGGAAGGTCAGACGGCTTGGCAGCATCTTGGCATCAGCTCTACTGTGTCTAACTGTTTTCATCTCTAAATCACTGAATCACTGACTAACTCCACTGCTCATGATGAGCTCAACATGAACGGTGATGATCAGCTTCTTCTGGGCCGCGCCCTCGGGAGCCTTTTTTGCTGATTATTGGATAAGGAGTAAACGCAGCATTATGCTACATTTGCATTCATGTACTCTGCTCTGCTCTGCCTTGGGGAAGCCAGTGATTTATGTTCACTGCGTAGTCTGTATATGCGTGGATCGCCTCCTCTTTCGGTCCCGCTACAGAGCATCAAAGATCCCGGGGTCCCAGGGGTCAAATAGTGTCAATGAGGGCGGGGGACACGGCGTGTAGGGTTACCGTGACTAATGTGATGACAGGAGTGGGGGGTCTCCATGCAGAGAACTCTGCATGAATGCATATGCACCATGCATTCTGATAGCCATTACGCTGATAGCCATAAGGTGGAGAGAGGAAAGGATAGAAAAGTTTAACTCCACTGGCGTTCGGCGACTATATATATACCTCTAGAGTGTTCGGGGGAAGGTCTGGGAAACGCCTTCTTTCTGCGGCTACCTATTAAGTCTAGCCCACTGTCCGGGCGCCATCGAGTCGCCTGTCAACATAAGACGTCCGGCCTAGTATGTTGACAAGCGACAGACTGGCTGCACTCGACAATGGTGGCTTTAATCCATTATGTGTACAAGCTGTGTGTTGGGTGGTCTTTCTTGGAATTTCCCGAGGTGAAGATAATCGGAAGTCGTTAACACGTCCTGCCTTTGATGTTGACGAGCGACAGGCGGTCTGCTCTCGGCAAAAGTGGCTTGAGTCCATGTGTGTACAGGCAGTGCTCTGGGGGTCTTTTCCTACGAATTTTCCCGTGTGAAGTATCTGGGCGTCGTTACAATATGTTGTAAGAATGTATCATGTTTGCTATACGGCAGGGGTCGGCAACGCTGTGCCCATTAAACAATTTTAAAGTGCCCGCTGTTCAAATATCTAAATTTTAGGTATTTGAGTTTAGAAATTTGATTTTAGATATTTATTTATTTATTTATTTATTTATTTTTTAAACGCGGAGGCACTTGTCGCGAAGACATTCGCTTATAATTCACTTCAGTTTTGCTGGCCACTTTATTATGGGGGCGCCATATAGGCGGACCAGCATTGCCCCGTATGAAGGGACGACACAAACGAAGGCATTTTAGTGGCGCGTTTTAGATATTATTGATTATTTGAGTTTATATATTTGAGAGAGATAGGTAGAGGAAAGGTATTAGGACGGTTTTTAAATTTATTACCACAGGTGAAAGAATTTCTATTATCCAGTAATTACATTTGTTTAGAATTAGAGCAGAGACCTTGGCTAATTGAGCTAGGCTTTCTAACTGATTTAACTATAAAATTGAAGGAACTAAATTTGAAACTAAAGAGTAGAAATCATCATATTGCTCCTATGACAAGTACGACAAATGCATTTAAAATCTAAATTGACACTCTGGAAATTGCATATTGAGAAAGTTCTGAATACTTGTGAATCTTTGTTTTCCAATACGAAATACTTAAAATAAAAGTACAGAACAAGACCCACTGGCACTCAATTGGACCATTACCTAAGAATTGGCAATTCGACTTAAGTGCCACATTACGAGTTGGCCGCAGATTTGCAATGTCAAATAATGCATTAATTATCAATTTTAAGATAATTTTGTTTAAATTAAAATTTGAATTTTTGTATTAAAAATTTATTTCGCATTAATATTTTCATGTTTAAATATTACCCCCCCCCCCCCTCCTATTCATCCAGCGGTGCTCGCCGAACTCCCGCATTTCTGAACTCTGCCCTCCTAGTAAAAAAGACCTATACGGAACCCCTGCTATACGGAATACATGAGGTTGTTAATAACATTTACAGATTTGCCGAAATGAAAAAAAAAATTGTCATTATCTAAGTTAGCTATGAAGTATAAATTTTTCCCAGGACTCCAGTATTGTGTCAAATGTAATAAATTGAAGTAATGTACTATTTATTAATTTGAACGTGCGAAAGTACCGAAGTAATGTACTGAGAAGTATTAACATTGGGCATGCGGTTTATTAGGACGAAATCTGCGTATGCAGCTGAACTGATGACTTGACTTATCTCTCGTGTTATTAACAGGAAATAAACTCCCAGCTTGGTTGGAAAAAAAAAAAAATCAGGGATAAGAAGATCTATCTCTTAAAATACAAATTCTTAGTCTTACAAAATATTACAGACACATCTGTCTTATTTAACCTGTAGCTTACGGGGCTCATATTTCCGATTCTCAGTTTAGAAAGGGAAATTTCCTACCACCTTTGTAAGAATGGCCATAAAAGGGGTTATACACACACACACACACACACACACACACACACACACACACACACACACACACACACATATATATATATATATATATATATATATATATATTCTTTCTTGGGTCCATATTCTTGGGATACATGCTATCCCACCCCGTAAGGAAAAGGTTAACAAACAGAAAAAAAAATAAAAGAAAAAAAAGAAAAAAAAGGCCTTTCTTTCGCATATTTCTCTAGTTTTTTTATTTATTATTTTAATTGTCTATATATATATATGTGTGTGTGTGTGTGTGCTCCCATTCACACACCACACATATATATCTATATATACGTATACCTCTATATATATGTATCTATATATATATATATATTTATCCATATCTATCTATCCATATTTATCTATCTATCCATATCTATTTTAAATCTATCTATCCATATCTATTTTATATCTATCTATCTATATCTATCCATATTTATCTATCTATCCATATCTATTTTATATCTATCTATCTATCTATATCTATTCATCTCTCTCTCTCTCTCTCTGTGTGTGTGTGTGTGTGTGTGTGTGTGTGTGTGCGTGCGTGCGCACTGCCTGGCTATAAAAATAATGATATCTCATGACTTTTAGGATTTTGCAGGGCATCCTATGAGAAACAGAATCAATAAATCCAATATAGTAAGGCAAGAATGTCGGAAATACAAGGGAAAAAGACAAACATTGCAAGTAAAGGGCTGAAAAATCCAAACATAAAATATATACTGCCTGGCAATAATAATTATGTCCCGCGCACTTTAAGGTATTTTAGCACCACCTATGAGAAACAGAATTAATAAATCGAAGGTATTGACGCAGTAAAGTGGGAAATAGAGGGTAGAAAGTCATAAAACACCGCAAGTAACGCACTGGAAAAATTCTAACCACAGATACGCGATTCACAAGGACGAATACAGCGTACGCTGAATCGGTGATGCGAGATATCTCTTGAGTAATTTATAACTTACACGGACTAAATTGACAGCCTGGTCGACAACAAAAAAAAAAAAAAAGTGGGGTCTATCCCATAAAATACAAAATCTAGAATATCACGGATGCGTATTCTAGATCTATATATTCAACGCTATAATACACCGACTCCATTTCTTTTCTTTTCTTTTTTTTTTTCAATGTAGAAGGAGAGAAAAAAAGAACGGAGATCTGGAAACTGACATGTCACTTCGGACTCCGAGCGATAAGATAATGGTGATCGATGTCGTATGCCTTGAATTCAAAGTGGGATAAGATGAAAAGGGAAAGGAACATTTCATCTCTTTTCCTAACTATGTCACAGGTACTACGCTCTTTTAACTTTATTGCCAGCAAGTAAATGTCGCCGGCTCTTGTGCGGGATACCAGATTGGCGGCTAAGGGAAATATCGCGTTAGAACTTGACAAGTATAAGCATCAAATGTGGGAAATAAAAAATTAATTAATATTGTGGGACATAAATTTTTAGTGCGGATAAAATTTGTTTGGGTCAGTAACTGTACTTGTTTATTTTTTTTTTTTCAGTTGTGGGGATAGAAAATGTTTCAAAATAATTTGTTTTCGGGATTTA
>OU015500.1:138180312-138220312 GCA_907164885.2 Dolomedes plantarius | reverse complement strand
AAATAATTTATTCAGAAATATCAAAATTTTACTCTGAGTTAAACACTCTTTCTTCTTTATAAATATGGCCCTCAAATTTTTATGTCTTGATGAGAAATAGCATATATATATATATATATATATATATATATATATACACACACAGTGCGTCAAATAAGTTTTAAGACTGGGTCTGTAAAAAGAAATGGAAACAAGAAATTAATGCCCTTGTTGGTTTTTTATTCAAAATAGGACCCTCCGGCTTCAATGTACTTTTTACGGCGATTTATTAATGAATCGAACGCCTGTTGTAAATCACTTTGTAGAATGGCCTGCAAAGCACGCGTCGAAGCTTCTTGTATGGTCGAAATATCCTTAAAATAACACCCTTTTAACTTCATTTTAAGTTTTAGGAATAAGGAGTAGTCACAGGGTGCTAAATCAGGTGAATATAGTGGATGGTTCAACACACAGACATTATTTTTTGCCAAAAATCGACGAACAATAAGGGAGGTGTGACTGGGTGCATTGTCGTGTAACAAACACCAACTGCTTTCAGTCCTTGTGTAGTCTGGACGAATGCGACGAATTCTGGCCATCAAACGCTTTAAAACAGCTAAGTAGTATTGACCTGTAATTGTTTGTCTAGTTGGAACAAATTCTTTGTGGATAATACCTTTGCTATCGAAGAATGTAATGAGCATTGTTTTGATTTTGGATGGAACTTTTCTTGTTTTTTTTTGGCTTGCGGTGAATTTGGTGACTTCCATTCCGCACTTTGTCGCTTTGTTTCAGGATCATATTGGAAACACCAGGTTTCATCACCTGTAACAATGGATTTCAAGAAGTTTGGATCGTTTTCAGCGGCTGAAGGAATGTCTCTCCAATGTGCATTTCTCATTGCTTTTTGTTCAGGGGTTTTTTAAAATTTTACTCATACTTTTTACTCATACTTTAAAGAAATTTTTTGAGGCCATTTTAAAGAAATTTTAAATTTAAAGGGATCTGGGATCATTTTTATGAAAAAAAAAGAAGAGATTTTATGAGATTTGAGTCTTGAGATACAAAGGAATTTGACAACATCTTTATTTAAAAGAAGTGTTCAATTTGATGTTTTAGAAGACAAAACGGCGACAATCTAATGAATATAAAATGCTTATAAGATAAATTCAAGCGATTTGAGATCATTTTTAAAAAGTTTGAGATTTAAAGAGATTTCAGATAATTTTTAGAAAAAAAAAATTGAGATTTTACGAGATTTGAGATCTGATATTCTACGAGAGATCATTTTTATTAAAAAAGATGGTCACCTTTTGATTTTAAAAGACATAAACGGGGATAATCGTATGAGTATAAAATGCTTATTAAAAAACTAAGAGATTTGCATTCCCGTGGTGATAAAAAATCTTGTGGCGCCCTCTTGATTTCTAATGTAAAATTTTTTGTTTTGTTATTTCTCCTTGATACTGCCAAAATGCAACGATATATTTACTTTTAATTTGCCTTTTTACAATTTTTAAAGATTTTTTTTTGCGTTGAAGCTATTAAGCGTTAAAACATAAAACAAAACCTGCTTAATTTTAACATACAGCAAATTTAGAAAAATTAATATTACTCATTTTAATATAAATAAATTCCAGCTTAATTTAAAATAAAATAAATTTTAACAAACACATTTTGATATTGCTTAATATAAAATAAATAAACACATAAAATCTATTTATTTTTAAAATAAGGCATGTTATAACAAAAAACAAAACAAATATTAGTCACTTAACATAAAATAAAAAACACAAAACTAAATCAATTAAATTTCTGATACACTTTAAAATTTGGTAGCAATTATTTGATATTTAAGATCCAAATCTGTAATATTTGTTTTTTTCTTTTCGAACATTTTGTTTTGCTTTGAAATTTTCTAAATATTTTCCTTTCCGATAGTGTTTTTTGATACAGCTTCTTTTAAATAATCTGGATTACTTTGGTTCTCTTTATTACGTCCTTTAACCTTTTGTAATTGTAGAGAAATATTATGTCAAGAGATGGCGCTGCAAGCTCATCGTTTGATTTTACTCTCAAATGTTTGCAATTCGAATTTCGCCTTCGTCTCTCTTCTTTGTTGTTGCTAGAGTGATGAATCAGTTTAGAATGTAGTTTTCTTCGAAGGGGATAAGCGTTAAAACATAAAGCAAAATCTGCTTAATTTTTAACATACAGCAAATTTTAAAAAAATTAATATTACTTATTTTAATATAAATAAAAACATAAAACAAAGTTTCCCTAATTTTTATAATAAAATTTTAACAATAAATTTTAATATAACTTATGATGAGATAAAATAAAATCCAGCTGAATTTAAAATAAAATAAACTTTAACAAACACATTTTGATATTACTTAATATAAAATAAATAAACACATAAAATCTGTTTAATTTTAAAATAAGGCATGTTATAACAAAAAACAAAACAAATATTAGTCACTTAACATAAAATAAAAAACACAAAACAAAATCAGCTGAATTTAAATAACTCTTGCAATGCTACTCGAGTGTGGCCCGGTGGTCTAGGGGTATGATTCTCGCTTTGGGTGCGAGAGGTCCCGGGTTCAAATCCCGGCCGAGCCCGACTTTCGTTTTTCGCCCACATGGTATAGTGGTTACCGTCTTGAGCTCCACGCAGTGATTTTCCGGCTGTTCTCTGTTGTTCTCTGCTGTCAAACACGTCAATTGAGAGTCATATTTATAAAGAAGAAAGTGTGTTTGACTCACAGTAAAATTTTCATATTCCTTAATAAATTATTATCCTAACTACTGATGATTGAAAAAAGGGATATGTTTGTTGAGACTCTTAGCTTTTAAAAAGTACCTGACCCTTAAAATACTTTGCCAAAATTTGTTTATTTCTTCATTCTATTTTTTTGGTTCATAGTTACCTTATTTTTCCAAAAATTTTATTGCCACCAAAAGATTTCCATTGGCGGGGTCGAGTGACATTTTATTTAAAAAAAGTATGTCGCAGTCCAAAAAAAAAATTTACGCCCACTTTTCTAGACAATCCTCTGGGCCTTAAATAATCTATTTAATCTAGCTTTCGTATCATAATTCTTGAAAGAATGTATAAAAAATTTTTTTTTTTAAATTTCGTATCTTAGCAAACTTATGCAAACATAGGGCTATGTATTGAACAGGTTTTAGGAAAATTGTGCTAAATATTCTCAATTAAACTTTTATTTATTTTAGATACTAGCTGAAAACCCGCACTTCGATACGGAGTACATTCAGATTAAATACAACGGTCAATGTATGCAATTAATGCCAAAAAATATAAATATAAATATAAATATATATATATATATATATATATATATATATATATATATATATATATATATATATAATAAAAACGACGATCAATGTATACAATTGATGTAAAAAAAACATTTATAAAAAAATCGTAAGGGATATTTTTATAGACAAAATAATGTCCAATCGTCTGCCGCATTAGCAAGGAAAAAATATTTTTTGTCTATTTAGTTTTTATGTACGTGACGATAAATTTATTGAAAGTACCAGAAAAAGAAATCACGTGATCAGCATTTAATATATTAAATTCTAAAAAATTAATCTTTAAAAATTCACCAAAAATCAGAAAAGGGAGGTAAAGATTCGAAAAAGATCTCATTTTGAAGGAATTTTTATGATCTTTTTCGTGATATAAATTTTATAACCCTCAAATTATTATTTTAAATACAAACTTAAAAAAAGTTACTAAAACAGCTTAAAAATTTAATTTAAAAAAATCTAAGAAGAATTTTTCAAAAATCTTTCTTAGTGCACCCCTACACTATAAGAAGAATCGCCATACAAAATTTCAGCTCTTAAGGTCCAGCGGTTTGGTCTGTGCGTTGTATGTCAGTCAGTGAGTCAGTTACGGAACTGTTTTATATATATAGATTATCGTAAATAATTCTGTTTGTTCAATGTTAAAAATAAATGTGAGGAGCAATCTTTTCTTATATTGCCGAAATACACTCATGGACAAAAAAATTAGCGCACCAAAAAGGAGTCGTCAAAATGGAACGAAATTTTACATACGTAATGACTACTTTGATATAAGTAAATGATAAGAAAATCAAAGAAAAAGGATAATTTATTTCAGAGAAAAAGACAAAAAACGGAGGAGTTAATACTCCGTTGGATCCCCTCTAGCGCGAATGCACGATGCGATACGATCGGGCATTGAGTCATACAAGTTCTCTATGATGGCTTGAGACATTTCGTTCCATATTTGCTGTAACCTTGCCTCTAGTTCGTTCAAACTCGTGGGATGCCCAACTCGTCGTCCCAAATGATCCCAGATATGCTCGATTGTAGACAAATCTGGGGATCGGGCAGGCCAAGGAAGGGTAGTAACAGTGCGGAGACAGTCTTGTGACACACTTGCCGTATGAGGCCGAGCATTGTCTTGTTGAAAAATGGCTCCTGGGAGCCGTTGCATGAGTGGCAACACATGTGGTTGCAGGATTTCATGAACATACCGCTGGGCTGTCATGGTGCCACGGAACAATACTAGGGGTGACCGTGTATTGTAGGCAATGGCACCCCATACCATCACACCAGCTGTGGGAGCGATGTGTCGCTGTACAGCAAAGGCAGGATTGAAGCGTTCAGCACGGGCTCTCCACACACGAACACGATTGTCATCACTGCCGAGATTGAATCTGGATTCGTCGCTAAAGACGACCTGGTTCCATTCCGCTGCAGTCCAGTATCCTCGTGCGCTGCAAAACTCCAAACGGAGGCGTCGATGGGTGGGCGTCAAGAGTAGCACACGTAATGGGCGCCGCGATACCAACTGTCCTTCAGCCAGGCGCCTTCGTATGGTTCGAGAAGACACAGAGGCCCCTAGTGAAGGTGCTACCTGTGCCTGGATGGCGGCCGATGAAGCAGTTGGCTGCACGCGTGCATTTCTTACGATGTGGCGGTCTTCTCGACGACTGGTCTGTCGAGGGAGTCCTGAGCCTGGTCTTCGTGTACATGACATCTCTCGGGTCCACTGGTCCAAACACCTCCTCACAACACAATCAGAGCGGCCTAATTGACCAGCTACTCGCCTAGCTGACCACCCAGCTTCCATCATCCCGACGATTCTCCCCCTCTCAAACTGCGACAACTGCTTATATTGTCTTCGAACACGGCGTAATGGCATGTCTATCTCAGCTCTTCCTTTGTAACTGATTCAGCACACTCAAACAACCTTTGGTTACCTGTTTTATACTCCACAGAGTACGATGTTCAACGCCCTCTACCGGCTATACGTAATGCGCAATCACGCTCCATTTCTAATCATTTGCATATCTCCCCGACATGTACCTTCATTGCAAGTTTCGTTACGATCCCGCAATTATTTCTTGGTGCGCTAATTTTTTTGTCCATGAGTGTACAATGCTTTTGTTATGATTTAACGTGGTAAAGAGGAAAAGGCATTAAACGTCAAAATTGTCCTATCCCTCTGCATAATTTTTAATCCTGTCTTTAATCCTAACCAAGTAGTACATACTATCTGACAAACATAATTAAAAATAAAAATGGCAGAGAGCGAGAGAGAGAGAGGTCTAGAGAGATTCCTCGGAATAAACAAATTAAAGTGTTTATGCGGCCTCGTGATTAGTAAGTATCTAAAACCAGATTTAATCATGTCACTGAGCATGCTCAGAAAGCAATTTTTAATTGTAAATTATCGCTAATTAATGGAAATTGCGGTTGCAAAAACCAAATTTGACACATCTCTAGATTAAAATCTTTCGATTAAGACCAAATCGAAGTAAATTGATGCAGTAGTTTTATCTCGCGGACTGCCCAAAGAACCGTATTAGCAACGTAATTATATACATCACGTCCATCAGCTTTTAATTTTTCTGTCTCATAAACTTCGTACATTATAATAGCTCAAGTAAGGTATCCGAGTTCAAGTAACGCATTCGGAGCACTTTTCTTCAAAAACTGTACTTGCGAAAATTTCTGTCTTATTTTTGGAAGGAATATAACACCAAAATACGAAAATGATGAAAAAATGGACAGTAATTATGCAACTTCATACGAAACTAGCTGAAAACCCGTACTTCGCTACGGAGTACATTCAAATTAAATACAACTGTCAATGTATGCAATTCATGCCAAATATATATATATATATATATATACACTGAAGTGCCACTGAATTAGGGATAGCAAAGCCTATGCAAATTGTGTAGCGCTGCGCATCATGTATGCGCAAATGAGGGCGCTGTGGTAACTGAATATATAGTGCGTACTGTGGTTGTTCTGAATTAGTTGTTGGAACTGCCAGTATGGGTAAACTGCCTGATTTAGACGCCTTCGATCGCGGACAAATCGTAGGTGCGCGACGCATGGGCCATTCAATTTCCGAAATCGTCAGACAGCTAGGATTTTCAAGGTCGACAGTGTCAAGAGTATACCAAGAATACATGGATGGTGGAAAAAAAACTAGCGATCGGGCAAACTGCAAAGGACAATTAGCCTTGACTGTGCGTGGTGAGAGACGGCTCAGGCGTATTGTACGTAGCCAGCGAAGCCAAACATTAGCTCAAATTACCACCCAGTTTAATGACGGTGCCAGTCGTACAGTCAGTAAACGGTCGCTGTGCAACGCTTGCTTCACTGTATGGGTTTCGGGAGCCGTCGACCTACGAGAGTACCATTGCTCTATACTCGCCATCGGGCTGCACGTCTTGCCTGGGCAAGAGAGCACAGAGACTGGAGTGTAGAGGACTAGAAACGAGTAGCATGGAGTGATGAGTCTCGATTCCGACTACTTAACGCCGACGGGAGTCTGAGAATATGGCGTCAGGCTCATGAAGCCACGTATCCTGCATGTCTGGCTGGAACTGTACAAGGGCATGGTGGCTCAATCTTGGTCTGGGGTGTTTTTTCGTGGCACAGTTTGGGATCTTTGGCGCGTGTACCAACCTCCCTCAATGCAATTCGGTACGTAGAGTTGCTGGGTGATCACCTCCATCCGTTTATGCTGTTCTGTTATCCGCACGGTAATGGAGTTTTCCAGCAAGACAACTGTGCCTCTCACAAGTCCCGGTTGGCTACTGGCTGGTTGGATGAGCATTCCTCTGACTTCTCTGTCATGAATTGGCCACCTAAAAGCCCAGACTTAAATCCCAGACTTAAATTGAGCATCTTTGGGATGTTTTGGAACAAGGCGTGAAAGGCCATCACACAGCACTAAAGAACCTTACTGAATTATGGACAGCTTTAGCCAATATTTGGCAAGCCATTCCCGTGGAACGTTTCCAGAAACTTGTTCAATCTATGCCTCGTCGTGTGGCAGCCGTTATCAAGGCCAGAGGAATCCCAACTCGTTACTAGGTAGGTATCCCTAATTCAGTGGCTCTTCAGTGTACATCTAACGCATCAAAATTTAATGAGAGGGTTGTTGTTGTTTATTGGCACAAAGTTTATCAAATCTTGTGGGCAATGTGAAGTGTGCCGCTCGTAACTCTTTTTCGACTGTTATCCTGGTTCGATATTTGGTTTTCATTGCAGCCAGTGTCAAAAAAGCCCGTTTCGCATAAACAAGACGTTACAAACGGTGCGCTTGCATTGTTTTGCAATACAAAGATTCACATTTTCCACTAAGATTCATCCAAAATTGAATTATGATTTCATTTTGAAACTTTTGTTTTAGTGAGCTATCGCATGACAATTCTATCAAGTTTTCTTTTTCGATGGTTGTCAACTCAAATTCGTCTATTTATAGATGTTAAGGTTTATTCGTTTATCTATATTTATAAAACAGTTCCGTAACTGACTCACTGACTGACATACAACGCACAGACCAAACCGCTGGACCTAAAGGGCTGAAATTTTGCATGGCGATTCTTCTTATAGTAAAGGGGTGCACCAAGGGAGATTTTTGAGAAATTCCTCTTAGAATTTTTTAAATTAAATTTTTAAGCTGTTTTAGTAACTTTTTTAAATTTGCATTTAAAAGAATAACTTGAGGGTTATAAAATTTATATCACAAGAAAGATCATAAAAATTCCATTAAAATGAATCTTTTCCGAATCTTTACCTCTATTTTCTGATTTTTGGTGAATTTTTAAAGATTAATTTTTAGAATTTAATTTATTAAATGCTGATCACGTGATTTTTTTTCTGGTACTTTAAATAAATTTATCGTCACGTGCTTAACAACTAAATAAACAAAAAATATTTTTTTTCCTTGCTAATGCGGCAGACGATTGGACATTATTAAAAAAAACATTAAAATACAGTAAAAGAAATGTTCTAAAAACTGTACTATATTAACTGTACTATATTCTTTAGTATTCTTTATATTAGATTTAATTTGAATATTTTCTTCTACATTATTTTGTCTATAAAATTATCCTTTACGCTTTTCTTATATATATATATATATATATATATATATATATATATATATATATATTTTACATCAATTGTATACATTGATCGTCGTATTTATCATATAATATATATATATATATATATTTTGGCATTAATTGCATACATTGACCGTTGTATTTAATTTGAATGTACTCCGTAGCGAAGTACGGGTTTTCAGCTAGTTTATAGATATTATGGTATGAGCATTGATTTTTTTATTAAAAAGTTTTGGCGCCTCCCTGGCAATAGTCCGGTGTTGGACACCCCGGCCCTAAATGATAATATATACCATTTATAATTTCCAATATATACCATTAGACTGCCAGTGGCAGTTTGAAGAAAGGGAGCAGTATATGAGTATATAATTTTCTCTTTTTTTTCCTAAGTAAAGTATATAACGGGCACGGAAGAATTAAAGACTTGCTGTTACATTTCATCTCTCGATTTCGTAGAATAAAATCAGCATAATATATCAGTATATTATCATACTGATACTATCAATAATGCAGCGTTAATCGATCCCAGCTCCCGTCGCGATTCCTACAAAGTAATATTCCAGTTGTTGGTGATTAATGACCTTATAGTTGTGTCAAATCTTAGTGTTGAATACGTAACGGAACAGAGCTTGAGTGTTTGAACAATTGATCTACGCTCGTTTTTCGATTGCATTTTGCGAATTTTACTCTTACCTAAAGGAGAGTGAAGTCACCGAAACAAATAACAATAATTAGATGCGTTTATGAATAATGTATTATTATGAATTTATGTTGTAAAACCCACATAATAGCGTTGTGGTGTCAATCAATGTCGATTGATACGTTACATCTTTTCTGAACAAAAAAATATGTATATATGTATAAGCACATGTGTCTTTTCCAAATTTTCTATTCATTGACTAAGCTACTGTATGGAAATAATATTTGATTAACTCTGATTACGCTACAGAAAATATCCTTTCCGAGATTAAATTATTTATTAATCTTATACGTATGGATCGCTCATTAATGCAAGAAATTTTTCGCTTTGCTGTTTTCTCTGAGAGTTTACTTAGACTATCTGAATACCCGTGCTTCGCTACGGAATACATTTTAGGATAATTACAATGAAAAAATTATGAAATTGCGTTTTAGAGGGTTTCCTTATAAACAAAAAAATTGTAACGGATATTTTTATAGACCCAAAATAATGTAGAAGAAAATATTCAAATTAAATACAACGGTCAATGTATGCAATTAATGCCAAAAAAACCCCAAAAAACTATATAAGTGTTGGAATTAACCTTTATTTTCGGTCATACCAATAACTTTAACTTTCAAATTCCTATTACTTATGCAATCATAGCTGATTGGTTGAGACGTCATCAGC
This sequence comes from Dolomedes plantarius, assembly GCA_907164885.2. Lineage (NCBI taxonomy): Eukaryota > Metazoa > Arthropoda > Arachnida > Araneae > Dolomedidae > Dolomedes > Dolomedes plantarius. Next base: position 138,210,526 of record OU015500.1, on the reverse strand, counting down.
ATGATGTTTGATTGTACTATATATATGGAAGTTACCATGTAATTTTTTTTCAGCTAGTTCGATGTATGTTAAACTGAAGTTTTGATTATTATATTTTTAATGACAAGATGTCTTCATCATTAAAACATTCATTTTACTCTGCGTTTTTTTTCATTGGGCCCCTTACAGTCAAACTAGGCAGACAACAATAAAAATTATCGTAGCGGTTATTTTTATAGACAAAATAATGTAGAAGAAAATATTCAAATTAAATACAACGGTCAATGTATGCAATTACTGCCAAAAAAAACCCAACAAACTACAGTAATAAAAAATATTGTAACGGATATTTTTATAGACAAAATAATGTAGAAGAAAAATTCAAATTAAATACAACGGTAAATATATGCAACTAATGCCAAAAAAAAGTTCCAAGTAGCCTCTTCTAACAAAACTACCGCGGGTTATTAATGTAGGATTACTTATCGTTGCTTACCTCTTTTGTATGTATATATGTATCTATATATATGTACGTATGTATAGATGTACAGGGTGGTCATAAAAAAACTTTGCCGATATATGGACTCTAGCGGCTGTTTCGTTTAACCGATCGAGATGAGATTTCAGATATAGTTATTCAGAGGTATGAGCTCGGGATTCTGTGAACGGAAACCACGTGGCGCTCACGGTTACGGTTATAGGTACAGGAACTCGAAATTTTCGAATGGCAACACCCACTTTTTCCCGTCGCAAAATGCTCAGCGCATGCGAAAACCCTAAAGAGCGTTGCAACGGTACGTGTATCACAAAAAACGGACGCATTATGCACGCACAAAAAAACAGCTCTGCGAAACGGCCTGTGATGGTAATTATGTGGAAAATGTGTAATCCAAATAAAAGTTTTCTTTTGTCCGATCTGTGTTGTCATCAGTGATTGGTTTCTTGCCTCTATCATATGCAAATTTCCTCCGTGTGCCACGATCGTGTTTTTGTTGGCCGTTCGCAGAGCTGTTTTTTGTGCGTGCATGATGCGTCTTTTTTTTTTTTTTGTGATACACGTACCGTTTCAACGCTCTTTATGCTGCGTTTGCATTCATGCACTGTGCTCTGCTGTGCCTTGGGGAAGCCAGTGATTTATGTTCACTCCGTACTCTGCATATGCGTGGATCGCCTCGTCTTTCGGTCCTGCTACAGAGCACCAAAGAACCCGGGGTCCCGGGGGTCAAATGGTGTCAATGGGGGTGGGGGACACTAGATCAAGAAACACGAGGGACCTTGGGGGGCTTACTGTGACTAATGTGACTAATGTTACCGTGACTAATGTGATGACAGGAGTCGGGGGTCTGCATGCAGAGAACTCTGCACGAATGCATATGCACCATTAGGGTTTTCGCATGCGCTGAGCATTTTGCGAAGGGAAAAAGTGGCCGTTATCATTCGAAAATTTCGAGTTTCTGTACCTATAACCGTAACCGTGAGCGCCACGTGGTTGCCGTTCACAGAATCCCAAGCTCATACCTCTGAATAACTATATCTGAAATCTCTTCTCGATCGGTTGAACGGTATAGCCGCTAGAGGTCCATATATCAACAAAGTTTTTTTATGACCACCCTGTACATATATGTATGTCAAAATCTTGACGCATCTTGGAACTTTTCTGTTTAACTTGTCCAAGCGATAGACTGGGTTTGGCGCGTTTCCAAAATTGCAACTTGTGAGGACGGATGGACGGACAGTTTTAGCGTCTGAAATTTTCCTTTCCGGAGCACCATTATGGAGGAACGTAATCCTACGTTAAAAGCTACACGACAATACAAATTAAAATCGAAATTATTGAGTCGCGATATTTGGCGCTTTCCGCGATGAAAGTTAAAATCCTTTGCGCACATTTTGCGTGGCGCCCCGATATCGGAAAAGTACTCCTTATTTGCCTGCCTTGTTTTATACTGTATTTAGGGATAAATTGTGGCTAGAGCATAGACATAAAAAATTGCCTTTAATTTAAATTAAATGTAATAAGAAACTTTCACTTAAAACTTTAATTTAATGTAATAAGGACGCCAGGTGGCGTAGTGGTTAAAGTTTCAAGCTGCCATACCACAGGTCCAGGGTTCGATCCTGCGACGGGGCAAGGTCGACTCAGCCTTTCATCCCCTGAGTGGATCGATAAAAGAAGGACCAAGCATGCTTGGGAACTAACTCTGGAGGTCCTGCGGCAGGCTGACCACCTGCCCGAGACATATGCTGTATGGCACCCCAAGCCCACGGTCAAGAAAGCGGAGATGGTCACCACCGGCCTTGGTCCACAATGGACTGTTGAGCCAATGGTTAGTTAGTTAATATAATTAGAAACATTATACATCAGATTTAAAACTAGAAAATCGTTTTTGCCTTGAAAATCCCTCTTGATTGTCGTTTGGTGTGGTCACTCAATGCTACCCTTCGACAAAAGCGTCATGAGCCTCAATGGCTAAAGTTACTAAGTTGTTCGATGCTGCTATAACTAAATGTGAACGAGCGCTACACCAAATGAGTATCCAAGACTACGCGGTTAATGATTTTTTTCCCACGGTGACTGGATAAGGTAGCAGCGCACACAGAGGCAGTGGGTTAGTGACCTTCTCTAAGTTATTGTATGTACAGTCGAACCTCGTTATAGCGAACTCCCGGATATAACGAATGAAAATTTTGGTCCCGCCGTTTTCTCATTGTATTTAATGCTAATTTATCCTTTTATAGCAAACCTCCGAAATCTTAAGAATCGGCTATAACGAACCTTTTTTTTCTGACAACTGATTTATTTATTTTTTTATTTTTAAACTTTTTAAGAATGTTGAAGGTAACACGAATGTTGAAGAAGAAAAGCATGTTGAAGAAGAAGGTGATGAAGATAAAAATATCGCGATGTGGATAGAAAAGCACAAAATTTCATCATTCTCAGACTGTGGCGTGCAATTGTTTGAAACGTGTGATGATGAAGTCATTACCTGTGAAAATCCGACTGAGGAAGATATTGTGGAAGAAATTAAAATGAATCATTCTGAAATCGAAGATTCTGCATCTGATGCTGATGAAGAGGCGCACATAAATGACGAAATCCCCACCATCTCAGCTACAGCAGCGATGCGGGTAATTAATAAGTTTTTGTCTACACAAACAGTGGAAGAAAGAGTGTTGGAGCCATTTGATCTATTGGACAAAGAAATTCATACAATGTTTTTGAAATCACGTCAGCAGAAGATTACCGATTATTTCTGTATCAAAACAGTGAGCAACAATAAAAGATAAAATTAATTTATTTCCATTCGTCTTCATTTTTAGTTAATTTAATTAGTATTGTGTCAATTTTATTTAATCGATTTTAGTCGATTTAATTCATCAATGATCATTTTTAATATATTTTATCATTCTTTCAATACATCACTATTGAATATACATAGCAACTAATGAGTTATACATTTTGTGAACTCTAACATTTTTCTTAATGGTTCGGATGCAGCGGACAAAACTTTTAGTCCCTCGAAGTTCGTTATAACGGGGTTCGACTGTATTCCTAAATCGTCAGTCTTGTTAAACATAGTACTTAGAGATAAAGTCCTCGTCTAAAGCATGGATGACACAGAAATTGTCTTTAATATGCCATAAAAAAAACCTTATCTATCAATTTCAAAACTTGACAAATCCTTTTTAAACATGGTTTTATAGGGTAACTCAAAGCTTCATCTAAAGTTGTTTTGCTGTCAAATGCCTCTAAAACTACACGCTGCACTTAATGAAGATACAAGAGTATGCGATTAGTGATTTTTTTTTAATTTTCACCGTGAAGACCTGATGAGCATCAACATTTTCGGAAATAACGTCGATAAGGTCAGTCGGTAAGTGAACCATTTGAATGCGTGCATAATTCATTTGAACTCTGTATCAGTTATCAGATGTGATTAACCGGGCAAGACGCGATCCATCATCGTCAAAAACTCATCGAGGAAAATGCCATATACGCTTTCTATAATTTAATAGACAGCGTATATTTTTTTTCCCCTGCCTTGGCTAGAAATGACTCAATCAATCAGAAAGACCGAGACTTTTTGAAAACCTTAATTTAATGCTTCTTATCAGAAATAGTTGGCTTTTTTAAACACACGTAATATTTAAGTACCTCCTTGCGTACTACTAGTGATGCGACATCGATAGCAAAACATCGATGTTTTGAAACATCGATATTCAATATTAAAACATCGATGCTAATAAAACATCACCCAAAAACCATCGATGTTTTTAAACATCGATGTTTTAGAACATCCATTTTTTAAAACTGGTTTAGTAATCTCTAACATTAATGTTACTTCCGTTAGTCGTGGGGGGAGGGGGTGATTTAATTTTACTCTCTGATTGGGCAGGCACAAATGACAAAAACTTGGTTGCTTTGGGCTACATTGATGACTCTAAATTCTCGGTGTAAATACCGCCATGTTTTGCCTTCAAATGTCCAGATAAATTCGTGGTATTGCCAGAAGTTTTGAGGGACTTAAGGCAAATATTGAATTTCGCTAATTTGTCAGTGGTTTTGTAAAAATATTTCTAAACGGTACTTTTGGAAGGCATCTTACTAATAATATTAACGTCAACTTATATAAAACCAGAACAAAACAAAAACTTAAATGGATGCACTCGTGTATATACTATTTGCAAAATAAAACCCCATGGAAGGTTTTGGAGTGTCAGGAACATTCCAAGCGCTCTGATTGGTTCATTGGTTGTTAATTGCCATTTGTCTGTTTGCTAAGGAATTATTCCCCCTTTTGTATTCGTCCTTTTCAGAATTCAGACTTACATTTACTGAGTGTGAAAATTATGCTACGTGGTAAATTTTTTTTATTACGGTACTTTTTCATTAAAAAAAACCCATCGAGTCAACGTAAAACATCGAGCACAAAACATCGATGTTAAAAAAACATCTACTTCAATAAATCGATGTTTAAAACATCGATGTTTTTATCAAAACATCGATGTTTTGAAAACATCGACATCGATCTCGCATCCCTACGTACTACGTGTTGTCGAAAACATAACTTCCTCCGCGCTCAGGAATTTAAAGAAATAAATTTTTGCGGGTTACATGAAAATTAAATTAGTTAACGGTGGCAACACTGTAGTAGAACCCCCACGCAACAGAACGCAGGAAAGGAGCTTACACCACACATACGTCCCATACCTGCCAGGCTGTGAAAGGCAAAGTGGTGTAAGTCAGTAAATCAACTGGTGTAAGTCCAAAGCGATTTACTGCAAAAACTACAAAAAATTTCACTATAATTTGAACAAATTATAATTCATAATATTTATTATAATACTGCAAAAAATAATTATTTGCAATTTCACTATAAACTGAACATGGAGATTACATTTTTGGCCTCAAATAAAAAAAAGTTGAAAATGTGACTTACACTACTTTGCCTTTCATCGCCTCGTATCTCAGAGTGAATGCGCTTTCTCCACAAACATCACTCGCCTGCACAGTGACAGGATGAACACAGCGATGTTTTAGTTACCGGTCTAGCGTACGAAATAGTGTTGCATAGCACTGATAGAAGGGAAATGCTTGTGCGCACACTGTGGCTGACGTGTTTGCTCCCTGGGGATGGAAAGGTCTCTATAGTTCCCCATATTCCCCGGACTTAAGTCTCTGTGACTTTGATCTCATCCTCAATATGAAGTGGATTCCACCAGAGATTCTGCAGGCTGTAGACCGCTTCATTCGAATGATCGACAGATCAGGTGCTGCCGACGTCATCCTGCAGCTTCCAGGACGTGAGCAACGGGTGCTAAACAATGCTGGTTACTACTTTGAAGGGCTATAAAAGTTTTACCCCTTGTAGCGTACTGGAAGTAGGGTCTTTTTTTCCCGAGACCCCACAACTGGGGCTTGCAACACAGCTGCGTGTTTTTCAAGGGATGTGTTGTTCGGTTCCACCAGTTCGGAACACGTGGGGGGGATTAAAAACCGTTTTCCTCACAGATGCAGCCACTAAAGCTGTCATCTTAACGTTCTGCAATGTAGTAAAGTTCGGCGTCTCAGAAGAAGCTGTCAGCCGATAATCTGCCGGCCCCTCCGCCCCTTTGAAAATCCAGACATTGGAGGAGGAGACGCTGTATAAAATCCGAGCGGGATAGACGTGTTTTTGCTAGGCTCCTGTGTTGTTGGGTCGAGAATGGGCCCTGGAGCGTGTATTTGTGAATCTGCACGTACATTAAGTGATTATGTCGGAAGTGTTTAATGTTTAATTCTTTTTGTAAATAAATCTACTTGTTAAGTTTGTGTTTTAAAAAGTTGGCCTTCGTTTGTTAATTAGAACTCTGTCTTTCTTTGGTATGGATCAATCGTTGTGAAATTTCTTCAAAATGCCTCAGAGAGAATAGCCTTACTTCTTGTCGTGACGCCACACCCTGTATCTCTTCTGTATACTTTGTACATACTTAGTTACCATTATTAAAGTTCCATCCTATGTAATTCAAATTTGAAAACATTGTTTGCGCTCCTTTTAAAGAACGAAAAAGATACCCGAGTAAAAAATGTCTTTTCTATTACAGAATACATTTTTTTTAAAAAAGCAACTTTAAATCCAAGTGGACAATCACTGAAAACATTTTCTCCCTTAGGTTAACGTTATCCAATAGGACAGGGGTGCGCAAACTTTTGTCGACTGCGTCCCATTTTTCAATTCCTACTATTAGTTCACACTCTCTCTATATATATCTTGTTCAAATATTCAATCGTTAATAAAAGTACTTTTTATTCATCCACTCAAGTTCAAATACATTTTTTTAAACTTGTAGTGGATGACACTTGATGTTAATACAGTTTTTTCAAATATTAATTCATTAATTAAATTTAATTAATCGATTTTAGTTTTAGACCTAGAGCGTCTCTTGTTCTTGAATAGTAATTTCCCTCTTGTTACTGTGCAAACGGTAGCACTGCGGTATCGCGGGCTGCTCCCGTCGTGTAGGTAGCGAGATCGAATCCCCGACCTGACAAACTTTTTCTCTCTCTTTTCCCCCCTCCTAATCTCGCACAGTAGGCAAGGTTCTGGCAGGCAATTTTTTTTTTCAATTCCTACTATTAGTTCACACTCAAATTTTTCTTTGTTGACCTAAGTAGGAATCGACTTTAAAAATTTTTTTTATATATTACTTGTTTATCACGTTTTTATTAACTCGCTTTCTTGTTTGTTTGTCTGTTTGTCCCGTACAAATCTTGAAATCGATTTTTAACTAACTTGCCTACTAGCTAGACATTTCAAACTTTTAGAATAGCTCAGAACACGATGACAATGCATTATTTTAATACTTTTAGCCATCTTTAAGCAGGATTGAATTAATTTTCAGTTAATTTTGTTTTGTAGACTGGTGCAGCCATCTATCGACCGGGACGGGAACGAAAAGTTAAACGCAAGTTAACTTCCAATTAACTTCATTTTCTCTCAAGTTTATGGGATAATTCATCAAAAAATTTTAAAAAAGTATTTATTAATACATAAAATTGTCAAGTTTATATGATTCAACAGAAAATTTAAAAACATGGTATATAAAAAGTTCTTTTTATCTTGTCTTTAAACTAATTTATCATATTGACATTAAAAAATATCAGTTGCATTGAAAAATTATTATTATTTTCTTTTTTTTGGGGGGGGGGGGGCCAGGAAATTCGCTTATTCTTGAAAAAATGTTAGATTTCTCGAACTGGCCAGTAGTGTATATAAAACTAAACTAGAAAAAAAAATCAATGAGAAGGGTGAGCCTAGTAGGGATGCGACATCAATGTCGATGTTTTCAAAACATCGATGTTTTAAACATCGATTTATTGAAGCCGATGTTTTTTAACATCGATGTTTTGTGCTCGATGTTTCACGTTGTCTCGATGTTTTTTTTAATGAAAAAGTACCATAATAAAAAAAAAATTACCACGTAGTATAATTTTCACGCTCAGTAAATGTAAGTCTGAATTCTGAAAAGGACGAATACAAAAGGGGAACGATTCTTTAGCAAACAGACAATTGGCAATCAACAACCAAAGAACCAATTAGAACGCTTGGAATGTTCCTGACACTCCAGAACCTTCCATGGGGTTTTATTTTACAAATGGTATGTACACGAGAGCAGCCATTTAAGTTTTAGTTTTGTTCTTGTTTTATATAAGTTGACGTTAATATTCTTAGTAAGAAGCCTCCCAAAAGTACCGTTTGGAAATATTTTTGCAAGACCTCTGATAAATTGGCGAAATGCAATATTCTCCTTAACTCCCTCAAAACTTCTGGCAATACCACGAATTCATCTGGACATTTGAAGGCAAAACATGGCGATATTTACAACGAGAATTTTGAGTCATCGATGTAGCCCGAGGCAAAAGCAACCAAGTTTTTGTCGTTTGTGTCAGCCCAATCAGAGAGTAAAATTTAATCACCTCCCCCCCCTCCCACGACTAACCGAAGTAACATTAATGTTAGAGATTACTAAACCAGTTTTAAAAAATGGATGTTCTAAAACATCGATGTTTAAAAACATCGATGGTTTTTGGGCGATGTTTTATTAGCATCGATGTTTTAATATTGAATATCGATGTTTCAAAACATCGATGTTTTGTTATCGATGTCGCATCCCTAGAGCCTGGACGTCATATAGTATTTGTTCCATATTTGGTGAAATATTTGAGAATGCCATCCTCATATCATTGGTGTTTGGTTTTTAGAGATACTCAATTTGAAAACCAAGTCTCGCACATATAGGTAAAAGCGAACGGGAATAATGTAGCCTTTAAGAGTGTTTGACATCTTATTTAACAGTGTCATATATTTTTAACATATAAAAATATAAACAAAATATATAAAGACATGTAATTATAGAATGTTTAAACCATATTTTTTAATTAAATAAGTCAGTACGATCTAAATTTACTTCAGACTATCCGCAAATCTTCCTTTTTTTTCACTACCCCTCTGTGGGTAGCGTACTCACAGTTTAGGCACCACTGCAATAGGGTTATTACTAAGCAAGACCGTTAGTTTGCGCACTACTCCGATAGGGTTACTACCAAGCAACCGTAATCAATTGCATTCCGTTAAGCACTAACCCCCGTATATTAATTTTAACGTAGGATTACGTTAAAATTAATACGTACGTATTAATTTTAACAACGTAACGGTCCTTTGGGAAGTAAAATTTCTGACGCTAAAACCGTCCGTCCATCCGTCCTCGCGAGTTATCTTTTTGGCAGTGCACCAAACCCAGTCTGTATCGCTTGGGCAAGCAGTAAACAGTTAAACAGAAAAGTACCAAAATGCGTCAAAATTTTAACTAACACACACACACACACGTATATATATATATATATATATATATATATATATATATATATATATATATATATATATATACAGAGGCTGTTCGCACATTTTTTAGACGATTTTGGTAAGCGGTAATAAAAAATCGTTTGCTGCAAAAGAAATAATTGCAATTGTACTATGTTTTTAAAAGTCAAAATTATCCTCTGCGGCTTGAAAGTTTTGTTTTTATTCAAAATGGCGTTTTTAACAAAGCAGTGGTTTGAAGGCTACATTTATGCTCTTTCCGAAGAGAAATATGCGTACTCCGTTATCCAAAAACGATGTGAGAGTCATGGTTTTGTGATATCTAAAGCGTCGATAGGTAATATCGTCAACGAGAAAGGAAAAAAACGTCAAATTGGAGCCTGAAGTGGGGCAAAAATTCCAAACAAGTATCCAGGATAAAACGGACATCTTCGACTATTGCAAAGGTACGTTGTTTAATGTTAAAAGAAAATCCCCCTAGTCAAAGGACAGTTGCAAAATCATTAAAATGCTCGGTGTCCACTGTAAACAAAATGATAAACGTTGATTTAAATCTTAAGAAAGCGAAAAAACGCAATGTGCATCGTCTTCTTCCAAATCATATCGCTGAACGCAGGACACGCTGCAGAATTCTATATGAGAAACACTTATCCAAAGAAAAATGGAAAACAATTGTCACAATAGATGAATCATGGGTGTATTTAAATGATTGCAACAAAAAAAGAGCCATTTATTATCATAAAAGGGGAGAAAAAAATTTAAGTACATGGTTCAAAGAATCGAAAGAAATTTTTTCTAAGGGATTCATGATTGTTGCTGGTTTTTCTTATAATGGCAAGTTAAAAATAAAGAGAGTGGAAAAAAATGTCAAGATTAACTCCAAATACTATGAGGAACATATTTTATCGCCAATTTTTCTGAATGAAATACCATCGCTTTACCCACAGTGCCATCAATCTGTGAGACTCCATCAGGACAAAGCTAGCAGTCACACATCAAAATCCACTGTAAATTTCCTAAAAGAAATGGAACAAAAAACTGGTATCAAGGCCATACCCTTCACTGATATCCCTACTAAATCTCCCGATGTATCACCTATGGATTTTTGTGCTTTCGGACTTTTAAAATGTGCATTATCCAAACTTCGTCCCAAAACCCTTACAGGACTCTGGAAAGCTGTTCAGGAGGAATGGGATAGAATACCTCTTCTGACACTTCAAAAGGCATTATTATCCTGGAAATTGCGGTGTCGAAAGATAGTTCAGAATAAGGGATGTCAAATAGAACATTTAAAACACAAGAATTTTATGTAATTTTAGTTTTGTGAATACAATATACATCGTCTAAAAAAAGTGTGAACAGCCTCTGTATATGCATACATACATACATACATACATGCAAAAGAGGTAATCAACGATAAGTAATCCTACGGTAATAACCCGCGGTAGGTTCATTGGAAGAGACTACCTGAAATTTTTTTTTCAGTTCATTCATGGTAAAGTATAGTTAATAATAAATTATATGATTAAAATGAAAGGGTAGAATAAAACCGAATAAAACTCCATATTTAAAGATTCCTTCATTACGCTGAGTCATCGAGATTTAGAAGGGGGAAAAATTATTAGCTACACGTTCATTGAATATCATCCCCTCCCCCCAACATCTTTGATTACATAGCTAACCGAACCTGAGCACAATAAAAACATGTTTTTCTGTTTAGGACGTAAATATTTAATCTGCACCGCCATGTACAACAGTTATCTCGATTCGGGGCCCATGCGTACACGGCATGCTTACAATTATACGGAACTGCCTTTCTTTGTGAGGGTGGACCCATTAAAAATGTAGTTTGGACCGAGACAAAAGGACCCATAAAAAGGGACAAGCCGTTTTATCGATATCCAATAGACTCCATCGTATGGTCAGTTGCGGATACAAGTGTGCGTATTTTTATAGACGTGTCGTAATAACCCAGAGCAGCCGTTGTGTTAATACCTTAGCGTAGTACGCCAGAGAACATGCTTGTTACATTGGTCGGGAACGATTTTGTCTGGACGGGTATTCACTCGCTCTGTGTTTATGAGATTTCATTTACTGAAAAACGATTCCTTTCGAGAATAAATTTGTGTGTAATATTGCGATTGACGCTATACCGCAGGATAACAAAACATAAGCTTCTGTGCTGTAACCATAGGTGCAATTAGAGAAGGGGTACTGTTCAGTCTTCATAAAAGACTTGCTATTTTTATTTTTATTTTTAAATAATTCATTATAATAACTGTTTCATTTTATTCTTCATATTGTTTGTAATTTGTATTCTAATTGTGTTTCTGGACAATAGATGGCATCACTGTAACCTTTTTTTTACTGTTCAAATGTACTGTTTAAAATGTTTTTTATTCTGTTGTTGTCATAGGCAGTAGCATCATGGGGGCACGGGGGGCACGTGCCCCCATGATGCTACTGCCATCAGTTCAGTTAAAATCAGAAAATTTTAGAAAACTTTTAAGAAAGTTTGCTTTTCCCCGCTTTTTTAAAATGTGAAACTGAACATTCCGATTATGTCTTTAGCCTTAAGGGGACAGTGGACCTTCAAACCTAACTTTTTTTGGTTTTGAATGGATTTGCTTGAAATTTGAATATGTGATTAGTACCATTAAGTGGTTAAAATTTAAAGATGAAATATTAATAATTTATGAATTAGGAATTATTAATTATATCAAAGATTGGCCTAATTAAAAATGTTCCATGCGCATTTCTTTTGCATAAAATATGGTAATTTTTATTTACAGGATACCTTATAGAACGAACAATGAAACTTATTGCTTATTTTAAGCATTCATTAAAAATATAAAAAGAAAAAATAATAATACTGAAAACACCCTTTTTATTACGCAAAATACCTATCAATCCTCTTTTCAAGTACAAAATTTAAAAATTCTGAGCTACGAAGCATAATTTTTTTTCAATAAGATTTATTTGATATAGTATTGTGGCAATTTCCCCCCCTCGAGGCGAGTAGGAACACCATTAAAATCGCCGCTAGCCGTGAACCGATGCTAAAGAATGGCAGACCCCGCGAGTGGAAGAGGACCACAATGGGCACCTCTTCGGGACGCATTCCTGGGATGAAAAGAGGAGACAGTCTGGCGCCATATTTTGACAGTGGCCGACAATGACAGTTTACGCCCTGAAACGAGATCGCTAATGAGTGAGCGGGCGATGAAGATGTAATAATCGGCATCGTTTTTTGCGCACGGCTAGACGCTCAGCCTATCCGGAGCGAGCTATAGAGAGGAGGCTAGAAAGAATTCAGCCAGGGATCAAGTTTTTAAAATAAGCCGACGAGGGCTTGAAGACCAGTTTTGTGCGGAGAGTTTTTCCTTAGAGAGTTTAGGAGTGATACCTGATCTCCTAGCTCCACGCACTTTTAAGTGACTTGTTTTTTGTGAGGCTCTGCCCTCTACGTGAGAAGACCCTTTTTCACCGAGAAAGGTCGGGGAAACCGATCGGAACTTGATCTCCCCAATTGTGTTATTTCAGAGAAGCTGCTAGCTTCCAGTGGACGAGTGCGGGCCCTTTTTTCTGTGACCTGACCAGCAGTTCGTCGCCTCGTTTTAGCGACAGTGTGCTCCATCCTTGAGAGACAGATGACGATTCCTACTCCAACTTCTACGGACTGCTTTGTATATTTATTATTCGAGATCGCGGCCTAACCGTGTTTATTAAATAAAACTGAAATCCTCATTATCTTAAAAGTCTCTATTTTAGTAAGCTGTCTACCTTACACGTAACCTGTGACGCTACCTAAGTGTCTGCTTTTGACACAAATCGCAGGAATACGTTACAGTATTAAGTATATAAAACTTAAATTTCAAAGCAATACGATAGTTAGAAATGCACCTGGAGCAGTTTGAATATTCGTATGACATGAAAATTTTTATTTTGAGAAAAACACATTTAAACTTATTGCTATTTGTAACAACATAATATCTAAATTAAATACAAATTACTATAACTAGGAAAGTAATCACAGAAATTAAAAATTCTTTTTGCAACACATTCCTACTCGTCCGTAGTTTCAAAATGCAATAAAGTAAAAAAAATCAAATTTTTGGACAAATTTCCCAATTTTGAAAGTCCATTGTCCCCTTAACATAGTTTTTAGCAATGATATGATTTATAACAAAAATTCGGTGCTATATTTTTTTTCTTATTTTATTCATATTATATTTATTTTTCTCATTGTATAACTTTTTAATACTACTCAAACATCAATTCTATTGTTATTCAATTTCCAAAAATCATAATCTATACTTATATATAAAGAGAGAGCGATTTTGTACGTGGAGGGTAATTTCCAGAACCACTGCACCTATTTGAAAAATTCTTTCACTGTTTGAAAGGTACATTATTCCAGATGGACATAGGCTATATATTATGTATATCTGATCAGTAGAAATAAAGTTAGGGGCTTAATCCTAACAATCTCCATTGTTACCGCTACTGTCCTCTACCGCTTTTTGTGCCGAAGTCTTCAACGATCCTTAGCGTGGTGCTATCTCGGTGGGCTTCTGTTCTGACGTTAGCGGTTCGAAACTCGCCGTTCTCCCGCACGCTTTTTTCTTTTAAAAAATTAACTTTAATTATTAACTAACGTAATATTAATTTGAATATTATTTTAAGAATATTATTTAAAAAAATTGAATATTTTAAAAAAATATTCTTTACTTAAAATCCTTTTTGTATTTTTGTATTTTTATTTCATCTCTTAACCTCTTTCTATTAATTTGAATACTATTTTAGGTGCTTAAAATAATTAAAAAACATTCTTTTCTTAAAATCCTTTTTTTATTTTTGAATAAAACTACGGTCTCAAGCACACCTCTTTCTTTTAAAAAATTACTTTTTCTATTAATTTGAATACTATTTTAGGTGCTTAAAATAATTAAAAAAACATAATTAAAAAAAGATAATTGTTCAACCCGGACAAAGTTGAGACGGGCCGCTAGTATTCCATATTTTAAGGACTATCCAGTAGTCAATGCGCTGCGGAGGGCCCTAACTGAATTCGATTCGAGCTCCCCCCAAAAGTTTGAAGCACGCTACGCCTATGGTTGTTGTTGCAGATTCGATTCTGAGTAATGGCAAGAAAATGGCTAAGAAATGTTTAATCTGTTGTGGTGTATATTCTATTCTAAGCAATGCCATGTAAGAATTCAAAAATCGCTGTGTTGGATGCGATTCCGTTTTTCTTTTTTTGTTACAGATTCTGTGCAGATTGTTGTTCAAACTGTTGACATTTTGCAGTCAATTATTCATTTTGTAAAACCTAATTCCTAAGGGTTATTCAGTGTGTCATGAATTCAACAGTTTATGTGTTAAAATGAAGTCAATTATTAAATGCATTTTAAGGATACATGCATTGAAGTAACTTTTTTAGCGTTGACTTATTATTCAAGTATTATTCAGATGATGTTAACGGTAAGCCATTCCAGTATTACCTTTATTAAAAGAAGTAAGAAGATTGATTAGTTGAACTTAAACAAGAACATTAAATACTTTTGTGAATGTATTCTTATACAGTCCACTAAGATATAAAGTTATATTAATAAAATAACTGACCCCACAGGTACTCAAACTGCGGCCCGCGTTCGGCCTGCGGCCCGCCCAGCTTTTATGTGCGGCCCTGAACACTCACTATCAGTCATTATCAGGAAGTTGCTTTTGTAAACAAAATTTTTAAAATGAGTGCCTAGAAAGCACAAAACTGTACCAAAAGGTAGTATCTTCTAACGAAACTACCGGGGGTTATTAACGTAGGATTACTTATCGATGCCTACCTCTTTCTTTAACGTAGGATTATGATCCTCCATAACGGTCCTGAGGAAAGCAAAATTTCAGACGCTAAAACAGTCCGTCGTCGCGAGTTATAATTTTGGCAGCGCAACGGGATTAATCTTATAAATTTCGTCCACCAGAGGAATTTAGGAGCGTTTAAAACACACTCTACCAGATTTTTCCCCCGAATAATTTAAATTTTAAATATTATTTGCATTTAAAAAAAAAGAGGAAAATGCCCCAAGATGTAAAATTTCTTTCTCTACCATGGAGTTCAATTAAAAAAAAAAAACTTTCAATCAAAGACGGCAATCCCTGGACAAATATTCTCGATAGGTTAAGGGGGTCCAGGACACAAAATTGTTTGAATTTTCGAAAATTTTTTTATTGCATTAAAAATTTTTTTGTTCTTTTACGCTTAAAATGATGTTTAAATAATGTTTCTATCTTAATTAGAACAGGATAAATTATTATTATTTATTATTCTAGGTTATTATTATTCTAGGTTAAGGGCGTCCGGGACACAAAATTGTTCGAATTTTCGAAAAATTTTTTATTGCATTAACATTTTTTTTGTTCTTTTACGCTTAAAATGACGTTTAAATAATGTTTCTATCTTAATTAGAACAGGATAAATTATTATTATTTATTATTCTAGGTTATTATTATTCTAGGTTAAGGGGGTCCAGGACACAAAATTGTTCGAATTGTCGAAAAAAATTTTATTGCATTAAAATTTTACGCTTATAATGACGTTTAAATAATATTTCTATCTTAATTAGATAAATATTATTATTATTTTTTTTTTTTGCAACATTCTAATAGCAGAAAATCGTTGTTTAAACCTGTAAGTGCGTTTTTCTGCATGAAGGTTTTTTTCCCCATTTCTCGTCTTTAAATTGTTATAAGTCAAGAACCGTTAAAGAAAAATGGTTGAAACTTGGAACATATCTTTTTCAACTATTTTACTTTAATTTTAATTCAGCAAATTTGAAAAAAAAAAATTTCTTTTGAAAATATAATTTTTTAAAAATACGTTACATAGTTTTTTTTTGTAGTTTTTAATCTAAATATTTTTAATTTCTTTAAAAATCAATAGTTCAAAAAATGCTGAATCAAAATTAAAACTTATATATTTCTATTTAATTAAATGAAAAAAATTTGAAATTCGACAAATAATATTTCGAGTTTTAAAGATTTTAAATTACCCCACTTTTATTAAAAATTTTAAATAAAAATTTTTTTAAACTTTTTGTGAAATTTTATGATGTTTTTTTGTTTACAAATTATATTGTTGACCATCACAAAAAAATTCAAAATTTTAACTCAATAAATAATTTTTTTTTAAATGTGTCCCAGACCCTCTTAACATTGAGGTGAGCTAATCCAATAGGGTTAGTACACAGCAGCTTTAAGCTATGGGACATATATCCTGTCGGTATTTTTCTAATCGCACATTAAAAAATGCGTTTTTGAAGGCAGAAGTTTAAATACAGAGAGGATGGTTTTTAATTTAATTTTAATGTTCCAGCAGTTGATTTTTTAGTTAGAAATGAATTATTGATGTCTATTGGGGGAAAATACAAATTGTTTTTGAAAAAAATGAACTAAATTAACTTTTTTTTAAAAATTTAAACAGAAAGATACGCAATGCATTTAAAAATCTATTTTTAAGTGCAGAAAAAGGATTTTAAAAAATATGCATTTGCTGATTTATGATTAGAAAATTGCTGAAAACAACTCAAAGCTTAGCGTTGCTATTTCGATCTATGTGCTTTTTTAAAATAACACGTAGGTCGACACAAGGCTCCAGTTGAAATCACCGGTAAATTCGGCTTCCCCTTATTTATTTCCTTCAGTTTCTAGAACACCCAACAGATGGCGCTAGCAAGGCTGAATTTACCTCATCTCGTTTAAAAAACCGCCACGCGTCTCACACACGTCTCAAGATCATTTTAAACTGGTCGAGCCAAGACGATGACTGAAGGGCAAGCATTAATTCTCATTCGTTGCTAATCCTTTTTTACCACTTTCGCCCAATGTTGACGAAGTTGTAAACTTCGCATTAAATTAGTATATATGAAACGAATTATGATGTACAAAAGTGCGTTTTGTCCGAGGACGATGAAGTAAGCGCAAGCGCGACTTCCTGCTTTGTCGATTGCGAAATCGTCCATTTTCAAGGAGGGTGGCATTTCACGGGTGAGTTTAATTGGGAGGAACGTTGAATAATGGAGATTTGTTGGCTCGTTCGATGCACGAAAAATCAAGGACTAAGTCAAGTAAAATTTTTATCAATTCACATTCGACCGAGAAAAATCGAATTCACGGGTAGTTATTATGCTTCCAGATATTTATCTAAAATGACTGCACTGTATGGAATAGTTTATTTTAATTATATATTTATTTTCTGTTATGGAAAGCGGACAGTTGAGACGCTAATTTTCCGCAAATTGTTTTTAAACTGATGTTGCGACCGCGTAAAGGAAACGAGACACCCCTAAAAGTGTCATTTGATGGGCTCGTACCCGCTTCGTACCCCTACAAACCGCACGGAAGGACTTTCCGTTTTATAGATTTAACATGCTCACACATGTTATATATATATATATATATATATATATATATATATATATATATATATATATATATATATATATATATATATATATATATATATAAGACAAACTTCAAAGTGAAAAACCACTACAGCCAGGAACTAAAAACATGACTAATAAAAACTAGTGTAATTATAATAATAAATAATAATAACTCTTAGTCATAATAAATGTCTAAGTTAACTTAGGTTATTTTGTCCTATAACACAGTATCCTTAGTAAGTCTGCTTCTGTGTTTCCATTTGCTCCATGGTTGCAATGTTTGTGACGTCAGTCTTCTTGTCTCCTTAACTTAACTTCCACTTTCTCTGGCGCCGGGCTTGGTGTTCTATGATAAAGCAACTGATTATTCACTTCTTCTGTTTCTTATGGATTGTACGGTGTCTAAGTATGTTTATTGCTTAGATCATACATATTAGAAACAATCCATTGGTTTTTAGACAGTATCGGCACCGCTGATGAAAAGATGCTGTCAAAAACCTAATTTTCACTTATCTTTACATGTTTTTAGTTCCTGGGTATAGTGGTTTTGAGCATATATTGGTTTTTCACCTTTCAACTTTGTCTTATATATTTTCTTTCAATAAAAATGCAGCATTCAGCGCCTTACTTGAAAGTAATTTGTTTTAATGTTCATTGATAATGTTCATTGTTAATTTAAATTTATGTTTCGGCTTTTTAGCTTTTTTATATTGTTTGGTCACAAACACATCTTTGTTTATATATATATATATATATATATATATATATATATATATATATATATATATATATATATATATATATATATATATATATATATATATATATATATATACAGTGGAATCTCGATCGATCGTTCCCCGAATCATCGTTTTCCCGTATGTATCGTTTATTTCACTCAGTCCCGACTATCATATTGCTTTGCTATGTTCCCCATACATCGTTTTCCCACATTTATCGTTCAGTTCAGTCGGTCCCTTGAAAAACGATAGATCGAGATTCCATTGTGTATATATATATACATATATAATATGTGTGTGTGTATATATATACACACACACACACCAATCCATTGGTTTTTAGACAGTATCGGCACCGCTGATGAAGAGATGCTGTCAAAAACCTATTTTTCACTTATCTTTTCATGTTTTTAGTTCCTGGCTGCAGTAGTTTTGAGCATATACTGGCTTTTCACTTTCAACTTTGTCTTATATATATATATATATATATATATATATATATATATATATATATATAATCGGCCCATGCATGCTGTTTTAGGTATATCACAAAAATGGAAGTATAACTAGAAGGGTACGAAAGCATGTTTAAAATAACATCCATGCCTTGACTGGCATTCGAACCGAGGTCCACGCCATGGACGATTACGACACAAATTACTGCATAACATATGCAACATGCCAGAAAATAAGAAATAATGATTTAGTTGGCAGGGAGAAAAAAAGTTCAGTCGGTGTTCATGTTAGTATACTAAGAAAATACAATTCCTTTTCAGAAAACCCTTGAAAAAATACAATGACTATGGAACAGGAAGTATTCTTTCAGTTGTACTATACTGGTGAGGTAGGTAAGTCTCATGTCATGAATTTTATATATATGGCAAGTGGGTGAGGGGATTCATTTATTCGGTAAATTTATCTAAATTTTTCTTCGAAGAGTTACACTAACTCATCAATTTTTGGATGTTTATGCCGGTATACACACGGTACACACGGAAAATCATAGCCAATTTTCTTAAATATACAGTCGGACCTCTATTTAACGAAGTCGCTAAATCCCGAAAAAAAGTTTGTTATATGGAAAATTCGTTAAATAGAGATTCACCTTTTGAAATACTTTAAACTACACAAAACAGATTTTAAATTCACAAACGCTAAATATTATTAATAAAAAATCAATCACACCTTTATTTTGTCTATTATTTGTGTCTATTTCTATAATTAGTGTATTTCTATAATTCGTGTCTATTTCTATAATTCGGTGTAGTAGACACAAATTTCTATAATTTGTGTCCATTTCTATAATTCGGTGTAATAGACACAAATTCCTATAATTTGTGTCTATTTCTTTTAAGTAATATCTATTTCTTTTGTATACCTTACCCATCAAATAGAAATCTGCAAGGAAAACAAGAATAAAACAAAACACTGTCCGGAAATACACTTTATTTTCGATTTTAAAAAAATTATATTAAAATTAATAAATTTTAATGACATTATCGCATTTATTATAACGAGAAAATTTTAAGCATACATTACCTTATGTGTCCTTAAATTTAATAACTGATAAAGTCTCTTAATTTTGTCTAAGTTATTTGTTTGAAAAAATGTTTTCACTCATAATACGTCTCGCATCTTTGCAATGTACTAAGAAGCCCTTCAGGCATATTTTCTTCAAACTGTAATTCGCGTCGGAATGTGTTAAAAGAAAGTTAATTTGTTAAATGTGTTAAAAGAAAGAATAAGTTTGAAATGTTCAGAAATATTTAAGAAATATGGAGGAAAAAAATATTGGATCGCAAGAAAAAATTCGTTAAATAGAGAATGCACTTCGCTATTTAGAGGTTATTTTACGAAGAAATTCGCAAAATGTTCTTGGTTCCAAGGGAAAATTCGCAAAATAGAGAAATTCGCAAAATAGAGGTTCGTTAAATAGAGGTCCGACTGTACTTCAAAATGTCTAAAATTAGTGTCAAACTAATAAATAATGAAATAACAATGCAGTTTCCTAATTAAAACATCTCTTTTATTACTTGCAAATGCGTAACTATAAAACTGTCCGCAACACCATTTCTAATCCACCTGTTAATCGAAGAAAAACTAATTTTATCTGAAAAATATGTCGCCTTTTGGCATGAAAGAAAAAAATTGATGCCAGTTTTGTCCAAAAACGGCTATTAGAACTGAGCTAGGAAAATTTTGCTCCACTAGAATTATTCCCTGTTATATAAAACGTAATCTATATATGTAAAACAGTTCCGTAACTGACTCATTCACTGACTGACATACAACGCACAGACCAAACCGCTGGACCTAAAGGGCTGAAATTTTGCATGGCGATTCTTCTTATAGTGTAGGGGTGCACTAAGAAAGATTTTTCAAAAATTCTTCTTAGATTTTTTTAAATTAAATTTTTAAGCTGTTTTTTTTTACTTTTTTTAAGTTCGCATTTAAAATAATAACTTGAGGGTTATAAAATTTATATTACAAAAGATCATAAAAATTCCTTCAAAATGAGATCTTTTTCGAATCTTTACCTCCATTTTCTGATTTTTGGTGAATTTTTTAAGATTCATTTTTAGAATTAAATTTATTAAATGCTGATCACGTGATTTCTTTTTTTGGTACTTTAAATAAATTTATCGTCAAGTGGAAAAAAAAAAAAAAAAAAAATTCTTGCTAATGCGGCAGACGATTGGACTTTATTTTGTCTATAAAAATATCCCTTACGATTTTTTTATAAATATGTTTTTTTTTACATCAATTGTATACATTGATCGTCGTATTTATTATAAATATATATATATATATATATTTATTTTTTTTTTGGCATTAATTGCATACATTGACAGTTGTATTTAATTTGAATGTACTCTGTAGCGAAGCGCGGGTTTTCAGCTAGTACGTTCATATAACACGACCAGCTGAAAACCCGCGCTTCGCTACGGAGTACATTCAAATTAAATTCAACGGTCAACGTATGCAATTTATGCCAAAAAATAAATATATATATTTATAATAAATGCGATGATCAATGTATGCGATGATCAATTGATGTAAAATATCTATCTATCTATATATATATATATATATATATTTATAAAAAAATCGTAAGGGATATGCATTTTTTTGGATAATATCCAATCGTCTGCTGCATTAGAAAGAGAAAAAAATATTTTTTTTGTCTATTTAGTTGTTACGCACGTGACGATAAATTTATTGAAAGTACCAGAAAAAGAAATCACGTGATCAGCATTTAATAAATTAAATTCTAAAAATTAATCTTTAAAAATTCACCAAAAATCAGGAAATGGGGGTAAAAATTCGAAAAAAATTTCATTTTGAAGGAATTTTTATGATCTTTCTCGTGATATAGATTTTATAACCCTCAATGTATTATTTTAAATGCAAACGTAAAAAAAGTTTAAATAACAGCTTAAAAATTTAATTTAAAAAAATCTAAGAAGAATTTTTGAAAAATCTTTCTTAGTGCACCCCTACACTATTAGAAGAATCGCCATGCAAAATTTCAGCCCTTTAGGTCCAGCGGTTTGGTCTGTGCGTTGTATGTCAGTCAGTCAGTCAGTGAATGAATGAGTCAGTTACGGAACTGTTTTATATATATAGATTATACTTTGGGATATCCATTTTTCTGCTAGTATAGTTCATTTTCAGAAGCATGACCCATTGACAAGAATCACCATTAATAACCGATTCTATAAACAATCCCCAAAATTAATCGTACCCGACACCGTTTGTCGATACATCTCTTTTTCCTTATGGGTTCTTCCATTTCTATTTCCCATACATCTTTCCATCTAGCACTATTAGTGTCACACAGGTTGATAGATAAGGCCTCTATTTCTGTGTTTTTTAGGATTAAGAGCGATAAGTAAGATGATCGAAGACTCATTCCCCACTTGTTGGGTTAGAGCTTTTCTTTCTTTTTTTATTCTTTCTTTTCTAGAGAAACCAAAAAAAAAAAAAAAGTACGCAGCTCATAAAACCACGGTTTGAACATCATCGATTACAGTAAAAATTAATCGACGAAATTGGGTAGACTGAAAGAAAGGCTATCGTTCATTGCTAATGAGCGGCAACGTAATCCATTGTACTTCCAGCGGCGGGCGATTTTCGTATTTTTCTGCACAAAATCGTGGACTTAATTCCCGGACGCAATTGTTGTTGTTGTTGCTTATACCACTTGACCGATAGCAGCATCGGAACAAGTCCCGAAGGCTATGAAGGTGATGAAGGTGCGGCTCCTGTTTTGACTGGCACCACGAGGGTCGGAGAGTCCGACTTGGCCAAAGGACCAGTCCCGTCATTTTGAACCGAGTCGAGTGACGAGACCGGAACACTTGACCCCGCACCTCCAGAGGTAATTTTGACAACTTGGAGGACATTGCAGCCACGACAGATTTTACGTGCACCTGCCGCCATTAGTGTACACGGCAGTGGATGTTATCAGTGACGAGCATCGAACCAGTGACTTTCAGATCACTAGCCAACTGGGCCAATGCGCCCTACGGACGAAATTTATATATATATATATATATATATATATATATATATATATATATATATATATATATATATATATATATATACAGTGGAATCTCGATCTATCGTTTTTCAAGGGACCGATTGAAATGAACGATAAATGCGGGAAAACGATAGATGCGGAAACAAAACAAAGCAATATGATCGTTGGGACCGGATAAAATGAACGGTACATACGGAAAAACGATGGATCCGAAAACGATCGATGGAGATTCCATTGTATATATATATATATATATATATATATATATATATATATATATATATATATATATATATATATATATATATATATATATATATTCTTTGTTTCTGTTGCTAATATGACCTGGCAGGATAAATTTTGACCACTGAAGGCCGCAGTTCGGAGAGAGGCAGCTGTTGATTATCTCACGGCACCACGAGGGTCGGAGGTCGACTTTTGCTCGGTGCCCCTCCAATTTTTACCGAGCACTCCAGGGGTGATATCTGGTGTGATGATATACTCCTCCCACCCCTACAGACGACACGGAGGGACGTCCCGGCCTACGGATATAACGTGTCTATGCCCGGCTTAGACACGACAGCATCCAGTGGCGCTTGTTGGGATTCGAACCCAGCACCCTCAATTCCGAATTCAAACGAGCCACTAAGATGACATTGTTCGTCCACCTACACGGTTCCCCCCATGACAAGATACCAACAGCTTTGTGATGTAGTGAATAACAGTCGAAAGACAATATGCCTGCCACATTGGCATATATATATATATATATATATATATATATATATATATATATATATATGTTGGGTTTCTCTGGGTTGTTGTGTGGGGAGACGTCCCTACTCAGCATGTTTTCCAGTTGGCTGATTTGTTTTTCTCTTCTGGGGACGTACTACTGGAATTAGCTACTCCTTGTGTGCACGCCTTCGGGGGGAAGAGGGGGGAAAATGTGATGATTAAAGCATAAGCTATAGTTAATTATATTAATTAGCGTTAAACAGTAAATTCTATTAAAGTCCTAGTGTGGTCTCCAATTCAGGAAGTAGACTGTCTTTCGCAGCGAGAAGTTCAGGGTCATTCGCTCGCACACGCGCGTATCTTACATAACCATCGGATGTTCAAGCTAAAAGGGGCTCTAGAAGAGAGCCTACGCCTATGTGACTTATATAACGGAACAGAAAGAAATTACGCAGTTCGGGGAAATCTTTGATAGAATCAAGACGTGCGTCTGTCGGGAGCTCTGTGAGATGATTGAAAATGGTGATTTAGCTGGATTAATTGGGTATTTGATTAATGTTAATTAATAAAGAGATGTTTAAAAGTTAATTAAGTATTAGTTCTTCCACCGGCCTACTGTTTGATGACTGCATTTAGAGTAATTAGTGTATTTAGATGAGTGCACGGCGATAGGGTCGCGACATATATATACAGTCAAACCTCGCTAACTCGAACCTCGATTTCGCGAATTTTTCGATATCTCGAAGAAATAAAAATTCCCTTCAAATTTCCTATGCACTCAATGTTAAAAAAACTTGATTTGGCGAATTTTTTTGGCTCCTCCCTCGATAACTTGAATTTTTTTCCATAAAGGGAGAAGAAAAAATTTTCTAACAACAAGAAAAATAATATCCAAAAAATAGAAAAGCTATTCAAACATTACAGTGGTGAAACCCTGCATAAACTTTAAAAAGAAGGGATATAAAGACGGAAGATAACACAATGAAATGACAACTTCTCTTGACCAAGATGGGAGTTGAAATTCTTGTTTATTGTTTTCTTATCTCGTTTCAGTTAGTTGCCATGCATATGCAGTGACCATCAATCCTTTCTTTTATTTTTTCTACTTTTATTCTCCAAGGTAACTTTCTAGAGGGGTTGGGGTGGTTTTAACAAAACAGGAAAGGAAGGCATGAACAAAAATCAAGAGGTAGGTGGCTTCCAACAAGATTGTAGAATTTCTTATTGCAACAAGGAGTGAAAGAAAAACTACAAGTGTGAATGCATGCCTGTGCTGTGCTGTCTTGCATTCAAGCTAGTGCTCGATGCTCATGCACCTCGATAACATGGAATTTAATGACTGTCGTCGTAGATGATACGGTAATAGTGTGTGGTCAGTGGGAGGACAATAACATCATCGGTCAGATGAAAGCTTCTTTTGTATTATCATTAGAAGAGGAGGACGAAATCTGCCATTTGCCACCGAATGTGACAAACAAAGGAGGACTATTTGCAGTGGACGCTTTGAGGAGATATGTTGAAAGTCAATCAGATAGGTAAGAGGACACATTTAAAGCCATTGTCCACTTAGAAAGTGTAATAGATAAAATTTCAGACTCTTCTCTGAAGCAAACAACAATTGAATTTTTTTTCAAAGAATTTTGTAAATAGTGTTTATTAAAATAAAAATATGGATTACTTTTTAAAAAGGCACGTAAAAAATCTTTATTTTCTCTAATACTATTGATAATATGCGATTTTCGATAATTCGAATTTTCGATATTTCGAATTTTTTTGTCTCTCCCTTCAAGTTCGAGATATCGAGGTTTGACTGTATATATATATATATATATATATATATAAAGAAAGATAATTATATGAGTAACGTACCCAGATAGGTAGTTTATAACATCAATGTATTGTAAATTGGCGATTAAACAACTACAAATGAATATGTGGCGTATGTTTTGGCGTGACTGGAAACAAAATGGAGGTTCGTCTGCATAAGTAGGGTCTCAATGTAAAACTCAATATAAAACTTGAAAAGACCTCACCGATGACGTCATCAGACGTAAGAGATGGGAAAGGCAATATTGTGCTTTCTCCGCAATGTTACAGTACAGTATTTTGTTGTTTGTTTACATGTAGCTCGATAGTATTTTTTTTAGATGTTCATGGATGCTTACAAAGAATCACTTTAAGGTGAGTACTTTTTTTTCCAAAATATTCAGTACTGATTAAATACATATATTTTTTAGTTCAAATGGGATATTAAATCATGAAAACAATTACAATTTGGTTAAAAATTTTAACATTTAAAAATAGAGGAAATATATAACATTTTAAAATAGAGGGAATTTTTTGGTAAATTTTTAGTACCATTGAGTGCTTACGCTAGAGACCCTAAACTCTATTGAACTCGATATATTTTAATTTCCTTTACACTTTATACCACTGTGATACTTACCTGTGTACTGAAGTAAAAGTTTTACAATATTTCCAAAAATCACTGGAATATACCAAAAAAAGTGAAAAAGGGGATAATTTTTTTAAAAAGGAAATTATCTTTTTATAAGTACTAGTACCTGTAGAATGATTCAATTAACGTATAAAGCTTAGCTTTTAGTTCAAAACATAGTTAGTAATATGTAAAACACTATTGCAAAATTTCATTGAAATACTTTATTGAAAACTTTTTATATGATTAGCTTTCTCCTTTACAAAAGTGACTGAAAATTGAGTTTTCTAGAAAATGCATTTAGAGATGCTACTTCTAGTTCTTTTATATAGCTTCTAGTCTATTCAATGGGCGATAAATTATCTACCAATGATCGTACGAATAAAAGTGAAGCAGTTTTGGAATCCTAAAAGACTGGCCTTTGAAATAGAGCAATAAAAAAAATCGAAATTTTTCACCGAAACAGTCATTTCAACATAGGCATTTGAAATAGAGCAATAAAATGAAATTCGAAATTTTGCACCGAAACAGTCATTTCAACGTAAATATTTGAAACAAAGCAATAAAAAGAAATTGGAATTTTTACACCGAAACAGTCGTTTCAACGTAGGCATTTGAAATAGAGCAATAAAATGAAATTCCAAATTTTGCACCGAAACAGTCATTTCAACGTAGGCATTTGAAATAGAGCAATAAAATGAAATTCGAAATTTTACACCGAAACAGCCATTTCAAAGTAAGCATTTGAAACAAAGAAATAAAAAGAAATTAGAAATTTTACACCGAAACAGTCATTTCAACGTAGGCATTTGAAACAGAGCAATAAAATGAAATTCGAAATTTTGCACCGAAACAGTCATTTCAACGTAAATATTTGAAACAAAGCAATAAAAAGAAATTGGAATTTTTACACCGAAACAGTCGTTTCAACGTAGGCATTTGAAACAGAGCAATAAAATGAAATTCGAAATTTTGCACCGAAACAGTCATTTCAACAAAGGCATTTGAAACAGAGCAATAAAATGAAATTCGAAATTTTGCACCGAAACAGTCACTTTAATGTAGGCATTTGAAACAAAGCAATAAAAAGAAATTGGAAATTTTACACCGATACAGTCACTTTAATGTAGGAAATGAAACAGAGCAATAAAATGAAATTCAAAATTTTTCACTGAAACAGTCATTTCAACGTTAGGCATATATACCTTAAAGTCGAAGAAATTTATTTATTTTTCTCTCAGAAACGGGGAGGAGCTATAACACGGATTTCGGCGGAAAAAATACTGAAATTTAAATAATTTCCATTTCCAGATTCCCCCATTACTGACTAACTATCAATGAGTAGCACAGACAATTATTTCTACCCCCCCCCCCGGTACAAATCATGGCCATACCTAATCACTGAAAGGTAGCGTGCTCAGATTACATAGCAGCCGCAAAATTCTGCAAATGTGAAATCTATTAGCAGTCTTCATTCAAACGAACGCAGTTAAGCAGCACAGGAAAGAAGTGCTTCAAATACAATCATAATCGAGAAGAGCGTGGGGGGGGGGGGGGAAGTGGTGCTTGCACGCGATCGGGGGACGAGCGACGGATTAAAAGTCGACCGCTCACCCAGTGCTGTAGTATCACCCTTCCGTTCCGAACAGACACTCCCCCAGTCGAATTTTCGATGCCGCCACTGAGGGAGATATTAATTGCAGATAGTTTTTAGGGACTCCGGGACAGATGGGGGATGTATAAATATTACACTTTTATGAACTCACCTTTAAAACTGTAAAACTACTACTATAGGATGTTCGGGGTCGAATCGTTTCAAAGTCCAGTGCTGTCGCTGCTTTAAACTATCAAGAAATAAGTTTAGGGAAAATCTCTTAAACATATATATATATATATATACGTATGTATATATATATATATACGTATGTATATATATATATATATATATATATATATATATATATATACGTATGTATATATATATATATATATATATATATATACGTATGTATATATATATATATATATATATATATATATATATATATATATATATATATATATATATATATATATATGTATATATATATATATATATATATATATATATACATATATATATATATATATATAGATATAGATATAGATATAGATATAGATATATATATATATATATACATATATATATATATAGGGAATGAGAAATAAAACTAAATGTGACATGATGCTAAATTGCACCTTCAGTAAAAAAGTAAGACTCCTGAGACCCCTTAAATGAAAACAAAATTACCGAAAAAGATCGCGTCTCCTTTGGCGAAAGAAAAAATAACAATTGCAAAACCCAAATACCCTGAAATCTGTATCTATAATAATAAATTTTTGTATGATCCAGTATTTATAAAAATAAACATGACTGTAAATTTTCTGAAACTCCATTACATTACTTCGGGAAGTAGTAATTAATACGATGCAGGGTAAAAAGTCCCAAAATACGTTGATTACATGAAAATGGAAATCAAAACATGCGATCGTTTTCTGTAAGCCTAAATAGTTAAAACCTTCATAATTTTCTTAATGCCTAAAGAGCGATAAATACTTTCCGCGGGAAATAGTACTGGGGTGTTGATTATCCCCGACCCCCCAAGGGCAGCACACGTAATGGGCGCCGCGATACCAACTGTCCTTCAGCCAGGCGCCTTCGTATGGTTCAAGAAGACACAGAGGCCCCTAGTGAAGGTGCTACCTGTGCCTGGATGGCGGCCGATGAAGCAGTTGGCTGTACGCGTGCATTTCTTACGATGTGGCGGTCTTCTCGACGACTGGTCTGTTGAGGGCGTCCTGAGCCTGGTCTTCGTCTACATGACATCTCTCGGGTCCACTGGTCCCAACACCTCCTCACAACACAATCAGAGCGGCCTAATTGACGAGCTACTCACCTAGCTGACCACCCAGCTTCCATCATCCCGACGATTCTCCCCTTCTCAAACTGCGACAACTGCTTATATTGTCTTCGAACACGGCGTAATGGCATGTCTATCTCAGCTCTTCCTTTGTAAATGATTCAGCACACTCAAACAAGCTTTGGTTACCTGTTTTATACTCCACAGAGTACGATGTTCAACGCCCTCTACCGGCTATACGTAATGCGCAATCACGCTGCATTTCTAATCATTTGCATATCTCCCCGACATGTACCTTCATTGCAAGTTTCGTTACGATCCCGCAATTATTTCTTGGTTCGCTAATTTTTTTGTCCATGAGTGTAAGTTTGGGCTTTATTGGGGAAAAATTAGGATACGCGTTAGATATAGGACAATTAATATTAGTGGGGCGTTATTATTACACATACACACACACCCGTCTATATAAATAAAGCAGAGTATCTCTATGTATGTATGTATGTATGTATGTAGCGTATACAAATTTACATTTCTTGACGAATATGGTTGACACTTCGTATACTTATGTTTTGAAGCCTGGAGATAATTCTAAGATTAGTTTGGAAGCTTTAAAATAGTTTTAAAGGTATTTTAATTCTAAAAGTACTTCACCGCTTCACTCATTCTGAGAAAACATGGTCGACATATCCCCCGTATGGTGCAGCCATCTGTCGGCAGCGACGGGAATGAAAATTGACGGGAATTTAACGGGGAATTGACGGGAACATTTGTATGGCCCTGAAAAGGGCCTTTTTTTCTTTTGTGGGGCCCAAGCATAGCCGAGCGAATCCCGACTAGTATATACATATACATATATATATATATATATATATATATATATATATATATATATATATATATATATATATATATATATATATATATATATATATATATATATATATATATATATATAAGACAAGCGTCGTTTCACGCCTGTTATTTTTGAAGAGGTTGCTGTCACATATAATCCTGAAGGTAAAATGCAGTGTGGCGATAACTAAATGCACAGGTAAATAAATACATCGTCAG
>OU015500.1:137922812-138177812 GCA_907164885.2 Dolomedes plantarius | reverse complement strand
TTTTTTCTCTCGAGCCCCGCCATTTTGCGCACTTGGATATAACTGCATGAAACAATAGATTTAAATAAATAAAGTTTTTTTCTCTCCCGAGCATCGACATTTTGCGCACTTAGATATAACTGTATGACACGATAGATTTGAACAAAAAAGTTTTTTTTTTCTCTGTCGAGCATCGACATTTTGAGCACTTGGATAAAACTGTATGACACAATAGATTTAAATAAATAAAGATTTTTTTTTCGCCCGAGCATCGACATTTTGCGCGCTTTATAACTGTATGACACTATAGATTTGAATAAAAAAAGGTTTTTTTCTCTGTCGAGCATCGACATTTTGCGCACTTGGATAAAACTGTATGACACAATAGATTTAAATAAATAATTTTTTTTTTCTCCCGAGCATCGACATTTTGCGCACTTGGATATAACTGTATGAAATTATAGATTTGAATAAAAAAGTTTTCTTTTTCTCAGTCGAGCGTCGACATTTTGCGCACTTGGATAAAACTGTATGACACAATAGATTTAAATAAATAATTTTTTTTTCTCCCGAGTATCGACATTTTGCGCACTTGGATATAACTGTATGACACAATGGATTTGAATAAAAAAAGTTTTTTTTCTCTGTCGAGCATCGACATTTTGCGCACCTGGATAAAACTGTATGACACAATAGATTTAAATAAATAAAGTTTCTTTTTCTCCCGAGCAGCGATATTGTGCGCTCTTGGATATAACTGTATGACACTATAGATGTGCATAAAAAAAGGGTTTTTTTTTCTCGAGCATCGAAATTTTGCACACTTGAATATAACTGCATGATACAATAGATTTAAATAAAAAAATTTTATAAATAAAAAAAAACCTAAAAAGACTGCCAAACTTTTTAGAGCAGTGATTCTCAACCTTTTATATCTACGCCCCCCTTTGGATGACCCTCAGGCCTCCCCCCACCACCACCACCACCACCAAGCCTGTAAAAACGTTACTCTAGTAAAATTCATGCTATATAGGGCGGGCGTCCCAAATATCACCCCTGCGCCTAATATCGCCTACTCGTGTTTCTAAAGTATGATTGGCGCTATGTATGAGAAAATGCAGTAACTTCTTAGTTCTGGGTCTGCACTAACAGCGGCGATAGCGACCACGCTCTTATCACCGACAACAGAAACTATATGGCGTCTGAAGTGTTTTGGCTGTTGTCTTCGTAAACTTTGGCTCCAAAGAATCAGAATCCAGTGAACGACCAGGTAGGTGCATCCAAATTCTAATTTTGTTTATACCATTTGAAAGGGCATTAATCAGAGACTTTGCTGGCGACGCCTTTTAACGGGTGCTCCTAATTTCGCCTGGTGGGCAGTAAAGGGAACAGAGGTAGGCGATATTAGGAACCGCTCTGGAGTTCACTGGAAATTTCAATTTTTCCAATTTAGCTGCGTAACTTAAACTGGCACTGGTTTTGGAGCTGGTTGATCTCTGGATACCAAAGGAAATAGTTCTCAGGGATGTTCTTTGAGTTTCCAGCTTAATCAGAAACTAAAAAGGTGGATGAAATGTCGAAAATAAGTTAGAGTAGGCGATATTTGAGACACCTACCTTATTGTTTGTACTAACCATCCATTCCCCCCCCCTAGGTAGAGAACCATTGTTCTAGAACATTAAAATTTCGTACCTTAATAGAATCAAAGAATTTTCAATATCTCACTATAACACTGTAAGGTATACATAAGATTCGATTCACAAGAATCGAACTTTTGAGTGAATAAATTAAAGAAGCTGCTTGAGATATGCTAATTTCGGCACACGCGCTTGGTATAAATACCATGCAGCTTGATTAATAGAAAGGTTGTTATGGTTGATAGATAAGCGAGTTAAGGGAGCTACGAGGTAAGCAGCTCCAGGTGTTAACCGGCGCTTGTGCTTAGGGGGCCCAAAGTGAACGTGGCAGAACTGCTGGTTTGACTCTCTGCTGGTTTGTGAGTATTTGCAAAGTGTATTTACTATTGAATGTTAATATATATTCCGTACAAGTAGTACGTATGCTTATTGCTGTAAAAGCAAATTCTATATGTGCAACGAATTCAATAAACATTGTTTCATGTATAAACTGTGTTTGTATCAAATTCATTTAGAGTGCCACTTCAAATTATATACACCCAAGTCTGGGTAGAAGTGAGCTATTCTCTATAACATAACACGAGAAAGTATTTATTCTGAAACACTCATACAATTCAACCCAGAATTTTTTAGGTCAGTACTTGCGTTCTGTTTAATCTTTATATCACTACGATCCCTTCCTACTGAAGGGGGGGGGGAGTGGGGTTTGTCCCATTCTATCCTGATATCTGTTCACCCCTTTCAAGCCATGGTCATTAGCTGATCGTCACTAATGCAAGGGGCAGGTCCACACTACAATGGGCGCCCGTACTGAAAGGGTGTTGTCCCTCCCCCTCGCATTGTTCTACCGTCAGACGATTTTTTCAGCCTACTCCGACCCTCCTTCTACCAACAGTGACATAAGGAACGGGTTATTATGGAATCATTAGAAGAATTAGTGGTCATAGATGGGTCACTGAAATTGGTTATGGTATCAGAGGCAGTAGAGCTCTTAATAACAGGTTTAGGGTAATTTTTTAACTGGCTGTTTAACAGAGCGAAACAGTGGTTGTTGAAAAAAAAAAATGAAATGGAAGAGATTAAACTGATAATGACGAGCTATAGCGTTAATTTGGCATGGCAGGGTACCCATAACTGGAAGTCGTTAAAATCTCCAAAGAGGAAGACAAAATTATCCATTTTGAATTTTAATGAGAACTTTATGCGCACTTGATCTATTCAACTTTTTAACTTTTGCATTTAAACTATTTTTTTTTCATGTTTTGGGCGTTTCTGTTTACAAAATTTGGATTTGATAAACCGGAAGTGTATCTGGTATTATATTTTTTTCATTCAAATAGGATTTCCATTTAAATTAGATTTAATAGATTTCAGGTGTCTGATAGAGGAGGGTTATCATAAGTGCGAAACGACAATGGCGATTGTATGGGGTCGCTCAAGCCGCTCATCTGTGCCAAAATATACTAGAAGTTTTAACATGAGAGGGGAGCATTTTTAGACCAATTTAACCATTCAATTCCTTAACCAATTTAGACATTCGAAAACCAATCTAGACATAACAAAAACCAATAAAACCAATAGAAAAACGAATGGATACAATCTAGACCAGGGGTTCTCGCCATAGGCGTAGCGTGCTTCTAACGTTTTTATTTGGAGGGGGGGGGGGGGGCCCGAATTGAATTCAGTTGGGCCCTCCTCAACGCATTAACTGCCGGACGGTATTTAAAATATGAAATATTATGATTTTTTTTTCAATGGAATAACAATAGAATTGATGTTTGAGTAGTATTCAAAAGTTATACAATGAGAAAAATAAATATGATATAAATAAAATGAGAAAAAAAACTAGCATCGAATTTTTCTTATGGATCATATCATTGTTAAAAACTATGTTAAGGCTAAAGACACATAATCGGAAACTTCAGTTTCACTGTTTGGAAATGCGGGTAAAAACCAACTTTCTTAAAAATTTTCTACAATTTTCCGATTTTAACTGATCTTCTATTAACGTTTTAACTCATTTCAAGTTAAGGTGTGTGTGGGGGGGGGTCCCCCCCCCCCCCGACGCTACGCCTCTGGTTCCCAACCTTTTTCCTACATCGACCCCTTTTAAAAGAATTATTTTCTTCATCGTCCCCCTCACCTTTTTTCTCTATAATATACAGCATACAACATAATTATAATTCTAATAATTGCCCCTAAAGCACTTAAAGATAACAATTTGAGTAAGAATATGAACAAAAAATTAGGAAAAGTGGTTCATTAGGTTTAAGTTTTATTATCTTTGTACTATTTTCATTTTTAATTTCAAAAGTATAAACAAGATTTCATAAACACAGATTGTAATTTCACACACATCGCCAAGAGAAGAAACGAAACAGCTTCTAACTGGTTGCATCGGGAGGACCCATGTGCTGTTTAAGGTCCAGTGGATTTCCCCAGTTCTGCCTAGTGTTGGTGCACAAATAAAAGCCGACGGCGGCATTCGATGCATATACAAAAGCGTCATGACATTCGACTTTAAGTGCATGGATCACTCCGCCTGATGCAAATCTGTAATTATACATATTAAAACGGATATTATTATCTAATAATTACATTTCCAAAAATTGAAATTAAATTTTAAAACAGAAAAATTTATCATAGACCCTCAATAGACCCCTGGAATACTATAGACCCTCTTTAAACTTCCCTCGACCCCGTTGGGAATCCCTGGTCTAGACATTCGAAATTTTGCACGCTATTTGTTTTTACCTCAAAATAATATTAAATTTGTATAATTATCAGTTTGGCTTAACCTTTTTATCATATAATTAAACTGACTGTTGTGTAAGTTTTTCAGTTCTTTCCTGATATCTGCAATTTTTTAATCTTTTCTTATAATGTACCCTGGGAAAATATTCCAAGCGATAGAGTAATGGATTTTGGGAAGTACAAAAGTGATCAACAGGATTTATGCACTGAAGGAAAAAATGAGGGAAACGTAAATTTGACAAAAAAAAAATGAAAAAGTAACGAACGAGCAAGCAATATGAGTTAGTGACAATTTACTTTAAGGGGACAGTGGACCTTCAAACCTAACTTTTTTTCTTTTGAATGGATTTGCTTGAAATTTGAATATGTAATTAGTACCATAGATATGTAAAAGTGGCTAAAATTTAAAAATGAAATATTCATAATGTATGAATTATGAATTATTAATTTTATAAAAAATTGGCCTAATTAAAAATTTTCCATGCGCATTTCTTTTGCATATAATATGGTCATTTTTATTTACAGGATACCTTATAGAACTAACAATGAAACTTATTGCTCATTTTGAGCATTCATTAAAAATATAAAGAGAAAAAAATAATAATAGTGAAAACACCCTTTTTATTACTCAAAATACCTATAAATCGTCTTTTCAAGTACAAAATTTAGAAATTCTGAGCTACGAAGCATAACTTTTTTCAATAAGCTTTATTTGATATACAGTTAAGTATATAAAACTTAAATTTCAAAGCAATACGATAATTATAAATGCGCCCGGAGCAGTTTGAATATTCGTATGACATGAAAATTTTTATTTTGAGAAAAACACATTTAAAGTTATTGCTATTAGTAACCACGTAATATCTAAATTAAATACAAATCCCTATAACTAGGAGAGCAATCGCAGAAATTAAAAATTCTTTTTGCAACACATTCCTACTCGTCCGTAGTTTCACAATTCAATAAAATAAAAAAAATCGAATTTTTGGACAAATTTCACAATTTTGAAAGTCCACTGTCCCCTTAAGAACTATAACATTCTATCACGCTAGATGAATCTAACAATATGAATTACTTGAGTAACGAATGAAATTCAGTAATTCGGAAAAAGATATTACCGCACATCGAATTAATAGTTCAGTTGGTAGAACACTGGGCTGGTTAGGAGTTCCGGGTTCGATCCTCGGTCCCGATGCGCAGTCGTTATTTGGTTTATAAAGGAAAATCGCGCTACGGTTCCTTGAAGTGTTGGCAGGCCCTGATTTTCCAGTAGGCCCGGACCTTAGGGGCCCCCCGAATTTTCATTTTAAAAGAAAAAATTCCCAATTCAAATTTTTTTTTATTTTACCTTTTTAATAGCAATTTTTTTATATATATCCTTTCAAATTTAATTGATAGATTTATCATATGTATAGTTATATGTATAGTTCATCATATGTATGTTATAGTGTATATAAGGGAAAAATCGCGCTATGGTTCCTTGAAGTGTTGGCAGGCCCTGATTTTCCAGTAGGCCCGGGCCTATGGGTCCCCGAATGTTGCCCCCCCCCCCCAAATTTTTATTTTAAAATAAAAAAATTCCCAATTCAATTTTTTTTAATTTTACCTTTTTTAATAGCAATTTTTATATATATATATCCTTTCAAATTTCATTGATAGGTTCATCATATGTATAGTTATATGTATAGTTCCTCATATGTATGTTATAGTGTATAGAGAAATTAGCTCACTTCTACCCAGACTTGTGTGTATATAATTTGAAGTGGCACTCTAATTGAATTTGATGCAAACACAGTTTATACATGAAACAATGTTTATTGAATTCGTTGCACATATAGAATTTGCTTTTACAGCAATAAGCATGCGTACTACTTGTACGGAATATATATATTAACATTCAATAGAAATACACATTTCAAATACTCACAAACCAGCAGAGAGTCAAACCAGCAGTACTGCCACGTAAACTTTGGGCCCCCTAAGCACTAGCGCAGGATAACACCTGGAGCTACTTACCTCGTAGCTCCCTCTCGCTTATCTATCAACCTTAACAAACCTTCTTCAACCCTAACCACCTTTTTTATTAATGATGCTGCATGGTATTTATACTAAGCGCGTATGCCGAAATTAGCATATCTCAAGCAGCTTCTTTAATTCATTCACTCAAAAGTTCGATTCTTGTGAATCGAATCTTGTGTATACCTTACAAGTGTATATAAGGGATTAATAAATTTTTCTGGTTGCATTGTATT
The DNA here is from genome assembly GCA_907164885.2 of Dolomedes plantarius. Taxonomy (NCBI): domain Eukaryota; kingdom Metazoa; phylum Arthropoda; class Arachnida; order Araneae; family Dolomedidae; genus Dolomedes; species Dolomedes plantarius. Next base: position 138,171,190 of record OU015500.1, on the reverse strand, counting down.
GGTGTTTTAATGATGAACTTACTATGTTGTATTTCTTTTTGTTATTTGATAATGTTCTAGGCTTCTACGCTTCAAATAGCCAATTCTTGGCAAAATGGTACTTTCACAATAATTCATGATTATTATTATTATTATTATTATTATTATTTTTGTTTTTTGTTTTTTTTGTGTGTGTGTGGGCCAATTTTAGAAATTTTACGTCCACATCAGTGTTAGGGGGACCCATCCCGAGCTGTGCCTATAGTCAAGAATTTTCTAAATCGGACCCTGAGTGTTAGTTAGCACATCTGAACGGTAAGTTCAGCAATACTAACTTATATACTGAAACTCGTATTCTTTGAGACCTGTAAATCCCGTAAAATCACCTGAGTACTTTGACTTTTCTAAAATATGTATGTAGAAGCGTGAATCACAATTTTTTATGATGAGTACGTCCGAAAGAATGGAACATATTGACAGCAACAGATAATCTCCGGCCATCTCGGACCGAGAAGAGGGCGTTGTCCGAGATTTCCACACTCATCGGTCAAGAATGTCACACGGAAAATGTGTTTTTACTCCGAAGTCCTTGTATTGATTAACTCCGGTGGTATGCGAACTATTCGAATCGCGTGGTCTGGGGACATTTCGATTGCCGTAAGTACGCGTTGTTTTTCAAAGGGAGACGTGAATGATTCATTAGGGGTGAAAACTGTGCTCTGTTTTTCTTCATAATTGTAGCGCATTTTTGTGGTTTATGACATAATTGCACTCTTCGTAACGTAAATCGTGAGTGGCTAGGTATTTGTCATAAAGGGTGCGACCCTTTTTTAACTTAAAATGCGATAAACGAGAAATATAAGGAGTTAAGCTGATGACAAATGATTTAAAAATTTAAATACTATATGGATTAAAATCTGATTCATTCGATTTGAATCTGATTCATTTTATAGCGAGGTTTATGGTTTGCAGTAGGATGAAAGAAGAACCGGTTTGCAGCCATTGTTTATTTGTCAAATAATAATGGTGGGTTAAGGATAATACAAAACACCTTTGGACGCACTATCGGAGGCGAAGTATAACACAAAACAGGCAAACAGGATATATGGACACGTCAAAACACATTTGTAAGACAGTATTAAAAGGTAAGTATGACACAAACTCGCGAAAAATGGTGCAAACCTGATCGTCGTGACCCGATGTATAAGTGTCTATCATGAAGTACCATCATAAGTTGAATGAACTATCATGAGTTAATCATGAAAGTAGAAATGACGAGTATTTACTTCTTGTTTAATATGACATATTTACAGTAATAACAATATACTTGAGTTTGTTCCGTTGAACCATCGTCGGATATCCCCCGTCTCTGTCAATACATCAACACCTAATCAACATTCAGTCTATAATGCTCTCCGCATCGTGCTATCTCGTTCATTTTCCCCCATCCTTGGAAAATTCTCGTACGTACTACCGCACCACGTGTAGTATTCTTCACGCTTACCGGGAGTCACCTTTTCAATCCTTTGTCGGCAGTCTCCTTTTCTGCGGTTAAGTATTCACAGTCTTTTGCCGGCAGCGTCGTCTAGGTTCTCCCACTCTTACGTCGTTTCTCTTCTTGCGCTAACGGTCTTTTTTGCTTAACTATTCTAAATGATGTGTCTATTCCATTTATTATCGGAATCGTCCTCTTTTAAAAAGTTCCATTGAGGTGTTAATGATCCTGTCGATCATACTTAAACTCGCCACATCTGTACTGGATTTTCCAAAATTCGGATTGAGCCTGTTTCACATCATGGTGAGAGTCTCACAAATGGGATATTTCCATTGCAAAACCTCTTTGCACACAGTATTTGATCGTGCCGTATCGAAGAACTCTAGGGACAAAAGTCAGTTTTTAACTTCTATTCTTAAACAAACGATACAATGTGTCACCGTAAATTAACAATTCGTCAGAATCGGAGAACTTAGAGCCTGTTCACGTGGGAGTCCGTTGCGTTGCGTTAAGGGGAAAATGACGTTAAGACGAAAATAAACCAATCATAGGCGTTAAAAATTTCATTGCTAATCGTTTGGAGGCCTATGATTGGTTTATTTTCGTCTCAACGCCATCTTTTCCTTAACGCAACGCAACGGACTCCTATGTGAACAGGCCCTTAATCTTTAAAATGGTACCTTATTGATCGATTTTGGTTAGGTATGAAGGGAGGGAAAGGGAATCGTCACCAAAAATCACTTTCTAGAAATAATATATCTGTGTTGTAAAGAGTGTCAAGTCCAAAATCGACCAAAATCGTCCAAAATCAAGTCCAATCTGCAGTGTAAAGAGTGTCAAGTCCAAAATCATAGTTTTGAGAAAAACGGGATTGTAAAAAACGGCTTTTGTAAAGTCAGTTTTTTTTAGTTTGATTTTTAATTGTTTTAAGTAAATTTTTCTAGTTTTATTTTTGTTGAGTAAAGTGTGTTTAAGTCCTTGATTGGGACATAACCCCTTTTACACTAACATGTTTGTGTTTTGTTTCGCATATCCCGTACGAATAAAAATATTTAGGTGTGGAATTGGACTTAACTTTCTATACCCTGCAAGTAGCCCTTAATTTTTCAAACATACCTGGTTTGATAACTCATTTTAACCCATTTTGGAACTTAACACCATTTGCACAGCGAACATAGATATATGATATTATGTTTTAACGCAGGATTACGTTCCTCAATAACGGTCCTGCGTAGAGAAAAAAATTGTTCTGCGTCGCGAGTTATAATTTTGGCAGCGCGGCAAACCCAGTAGCAGTTAACAGTTAAACAGAAAGAATATTTCAGGTATTCTCTTCTAACGAAACTACCGCGGGTTATTAACGTAAGATTACTTATCGTTTGCTTACCTCTTTTTTTTTTAAACGCATTTTGGTACTTTTCTGTTTAACTGTTTACTGCTACTGGGTTTGGCACGCTGCCAAAATTATAACTCGCGACGCCGGACAATTTTTTCTTCTCTGGAGGACCGTTATTGAGGAACGTAATCCTATGTTAAAAGTAGCAAAATGAATCCCCCCCCCAAAAAAAAGAGGTAAGCAACGAGAAGTAATCTTACGTTAATAACCCCGGGTAGTTTCGTTAGAAGAGACTACCTGAAATATTTTTGTACATATATAGTACATAGATTACGATTATCGTAATACATAATTTATTATATGCATATATTTACAACTGTATTATAGCCTCGTACAATTAGTTATGTCATACATTATTACCATGTTTTTATTAACTCGCTTTCTTGTTTGTGTGTGTGTTTGTTCAGTACAAATCTGGCAATCGATTTTTAACTAACATCCCGACTAGCTAGACATTTGAAACTTTTAGAATAGCTCAGAACACGATGACAATGCATTCTTTTAATACTTTTAGCCATCTTTAAGCAGCATTGAATTCATTTTCAGTTAATTTTGTTTTGTAGACTGGTGCAGCCATCTATCGGCCGGGACGGGAACGAAAAGTATAAACGCAAGTTAACTTCCAATTAACTTCATTTTCTTTCAAGTTGATGTGATAATTCATCAAAAATTTTTTTTTTAAGTATTTATTAATACATAGAATTGTCAAGTTTATATGATTCAACAGAAAATTTAAAAATGTGGTGTATAAAAAGTTCTTTTTATCTTGCAATTATTACCATGTTTTTATTAACTTGTTTTCTTGTTTGTGTGTTTGTGTGTTTGTCCAGTACAAATCTTGCAATCGATTTTTAACTAACTTCCCGACTAGATAGACATTTGAAACTTTTAGAACAGCTCAGAACACGATGACCATGCATTTTTTAAATACTTTTAGCCATCTTTAAGCAGAACTAAATTAATTTTTAGTTATTTTCAGTTAATTTTGTTTTGTAGACTGGTACAGCGATCTATTGGCCGGAATGTTTTTTAGACTGTTGCAGCCATCTATTAGCCGGGACGGGAACGAAAAGTATAAACGCAAGTTAACTTCCAATTAACTTCATTTTCTTTCAAGTTGATGGGAAAATTCATCAAAAAAATTTTAAAAAAGTATTTATTAATACATAGAACTGTCAAGTTTATATGATTCAACAGAAAATTTAAAAACATGGTATATAAAAAGTTCTTTTTAATCGTGTAATTATTTTAGTCTTAGAGTGAAATGAGTTTTCTACCCTTTCCTCGCGTAAGTTTAAAGAAAAATGAGATATCGCGCAAATAAAGCTCACACCTCTGCAATGGGGGCGGCGACCAAAGAAATAAATAAATACGAGAAAGATTCATTCATTCCCTTCACGAAACGTGTCATTATCAAGCGTGAACTTCAAGCTTCGCTGAATATCTCTCCCCCTAGCATTGACTAACTCTGCCGTTCAAACAGTTATTCCACTTTCTAATTTCCGATTTTTTTTACCATCGTACTTGATGACACGAAATATTGCTGCTATTTTTGCGTTTATCTTCCTTTTTTCGTTTCTCATTTCTTTTTCTGTAGTTATAGTGTACGTTCAGGGGAAAATTCACGAAGACTGTATAGCAATTTTTTTTTTTCTTTTGATTTTATTCAGCGTTTGCAAACGTGTTTAAATGTGTACTATTATTGTTATTTTTTCATTTTTTTTTTTTATATCCCAGTGCAGAGGGATCTATGACCTAGCCACGCCTAAATTCACTGTATGAATGCCGTTGAGCGTAATAAATAACACATTCACCTTCGAGAAAGCTTAGTATTATAAGGACAATAATATTATCAGCTTCTGTCTACTTTGAAAGGCAAAATATAAATATAACGAAATCACTCACAGAAGAGTTGCCAAGTGTTGATCATCCTTGAAATAGAAATCGGATATAAAAGATCTCATAAATATAACAAAAGCACTCGTGCAGTAAAGTTTACATGAATGAATCCTCCTTAAACCAAAAATAAAACCCAAATTTTGGTGTAAAATCAAATTATGTTATCAGCTTCTGTCTAATTTTAATGGCGTATAAATATAGCAAAAGCACTCACAGAAAAGTGTAAATCGACCTTAAAACAAACATTGAAGCCAAAAGATCGTATAAATATAACAAAAGTATTCAGACAGTAAAAATTACATGAATGAATCCTCCTTAAACCAAAAATAAAACCCAATTTTTGGTGTAAAATCAAATAATGTTATCAGCTTCTGTCTAATTTTAATTGGAAAATATGTATAAATATAACAAAAGCCCTAACAGAAAATGTGTTAATCATCCTAAAAACAATTAAAGCCAAAAGATTGTATAAATATAACAAAAGCATTCGGACAGTAAAGTTTACATGAACGAATCCTCCTTAAAACAAAAATAAAATCCAATTTTTGGTGTAAAATCAAATAATGTTATCAGCTTCTGTCTCATTTTAATTGCCAAATAGTATAAATATAACAAAAGCCCTCACAGAAAAGTGTTAATCATCCTTAAAACAAAAATTAAAGCCAAAAGATCGTATAAATATAACAAAAGCACTCAGGCAGTAAAGTTTACATGAATTAATCCTCCTTAAACCAAAAATAAAATCATTTTCAGAAATTTCCCTGATCTAAATATACTAAACGTATCTTAGCGTATCACAGAGGTCAGGAGATATAGGCTTGAACTTGCCCTGTCTTTGCTACACTTAATCAAATTTCCAGTTTTGGGAATATTGGAGCAGTCAGTAATCTATACTGTTCCAACAGACGTTGAACTTATGATTCCATAATGAACAGTGTAGGCACAAACAGGACGTCGTCAAAGTTGTTAATAAATAAGAGTATTTTCTGAGGGTTTAAAGCATCACTGAACTTTCCCATGTGATTCGTATCAGGGTTTTTCAAACTGCTGCCTGGAGCTTCTGCTCTATATTTTCCAACCGATTGATGTTTCTGAATCGATTGTTTTCTTCCGATACTTATTTACTTCACTTCCAAGGTCCGCTGGTTTCTCTCGTATACCATCTGACCCGCAGTTCCGATGCGGAAAAGTTTTTCTTCAAACGCTTGAATTTATTTAAAGCGCAGAGATCCCGATGACGTCACCTTTGCTTCAAGAAGAAAAAAAATTAACTTTTTTTATTGCTGCAATGAGGTAAAATCTAACTTAGTATTTTGTATCGTGGGTAGTATTGAAATAACTTCTTATATGCATTGCTAATTAAAATTTAATTAACACGATTTTGAAGCATCTCAGTACTTTATTCTCGTTTAAATATTGAATTAGACGTACGCCAGTCGTTTCTTGTGAAACTAGATTCAGAGAGAGAAAAAAAAAAAACCTTAAGGGTGCTGTATACTGACTCTATTGGATTCGCTCACCTCAATGTTAACGTATGGAGAAAATGTGTCCATGGATTGCCGACTTGGATTGGAATATATTTTTTTTAATTGTACTCCGTAATAGAGAAGTAAATTTCACATGTGTGTACATTTTTCGTTTTTTTAAAGCAATGCAATTAATATTTTAAAATTTTAATTACTCGGGGAAAAATCTGGTATAGTGTGTTTTGAACGCTCATAAATTCCTACGGTGGACGAAATTTATAAAATGAATCCTGTAGAGCTTTGCAGAAAAGTTCAGGCTATCTGACAATACCAATTTTATTTGATTATCAGCATTTATGTACCTGTAAATAGTTGACAAAAATATATTTTAAATAAAAAATTTGGGGGCAGCGCTTAACCCCCCCCCCTATAGAGAGAGAGCCATTACAATCCCTCAAAATGTCAATCCTAAGGGGGGTGGAATTCTCGAACTGTCAACTGGACTCCTCCCACCACAAGATACTTTGGGCATTTTTCCTTCTTTTTATTTTTTAATGCAAATAATATTTAAAAATTTAAATTATTCGGGAAAAAAAAATCTGGTATTGTGCGCTTCAAACGCTCGTCAATTCCTTTGGTGGACAAAATTTATAAAGTTAATCGTGTCGCAAGCTGCAGAAAAGTTCAGGCTATCTTAAAATACCATCTTTATTGGATTATCAGGATTTATGTAGCTGTCAATAGTAGACTCATTTTCTCCATAGGGTAGCACTGAGATGACCGAATTGAATAGGGTTAGTACACAGCATCCTTAAATCGATTGAAAATACGGGAACTTTGCTGGTAACAAATTTACCGATAAATTAAAATTTTTTTTCGTGATTCGGCAGTGGCACGTAATTTTCAAATAGACTAAATAATTAAAGTAGATTTATTCAAAGTTTATATGTTCGGCAGTGATAAAATAAACTCGCGCTGTGTGTGTGTGTGTTTGTATTTGTCTGCCTTAAGTTAGATTTTAAATGTTGAACTTTTGCGTTAACAGTCTAATCACGTGTTTTACACTACGTTACAAACTTTGTTGACGATCTAGTGATTTGTTCAGCTGCTCAACTTGATTTTTAGTTCCTAGGTGTTGAATACATCCTTCATAACTAGACAGCAAAAAATTGATAGTATATTCACCTGAACAAGCCAAATGTTGATGAGGGACATTGGACGGATTCTGTCTGGAATAAAATAACTACGAAAACTTTTTAATATGTAAATTCAAAGTATTGCGTTTATAAAAAGCATGTGCTATCATCGTATTTCATCTCGAAGAAAATCCCCAATCTATATATATAAAACAGTTCCGTAACTGACTCATTCATTCACTGACTGACTGACATACAACGCACAGACCAAACCGCTGGACCTAAAGGGCTGAAATTTTGCATGGCCATTCTTCTAATAGTGTAGGGGTGCACTAAGAAAGATTTTTCAAAAATTCTTCTTAGATTTTTTAAAATTAAATTTTTAAGCTGTTTTTTAAACTTTTTTTATGTTTGCATTTAAAATAATACATTGAGGGTTATAAAATTTATATCACGAGAAAGATCATAAAAATTCCTTCAAAATGAAATTTTTTTCGAATTTTTACCTCCATTTTCTGATTTTTGGTGAATTTTTAAAGATTCATTTTTAGAATTTAATTTATTAAATGCCGATCACGTGATTTCTTTTTCTGGTACTTTCAATAAATTTATCGTCACGTGCGTAAAAACTAAATAGACAAAAAAATATTTTTGTCTTGCTAATGCGGCAGACGATTGGACATTATTTTGTCTATAAAAATATCCCTTACGATTTTTTTATAAATAAATATATTTTTTTCTACATCAATTGTATATATTCATCGTCGTATTTATTATAAATATATATATATATATATATATATAAATTTAATTGTTTTGCATTAATTGCATACATTGACCGTTGTATTTAATTTAAATGTACTCCGTAGCGAAGTGCGGGTTTTCAGCTAGTAACTTATATAAGGTAATATACAGGGTGTCCGAGCTAAAAGTATCCAAAAGTTATGGCTTATTTTTACGGAACTACCCATTAGAATTTTTTTTAAAAAATTATTTAAATAGGACGAACATCTCACCAAGTTTTAATATCAATAGATTTCGATGTGGGCTCCTTTTGTAGCACGACAAATGTCTAAACGGTAACCCAGTTCTCTCCAAGTGACGAATTACTCTCCAAGTTATTAGACGAATAACTTGAATGATACGCTTCTTCAACTCATCCACAGTTTCAATTACAGTGGAATCTCGATCCATCGTTTTCGGATCCATCGTTTTTCCGTATCTGTCGTTCATTTTATCCAGTCCCGACGATCATATTGCTTTGTTATGTTTCCTCATCTATCGTTTTCCCGCATTTATCGTTCATTTCAATCGGTCCCTTAAAAAACGATAGATCGAGATTCCACTGTATTTGTTTATACACAATTTTTTTTGTTTATACACTAATAACTCCTTATATGCTACGAAACACTTTGGAGAGAATTGGATTACCGTTTAGACGTTTGTCGTGCTACAAAAGGTGCACACATCGAAATCTGTTGATATTAAAACTTAGTGAGATATTCTTTCTATTTGAATATTTTTTTTAAAATTCTAATGGGTAATTCCGTAAAAATAAGCCATAACTTTTAGATACTTTAATCCCGGACACCCTGTATTTGTTATTTGGTTAATACGTTCAAAAAATATTGATCAATATTAATCAACTTTTATCAAAATACCTATCAGTATTCAAAAATAGTGTTCTGCGTCATAAATATTGATCAGCTGATTATTCGTTACGCATAAATATTGATCAGAATTTTTGACGCAGTAATTGACGTCACCAAAATTTACATTAAAACAGACACTCTAAAAGCCCTATCACACCACAAAAATACGCGAAACGCAACCGTGTTGCCTCAAAAGCAATACGGCTCCCAAAAACAGAAAAAATTTTCCTCGACCATTGAGGAAGGAGCAAGCGCTCGGTGCGCGATAGCTACTCCATTCTGATCAACCCTGCGTATTGTGTTCCGAGGATTTTTGTAGTGTGATAGGAGCTTAACCCTTTCAAGGGCAACATTCTCTACCGTTTGCACGGTTCAGAATTTTTTCCCGTTTTTTTTTTAACCTAAAGAATCTTGAAATTTTTTCCAATTAACGGTTGCAAAACGTTTTTACTTCTTTAAACTGATAACAGATGGCAGAACTAGCCATTTTTCTGCTCATTTAACTGGAATACATTGAATGCAAGGGAGAAAAAGACTAGATTTAGGCGTTTGCACTGTGCAAACGGCTCCCTTCAAAGGGTTTACACCCATCTACGTCCAAAACAGCATGGTACATCAGCGAAAAATAGCACTCTTTCTGCCTCCAGCGGAAATTGCATTTTTTTTCTTTTCTCCATTCGCAGATACCTTTTATCTAAGAATAACCACAAAATCTTCTCCATTTCAATTAAGAACAATGATTTTGCCATTTATGTACAGCACTAAACATCACTCATTCTCTCTCCTTACTTATTGCCTCACCTAACTTATTCTCTTTATAGCAACTTATAATAACCTAATATCTATAACATAATAACCTAATATAATAACCTAATATCTATAACCTAATATCTTTAACCCATTTCTCACCAAAAAATAAGTTTCCACCGAGGCAAGAACCCCGCTCGCCATATTTGATAGTCTAATTCACCCCTGTTTCAACCTCACAAACTCCAGTACAGTTCATGACATGTATGTTTAGAAAGTTTTCTACTCAATGTAGACTCAACTTGAGTGGGAAAATTTTGCCGGCAACTTATATTATACAACGCAATATCCTTACCGTTTTCCTTTTTCTGTGATAACTCGCGAAAAAGTGTCATCGGATGTGGGTATAAAACTTGAAAGGATGTCCTTCCGAGAAAGATACAACGCTGGCTATTTATTGGGTTAATGTCTCGCCCTTCGACATGTTTCCACGCGATAAGTGCGTTTGATGAGGCCGTCATACAATGGGCGGAAAAGGGCACGGGAAATTTCCTTTCGTGGAAATTTGCTCTTGATGGCTTGTTTGTAAGGTCTCTTTTTCTGTTTTGGTACTGTTTGGGCTAAAATTCGCGTTAAAATGTCTAATCTGGAAAGAGTGGTTTGATAAACTGTTTGAGAGAGATGAAGCATATTGTCGAAAAATGAAGTTCGTTTAAACCTTATATCAAAGTTGCAAGTTCTTCGCGCTTGTCTACCCAAACTTTAGTACCTTAGATCCCCGTGTCTCAATCTATATATATAAAACAGTTCCGTAACTGACTCATTCATTCACTGACTGACTAACTGACTAACATACAACGCACAGACCAAACCGCTGGACCTAAAGGGCTGAAATTTTGCATGGCGATTCTTCTAATAGTGTAGGGGTGCACTAAGAAAGATTTTTCAAAAATTCTTCTTAGATTTTTTTAAATTAAATTTTTAAGCTGTTTTTTAAACTTTTTTTACGTTTGCATTTAAAATAATACATTGAGGGTTATAAAATTTATATCACGAGAAAGATTATAAAAATTCCTTTAAAATGACATCTTTTTCGAATCTTTACCTCCATTTTCTGATTTTTGGTGAATTTTTAAAGATTAATTTTTAGAATTTAATTTATTAAATGCCGATCACGTGATTTCTTTTTCTGGTTGTTACGGAGCAAGTGGGTTCGAGTCCCACTGTTGGCATGGATGATTTTAGCCGTTCGAAATCGGCTTTAAACTGTAGGTCCCGGTCTAATTAGCCCTCGTCTAGCAAAAAGGTGACCGTAGCGCTCCAAACGAAACCTTGCTTTCTTTTGTGGCTAATACACGAGATGATGCTTTTTACACCAATCACGCACGTGTTGTTGAGTGCATGTTTATTTCCCGTAGTCCGCGGACCACGATTTTTAAACCAGTGGCTTTTTGGGGGGGAGCGGGGCGCGGGGGGGGGGGGAAGTTGAAAACTTTTTGAACGGTATTGTTGAAGAGTATTGTTGCGAGTTTTCGCTGGATGTTGGTTTCCCGGGAGCAAGATTTTGGTGATGGGGAACATAGAGTGAACAAACAGTGACTAAATTTGCATGTGAGTCGAGATATCTTCCTTGCATTTGGGGTGTTTATAGGTTATATTTGACGCTAAATATGAGCATCCGTTGGAGATCCCTAGAGTCTTCTAAAAACAATTATTTTCTGGAATTTAGTAGACACTAATACGACGTCATGCCTCAAACCTTTAAATTGGAGGAAAGCCGGCTTAGTTTTGATTTTAGGTTTGATCTTATGTTAATAAGTGTTGATTGAATGTGCTTAATGGGGTATCTGTTTATTGCTCTTTACTTACTTACTTACTTTCTCTCTCTCTCTCTTTATATTTTTTTAATAATTTAAAACTTAATTTTTTAAAATAATTTTTTAATATTTTGAAAAATGAGCGATAGACACGAATAATTTAGTGCCTTGGAGAATTTGAACATTTTTTATTACTATTGTAGTGTAATGTTTGTAGAAGTGCCGTACCCCGTGATCCCCCCCCTTTCACCAATCAGAGGGATTGGCTGCGGGGGCGTTGAACCCTAGGGGGTGAAGGGATCGTCGGGAGAAATCATTAGTAGGAGTCGGGGTCTGGTAAGATGCAATAGGCTTGCCCACCTCGTGCTCAGAGTTTTGGTTGTAATCTTTTGTTAAATTGTCAATAAATGTTTGTGTCGTTTAGACGACTAGTTTTATCTACCTCATTGTCCCTATGCCAGAGAAAGAACCTCGGTGTAGTGTGAATACACCACAACTATTATTATTATTATTATTACGTATTATTATTATTTTACCATGGCCCAGTCGGAAAGGACAACGGGCCAGTGATCTGAACATCTCTGGTTCAATGCCCGTCGCTGAAAATCCACCACCGTGTTCTCTAATGGTGGCCGGTGCTCGTAAAACCTGTCGTGGCTGCAATGTCCCCCAAGTTCTCAAATTTCCTCTGGGGGGCTGGATCAGGTGGTCTGGTAACCGCCACTTGACTCGGTTCAAAATTCGCGGACCATCAAACCAGCAGGGCAACGCATGCGGCAAAGTGGTCGCACATTCCCGGCTGCCCCCCGGAAAATGGCCTACGCCCAGTCCCAGCCATTTGCAAACAACATTATTATTATTATTATTTTAATACTTTGAGTGTGATCTGTTCTTCGAAATACAGTAACCACCGCTTATAGTGATCACTGGTTATAAGAATCAACCGTTTATAAGAATCAATATCGCGAAAACAGAAACAAATGTATTATTTCCATGTTAAAATTTTCGCTTTAAAGAATCAATCCACCGGTTTTAAGAATCAGTTTACACTCTTCGCTTTCCTTTCATTTTTCCAAAAAAAGCCACTTAAACCCTCAAAAGGCACGAAGTTCTTTCTTTTTTTTTAAAGAAAGATTGATAAGATGGGATGGAATATAGTCGTAAAATTCACCCCTTTCTTTATTAGACATAACATGATAGTTTCCCCTTAAACGCTTTACCACAACACTGTCCTATTAGCTTGACTCGGGGGCATCTTTACCCGTCCGAGTCCGATTTCACTTTTCTCCACTGACAAACAAAAATAGGGACTCTTTTATCCCACCTCCCACATCCTGGTTGCGGCTTCCTGGACCCTAAAACACACAAATCTTCGGCGAAGTGTCCACTATCATTCAGGCAAACGTGACATTAGTAGATTCAGCACGTTATCAAACCGAGAAACGTAAGCTAGAAGGTGAAACTTTGTCTGAGACTATAAGTATTGAAAGAGGTATAAACGGCCTCCTGAAAAATTCATTACGTCAAACTACCGTAGAAAATTTTTTCTTGCTCCCTTCCTGTAGTTGAAATGTTAAAACTGTTAAGCAGGTATGTTGTAACAAATATTGCATTTTTTTCTTCTCTTACTATAATCATGTGTATCTACTTATAGGTCTAAAAACTAAGTTGTATTTTTAAAACTATAAAATATAATTTTAATAAAAGATAATTAATGTAAATTAAAGAGTCTTTTATGGTAAATTATCTAATATATGTATATATAGGTGTGTGTGTTCCTGTTCAAAAACCTAAATTTCGGCTATAAGAATCAAAAACAGTAATAACAAACGTGATTCTTATAAGCGAAAATCACTGTATTAATACATTAAAAAATCTTCCAAGTGAGGTGTGTCCGAGAAATTTCTACTTTTTCGATAATATAATATTCGCGAGAGAATACATCGAAATGACGTCATTTTGACGTCAAAACCGCATTAAATGTCTCGGTGTCTTACTAGGGATGCGACATCGATGTCGATGTTTTCAAAACATCGATGTTTTGATAAAAACATCGATGTTTTAAACATCGATGTATTGAAGCCGATGTTTTTTTAACATCGATGTTTTGTGCTCGATGTTTTGCGTTGTCTCGATGTTTTTTATTAATGAAAAAGTACCATAATAAAAAAAAAATTACCACGTAGCATAATTTTCACACTCAGTAAATGTAAGCCTGAATTCTGAAAAGGACGAATACAAAAGGGGGAACGATTCCTTAGCAAACAGACAAATGGCAATCAACAACCAATGAACCAATCAGAGCGCTTGGAATGTTCCTGACACACCAGAACCTTCCATGGGGTTTTATTTTACAAATAGTATATACACGAGAGCAGTCATTTAAGTATTTGTTTTGTTCTGGTTTTATATAAGATAACGTAAATATTATTAGTAAGATGCCTCCCACAAGTACCGTTTGGAAATAATTTTGCAAAACCTCTGACAAATTGGCAAAATGCAATATTTGCCTGAAGTCCCTCAAAACTTCTGGCAATACCACGAATTTATCTGGACATTTGAAGGCAAAACATGGCGATATTTGCAACGAGAATTTTGAGTCATCAATGTAGCCCAACGCAAAAGCAACCAAGTTTTGGTCATTTGTGTCAGCCCAATCAGAGAGTAAAATTAAATAACCCCCCCCCCCCACGACTAACCGAAGTAACATTAATGTTAGAGGTTACTAAACCAGTTTTAAAAAATAGATGTTCTTGTTGGTATATATATATAAATGCTACAAAGTGTTTTTAACTTTTCACACCAGATGGTGCTAAGTGTCTGTATTTGTCCTTTTGTATGTAAATGTATATTTTCTGTAAATAAAACTCAGTTGGAATGTAGTCCTTGAACGTGTGAGACACAACATTTGGCAGCAGAGCTTGTTGTTTTTCTCCTCGAAGAGCCAGTCGCATCGACATCCGGTCGCCGATGAATTCAAAATGCAACTGTGAGATTTCCTAAAGCGAAAGTTTAAACGATAGCGAAGAATATGGATAACATGAAAAGCATTCCGTTGTTGAATAGTGGAAATTATCTAATCTGGTCTATGAAAATCAAGGCAATTTTAACTTTAAAAAGATTAATAGATGTTATCTATGAAGATAGACCACAGGATTTAAAATTACTAGAAGATTGGAAAACAAAGAATGATGACGCTGTAGCCTATATTTTGCTATCACTTTCAGATGAACAGAGTCTCCAATTTGCAGAAGAAACCAATGCCAAAAATTTATGGGAAAAAATAAAAAGGGTTTTCACAGGAAAAAATGAAGACCGGAAGATAGATGCTGGAAATGAGCTAAAGAATATAGAAATGCAAGAAAACGAAAATGTATCTGACTACATAGCCAGAGCAAGGGGACTTTCTATGAAGTGTAGCGCACTTGGTTTGAACATTTCAGAACGTGAACTGGTTTACTACACAGTTCGTGGACTTAACCATAAATTCGGGAAAATAAGAGAAATATTGAAGACGCAAAGAGAAAAAGAAATTGATGAAATATTAGAAATTTTACGCGAAGAAGAGAATACCCATTTAAAAATGAACTCAAATTCCATATCCAGAAAAGGAGAAGCTTTCCATGTTAAAAACAGTAATAGAAACGTAAAACTTTGCTGGATCTGCAACAAATCCAATCACATAGCCAGAAATTGTTTTTTCAGGAATAAAACAGGAAACAGGAGTGGAAATGCACCCGACAACGTGATAAGAACATTACCTAACGACAAAACCAAAAACAAGCAAAAAATGAGATTCGCGAACGCAGCATTTGAAAACGAAAATCAGAACTTTGCCCTTATGACAGACCCAGAACATTCCGACGTTACTTGTGAGGATATTTGGATTTTGGATTCTGGAAGCAGCTCACATATGTGCAAGGACCTTAAATTTTTTGAAAACTTTAATTCCGATGTTGGTCATATTAACTTAGCAGGTAAGAATTCTGTTTTAAAATCTATTGGCGAAGGAAAAGTTAAAGCTAAGACATTTGTAAACAATATTGAAAATACATTAACTATTGATAATGTGATTTATGTACCTGATTTAAGATGTAATTTGTTATCCATGACTAAATTAATGGAAAGAGGTTATAGTATTCAATCATATGATAATTATGTTTTGGTTTTAAGCAAAACTGGTCAAATTGTTTTAAAAGCTGAGAAAGTAAATAATCGCTTAGAAATTATAATGAAACCTTGTATTGATAATAATTCATCTGAATTATTAGAGTGTAACTTTGTTAAAAATGTAGAAAATTATGAATTATGGCATAAAAGACTTTGTCACTTGAATCCTCAATATATGTCTAAAATGAAAGATATAATTGATATAAATGTTAAAGAATCTGAAATTTTAAATTGTGAATCATGTAATATCAGTAAATTAACTCGTAAAAAACATTGCAAAATTAATATTGATCAAAGTAATTCTGTTTTGGAATTAATTCATGCTGACTTAGCTGGTCCTATAAATATTGATTCATTGGGTGGTTCTAAATATTTTTTAATGCTTGTAGATGATTATTCTGGTATGTATTTTTCTTATTTTATAAAACATAAGTATGAAGTATTTGATGTGTTTACAAATTTTAAAGAAAGGTATGAAAACCTAACAAACCGAAAAATCAAACGCTTAAGAACCGATAATGGATTAGAATTTGTGAATAATGAAATGACTAAATTCTTACTGAAATTTGGCATATCTCATGAAAGAACTGTAGTATGCAATTCAGAATCTGGCGGAAAAGCGGAAGAGGCTATAGGAGTTTTAGTAGAACGCGCAAGAACCTTACTATATGAGAGTAAACTACCTCAAAAATTTTGGGCGGAAGCCATATCCTGCAGTACTCATGTATCGAATATTACACCGCGCAAATATAAAAATAAACTTCCGATGGAAATATGGACAGGTAAAGAACCCAAAATAAGTTATTTAAAAACTTTTGGCTGTGTAGCTTATTATCATATTCCTAAACAATTTCGCAATAAATTTGATGTTCCAGGGAAACGCGGAATTTTTGTCGGTTATTCCAGAGATAGAATAGCATATAGGATTTATGACATCGCAAAAAATACAGTGATTGAGGAACGATCAGTTAAATTTGACGAAAAATTAAAAGGCAGCGAATTCATAACGAAAAATTCGGAATCCTATTTATGGAATGTTGAAAATCTGAGTCAGTTCAATTTTTCAAATTTAGAAGCAGAAACAGAAATTAACCCGCGTGAAAATAATCAAAGTGAAATTAATGACACAAAATCATTACAAAATGAAACCGCAAACGATCAAAGAGTGGAAAACTCAAATCATGAGTTATCACCTAAATTAAGGCGTTCCGAACGTATAAAAAATAAGTCAACGGCGAATTTGGCCTTAAGTAACTCTACTCGGGAGGAAAATAATTCAATACCTGAAAATTATGAGCAAGCAATGAATAGCATTAAACATAATAAGTGGAAAATCGCGATGCAAAAAGAATTAGAGTCAATGAATAAGCATGATGTCTTTGAAATAATTGAAAGACCTAAAAATGTAAAAATAATCAAAAGTAAGTGGATTTATTCAGTTAAAACAATTAATGACGAGGAAATTTATAAAGCAAGACTCGTAGCGGCAGGTTTTAATTTAATTAAAAATAAAGACTATTCAGAGTCTTTTTCGCCTGTTGTTAATATAGAATCATTTAGATTATTGATATCATTAGCTGCAAAATTAAATTTATCTGTAAGATTTTTTGATGTCAAGACAGCTTACTTGTATGGCGATATTGAAGAAACTGTTTACATGGAAATCCCACCAGGTTATGAAGAACAATTTGGTAAGAACAATGTATGTAAATTAAAGCGTAGCTTATATGGTTTACCACAATCTGGTAGAAATTGGCATATTAAACTTAAAAATGAACTGAAAAGGATTGGCCTCAACCAGCTTGCATCTGACAATTGTGTTTTTATTACAAGTAATGAAACTGATTTTTTCGCAATTTGTATTTATGTAGATGATTTGGCAATATTTTCAAATAATTCTAAATTATGTGAAGAGATAATACTTAAGCTTAGAAAAACTTTTGAATTAAATGAAACTACAGAAAATTCCAAATTTTTAGGTATAGAAGTTCTACAAAATGAAAATGGTATTAGTTTATCGCAAACGCATTACATTGAATCTCTGATAAATAAATATGGATTGGAAAACTGCAAGAAAGCTAATACACCAATAACTAAAGGTGAGGATAGATGTTTTAATCCCACGGATGATTTAGTCAATCAGACTGAATATCAGGAAATAATAGGTGAGATTTTATATTTGGCTAATAGAACTCGCCCAGATCTCGCTTTTGTCACTAGCTATTTATCACAATTTAATAAACGACCGGAAAAAAGGCATTATACATTAGCTAAAAGAGTTTTGAAGTATTTAAACGCAACAAAAAATAAAGTTTTGTTTTATGACAGAGAAAATGGATTTTTAAATTGTTGCGCAGATGCCAGTTGGGGAAATGCTGAGGGAGGCAAATCATTTTCAGGTTGTGTTATAATGATTGGTAATTCACTTCTTACGTGGAAAAGTAGAAAACAAAAATGTGTTGGACTATCCACATGTGAAGCAGAACTGCTAGCTATCGCCGATGTTGCAAGAGAATTAACTTGGACTCTAAACATGTTAACTGAATTAAAATGTGAAAATTTTGTTAAGAGACCTGTAGTCTTATATAGTGATAGTCAATCAGCCATCGATTGGTTAAATAGTGGTAAGTCATCAAATAAAACTAGACATGTGAATCTGAAATTCCATTTTGTCAAAGATCTCATTGAAAATGATACTATAAAGACTAAATATGTGAATACTAATGAGATGATTTCTGATTTCTTAACCAAGGCTGTAACATTTGATAAATTGTTATTCTCATTGAAGAATATATGTTTAATGTAAATGTGCTGTTAATGTTCTGAAAAGATAAAACCCCTTTTCGCAGGGGGAGAGTGTTGGTATATATATATAAATGCTACAAAGTGTTTTTAACTTTTCACACCAGATGGTGCTAAGTGTCTGTATTTGTCCTTTTGTATGTAAATGTATATTTTCTGTAAATAAAACTCAGTTGGAATGTAGTCCTTGAACGTGTGAGACACAACAGTTCTAAAACATCGATGTTTAAAAACATCGATGGTTTTTGGGCGATGTTTTATTAGCATCGATGTTTTAATATTGAATATCGATGTTTCAAAACATCGATGTTTTGTTATCGATGTCGCATCACTATGTCTTACGGGGGTATGAATTCACGTGAAGCAATCGTTTAGTAACACACGTGTACTCAGTAATGACCCTAAACAGCGTAGATTACCGAAATAGTCCTTCTTTTTTTCCCACGGGAGATCTCGAAACCCATTCATGAGCATCTCTGCTTCAATCTTCGGGTCCCCAGATCAAAAGGCTCCGTTCAATAAACCGTCCGCTCACTTCCTGTAACTTCTCTCGCATCATCACTGTCTCAAATTTCGAGCCTCGGTGGTTTTTCGCGGGTAATCCGTCTATTGAGGGCGAGTGACTGCCCGAGGCCGCTCTCTTTAATTTCCTCTTTGTTTGGTGCGTTCACATCGGATTTGCTCTTTTGAATACGCGCTTCCTCTTACGCGTGGGTGTTTGTTTACTTTTGTCTGTCTGAAGTTTCTCCACAACAAAACGCTCGCTGCTCTCTCATTCATGCCCTTTTGTTTAGACGGCGGCTCTTAACAGCGAGCTCACCTCAGATAGAAGCCTCGTAAATTCGATATTAATACAGTTTTTTTGCTAATTAATGTAACGTACCGTATTTTTCCAGCGTAAAACACGCACTTTTAATACAAAAAACAAGTAATATAAAAACAAAATTTTTTAAAGTCAATTCCTACTTAGGTCAACAAAGAAAAATTTGAGTGTGAACTAATAGTAGGAATTGAAAAAAAAGGATTGCCTGCCGGAACCTTGCCCACTGTGCGAGATTAGGAGGGGGGGGGGGGGGAGAGAGAGAAAAAGTTTGTCAGGTTGGAGATTCGATCCCGCAACCTACAGGACGGGAGGAGCCCGCGCTACCGCAGTGCTATCGTTTACAGAGTAAGAAGAGAGAAATTACTATTCAAGAGCAAGAGACGCTCTAGGTCTAAAACTAAAATCGATTAATTAAATTTAATTAATGAATTAATATTTGAAAAAACTGTATTAACATCAAGTGTCATCCACTACAAGTTTAAAAAAATGTATTTGAACTTGAGTGGATGAATAAAAAGTACTTTTATTAACGATTGAAAATTTGAACATGGTCTAAAACTAAAATTGATTAATTAAATTTGATTAATGAATTAATATTTGAAAAAACTGTATTAACATCAAGTGTCATCCACTACAAGTTTAAAAAAATGTATTTGAACTCGAGTGGATGAATAAAAAGTACTTTTATTAACGATTGAAAATTTGAACAAGATATATATACAGAGAATGTGAACTAATAGTAGGAATTGAAAAATAAGATCAAAATTTACGAGCGCGCGTTATTCACCGGATATAAAAATGATAGATTTAAAAATAAGGAAAAGATTAACATAAACGTATACCTACATCCTATTTATTAAAAAGAAATGACATACCATATGAACTTAAAAATTTTAATTATCGGATAACGTGAATAGTTCGTCATATTCGTCTTCTGTTATAACTCCAGGCACATCACCGAATTATGTGTTTGAAAGAGAAAACACCTGACTCCTAATTCCGCGAATTCATTCGGGTCAGAAGTGCGTTCTTACCCCCCTGTTTGCAGAATTATTTACTCCCTGAAGCATTTCCCCCCACATACATATTCTTCCCCTTATCGCTTGTCAATTCAGTATACCATTGCTCGAAAGCCTGGGGAAAATCCTTCGAATGAATGACTTCAAAAGATAAGAGCATCGCACGTGTACATTTCAGGTTTCTTCGTCAAGAAAAGGGTGCACGTTATACGGTGAATATACCTAAAAATTAAAAAATGTAAATTAAAATTATAGGTGCGCCGGAAAATACGGTAAGTCATCGCAGTTGTAAGCGTTTCAAATGAGTTTAGCGCCGATTTTTTAAAGGTATTGTTCAAAAACTGCGATTAGGAAAATATTTTTAATTTGTAGAGTCCTAGTCACATGCGAAAACCTGTATTATATAATATTCGTGTGTAATAATTGAAGGATAATAATCAAAAGAAAAAAATTAGTAGCGTCTGCCTCAGAAAAAGGGTACACTATCCTGTTACTCTGTTAGTTCTATTTTCCAAGGAATAATTCAAATAAAGCGGTAAAGATTATCCGTTGTGTGTTACGAAAAGCTAATTATTCTCGAATTTTTTTCTTTTCTCATATAAACATTTATCCGGTAGCGACTGAAAGAAAGTGAAAAAACACAGACCACCTGTCGAAACAAAATTATCAAAATAACAAATGAATAATTTTGAATTTCTTTTTTCTTCGTTAGGGGTCTTAGTCTCAGAGCATACGAAAATGACGTCATCATGACGTACATTTCTGAAATCTACCAATGAGCATTATTGTCGATTAAGAATTTACGTCACAATGAAGTCATTTTCGCCCGGCATTGAGTATCTGCGATGGAAACTGATGTAGGCCGAATTTTCCCTATTTTATATATTATCGCAACTCGTATACATTTTAAACGTAGGATTGCGTTCCTCCATAACGGTCCTCCGGAAAGCAAAATTTCAGCGTCGTCGCGAGTTATAATTTTCAAACCCAGTAGCAGTAAACTGTTAGACAGAAAAGTACCAAAATGCGTCAAAAAAAAAAAAAAGTAAGAAACGAAAAGTAATCTTACGTTAATAACCCGCGGTAGTTTCGTTAGAAGAGACTACCTGATTTTTTTTTATATATATACAGTTTTATATTCACTTTTACACATTATTAACTGTATTACCTTTACCTCATGTACCCGTAGTTATACCAAAGAGTTTTATGATCCTCAGTTTGTGGTTTGCCCGTACTGACATCTCAGATCGATTCTAGTAGTTATCGCGTCGGGATTAGGCACTGGGGGGTGCTCGGTTCGAATCCCGAAAAACCCCGCTGAATATTCTCGTACCTCCGCTGGGTAAGGCACGTTAAATCGCTACTGTCGAAAAGTTTACCTGGGTGGTTTGTAGGTGTGGAAGGAGGGTACGAGCCTCTCAGGTGTCACCCCCTGGGGTTGCTCGGCGTAAATTGCGGTGGTACCAAGGCATTTATGTTGAATCATCTGAATAGTGAAATAGATAAAGAAGCCAATGTAAAGAAGCCTCATATAAAAAGAAGCCAACAAATATCCTTTTCATATATGTAATGTCTTGTAGCAACGTGGCTATAACCTCCTGTTGACCACCTGGCCGATTCTCGAAAGCTGGAGTTAAATGTGTTTGAAGTTATTTTTTTCCATTAGGCCGATTCTTGGAAGCGGCAGTGGAATGTGGTTACCGTTATTTTTTTTCCATTAGAAGAATGGTTTTCATTAGCAGCCAACGCTCCCCGTATCGCCTGATCATTAAGGAACTCATGTCGTTAAGCACTGCGGGATTGTTTGTTTTGGAACCACTGAGAATGTCTGGATAGGAATCTAGATTGTTCTAGAACATTCGAAAGGTGTTTAAAAAGGGTCGAGCATATCCTGACGGGTTAGAGGTTTTTGGAACGACGGACAGACGGACAGAGGAACGGCTGATCGGAGAGAGCGCCAGAGGCTATCGCTAGAGGAACGATCGACAGACACTCTATTCTGCGTGATGATGCTTTCTGTTGATTGTCTAGTGGAGCTGGTTAGATGCTATATGTAACTGCGTTGTAAATAATCTGTGCATATTCTCAACCAACGAAAATAATAAAAGAGCTTAACTCTAATGAACGGCTTTGCCCTATCTCTGAAACAACCTCTCTCGAATACTGAAGTGTAGTTGTGGGCCACACACACCACAGTCTTCATTAATAAGAGCTCTGCTTTTTCAAACAACACATTAATGACGACTAATGCTCACCGATCTGATGAGGACTATCGTTGACTTAATGTAGTTGTGGGTTTCTGCTTTTCTGACTACCTCACTTCTCACGACTACCGCCGGTTTAGAGTCATTCGATAGCTCATTTTATACTACCGACCCTATTCGTAGCGCCAGAAGTTTCTCCCAGTAGACTCCTCGAGTCCTTACGATATTCCCGGACGCGTTTTATTGGATTTCGGAAGGACAGCGCGCACGAATTTCATACATACCTTCCGCTGCGGCAAAATTCCGGCGTACCGGATTTATTGCGCGGCCATTTCAAGGGGCTCTGTGAGCGATCCACACACACATGCGCCGAGTTTATTAACGTTTTTAATTCCTCCCTTACCTCGCGGAGTAACGTCCTGCTTTTATGGTCGGCAGCGACAGTTTCAAACGGCGCACTAAAATCAAAACGCGTGTAAAATAAAATATAAAACCGGCAGAGAATTAAATTAGGTGGCCCGCTCGACTCCCGTTCATAACGCCGTTAAGACGAGAGCCTCCGACTGAGTTATTTATTGCTCGCGTGGGGCGGGGGGGGGGGGGGGACATAAACGAGATGTTCTGTAATTGGGTCCGAGAAGGTTTCCAACTTCTTCTTGGTTCTATTTTATATATTTATTTTTTCCCTTTTCTCTCTGAGTGAACTTTCTCGTCAAGTTTTTAATGCCTTTTGTGGTTTACGATCAAGTTTAATCTGGGTTTGTATATGGACATATTCTCGAAATTAAAATTCTCGAAAGATGGAAGACGCTCTAACCCTGGGCTGATCGAACGACCAAGGGAATATTCGAATGAAAAATGCATTCCTTTAACCTTTTCCTTACGGGGGTGGGATAGCATGTATCCCAAGAATACGGGCTCAAGAATAAATATGAATGAATATATATATATATATATATATATATATATATATATATATATATATATATATATATATGTATATATATATATATATATATATATATATATATATATATACATACATATATATATATGTATATATATATATATATATATATATATATATATTTATATATATATATATATATATATATATATATACATATATATATATATATATATATATACATATATATATATATATATATATATATATATATATATATATATATATATATATATATATATATACATACATATATATATGTATATATATATATATATATATATATATATATATATATATATATATATATATATATATCCCCATTCATTGCTGTTCTTATAAAGGGGGTCTGAAATTTCCCGTCCTAAAGAAGGAATCGGAAAAATAGGCCCCGTAAGCTAAAGGTTAACTTCCGGACCTCAAATCCAACATCCTAAACATAACTGATACACTTTTCTCTATCTTTAAATCAGGGGTCGGCAACTTTTTTTACTAGGATGGCATATTTCAGAAATGCGGGAGTTCGGCGGGCACCCCTGCATAAAAAAGGGAGGGGGGGGGGTTAGTATTTTAACATGAAAATATTAATGTGACATAATTTTTTAATACTTAAATTAAAATTTCAATTTAAACCAAATGAGTGTCAGCGAGGCTCGATCGGTTCTTTGATTTTAAGAATTTCGTATTAGAAAACAAATATTCACAAATATTTGTCGATGCACAAAGAGAGTTCAATTTCAGAGCACATTTTCTAAACAAGGGGAAGCCATTTCCATTCACTAAATTCCAGAATTTTTCTTCGTTATATGATGTAATTTTAATTCAGTGCCTTTTCTCATATTTATAATTTCGAATTCGCAGTCCTCCGTATTGGAAATACAGTGGTACCTCGACTTACGAGTGTCTCGACTTACGAGTTTTTCGAGATACGAGCATTCTCTCGGTAGATTTTTTGCTTCGAGTTACGAGCTAAAATTCGGGTTACGAGAAAGCTTCAGATATCCCACCGCTAGTTTGAGCAGCGAATGCCATGTTACGTGCTCATCAAATGAGAACACAAGAAGCATATAATATTTGCAACCTTTATATACAATTATTATACAATTGTATACATATTATTCTGAGACTACTATCCAGTCTTAAACCGAGAGATTGGATTCTGAGAAAACGTTCTTCGGATTCTCAGAAAGAAGAATCTGGACATTACAGCCACAGTGAACCATGCAACAATCGCCCAGCTTCCGTGTCTCACTCGTTCACTTTAAGAGAGTAGCTGGTAATAAAAGCGAAAGTCAGGAAAGCGGGGCGAAAAGATCAAAAATCAACGAATAAGATTTAATTTTTCCGTTCAACCTTTCTCCTCCTCTTCCATCAGCATCTTCAAGTCTAATCTCCAAGGTAAATGTTGTACATTACACTTAATAAAACAAATTTATTGCAGTACATTCTATTGCATTGCGTTTTTATACAATGTCGTCGTTTATAAGCACGTTTTTCTTATTTAAAAACATGTAACAAAAAAATTGCGGTGTTTTGGGGGGGAGCCCGGAACGAATTAATGGCATTTCCATTCATTTCAATGGGGAAAATTGATTCGAGATACGAGTATTTCGAGTTACGAGCTAAGTGATGGAACGAATTAAACTCGTAAGTCGAGGTGCCACTGTATTGAGATATGTTGCGATTTTATGAGTCACATCGTCCTCTGTATGAGAGAGAGAGGATTAATAAAAGAAACGTCAAGAATGCCTCCAATTCGTACAATTCTTCAAATCTGGTATTAAATTCTTCCAATAAGGAATCAAAATATTTGGCACACTGATAGTTGGTAGAATTTCCATCGTAATAATTTTCTATCACCATTTTTAAATTTGGAAAATGGGATAAATTATCTTTCTCCATATGCTTTCTGCAGAGCGCCAATTTAGCTTTAAATGCATTTATCGTACTTGTCATAGAAGCAGTATGATGATTTCTACCCTGTAGTTTCATATTTAGTTCCTTCAATTTTACACCAGTTACAAAACCTAGCTCAATTAACCAAGGTTTTTTTTTTTTTTTTTTCTAATTCTAAACAAATTTTATTCCTGGATAATAGAAATTCTTTCACCTGTGTTAATAAATTTAAAAACTGCTCAAATACGTTTCCTCTTCTGATCTCTCTCAATCAATTATCTAAAATCAAACAATCAAAAATAGACCGGGCGCGTCATAAATTCGTGCAAAGTTCGAAAATTCGTAATAAAAGAAGTAATGCTCGGAACATTTTTCTGTTTGCGTCAATCGGTTAAGAGGGACATTGGATTTTTTTTCCATGTTAAAAAAATGTTCCCAAAAGTAACCGAAAGAGGGCGCTCACACGTCATACTGAGACGTTTTATGCAAATTAGGCAAATCAAATAGATCACAATAACATGAGAGCGCATTTATTTTAAAGTAACAGATGTTCAACTTTATCAGTAGCACAAGGTAATAGGCAGGTGAGGAGCGTCAGTACGCCATTACAGCGGAATGTAGCATGTTTCCATCGATGGCAGCGTCTGTTTGTCGAATGGCATTTTTAAGATCCACCAAAGTGGTTGGGGAGCCCCAGTATAGATTTTAAGTATCCACACAACGAAAAATCTGCCTGGGTGAAGTCTGGTGATCGTGAGGGCCACAGTCCTATCACCGTACGAAACTTTCGCAATGCAACAGTTGTGGATTCACCATTCATGTAAAAAAGTTTAACCATCAACACTCGATCTGGTAAAGAAAGCATGCTGCCGGCTTCGAATGACGGATCCGTTTCCAGCCAGGCGATTTATTGATAGCCTGATTTGAATAAAACTTATCAGTATGACGTATGAGCGCCCTCTTTCGGTTACTTTGGCAAACTATTTTTTTTTTACATGGAAAAAAAATCCAATGTCCCTCTGATCCTATTGGTGCAAACAGAAAATTTTTCCGAGCATTGCTTCTTTTATTATGAATTTTTAAACTTTGCACGAATTTATGACGCACCCGGTATATATATACAGTCGAACCTCCATATATCGAACTTCCCCGTATCGAAATTTTCTATATATCGAACTCTTAGCAAATCTCCATGTTCATTAGATAGAAAAACTGTTTCTATATATCGAAAAAATCTCTGTATATCGAAATTTTTTTCAAGACATATTGGGAGATTTTATTCTGATTTTTGGCGTTTGAAACAATGCTTCGTGGACTTCAACTCGTGGGAAATGTCCCTGATGAAGTTTTTAATGGACTGAATAAATGCGAGCATTCTTTGATGAACTTTCCGCAAAACTGGCTGTTCGGCAAGATATTCGTAGTTTTTGTTTTTAAAGAATGTAACCGTAATCACTGTAACCACTGTCTGGATTATTGTTTTTATTAAAGGTATATAGTACTCAATAAATCTTTCATATTAATTCATTTTTTAGTTATTAACTTTCATTTAATGTGATTCGCATATAAATTGGAAATGGAGTTTCGTATACGAAAATTAGCTTTAATTTTAATGTTTTAGAAGAATTATGATAAAACTAAGATCAATTCTATATATCGAATTTTTTTCCGGCATTTTGCTACTTCGATATATGGAGGTTCGACTGTATATATATATATATATATATATATATATATATATATATATATATATATATATATATATATATATATATTATAACATTGACGTGTTTGTTTTTGTTTTCATTTGCAATTCATTCTCCGGCGGTCCGTATCTAGCCAAAACATCGATAAAATCAATCACCTCGTGCTGCCATCTATCGATCGATCGATAAGTGACGAACCCGTCGATATCCTTTTAATATTCTGGCGTTCATTGAACAAGAGAGAAAATACAACGTAGCAACAGGTAATGAATCGTTTTTCCCGCGCGTGGATCGCTGTAGGTCATCGAAATCCCTCGGGGAAAGAATACGGTTGCTCACATGTGAAGCAACTTGCTCGCGATTGCCTCGTTCTAAATATATACACAAACCGGAGGGGTGGTAGGTTTTGTTTTTGTTTTGGGCACTGAGAAAAAGAAGATGCGGCAGGAAATCCCGTGAGTTGACTGGAGTTTGTTTCGGAGCTTAGGGGCGATGCATTATTTAAATAAATGTATTTCTCTGCTCGTCAGGAAGTGAAGAATCAAGAGAAAGGCCCGATTTAGAAAATTGTAGACTATAGGCACAACTGGGGATGGGGGCGCCCTAACACTGATGTGGGCATAAAATTTCCAAAATTGACACACACAAAAAAAAAAATAACAAATTGTGCGGTCGGGGGACCCCCGTCAGGAACAAAGTTCCTTACGTTATTTTTTCAACTCTAAACGTGATTTAATGTGTAGATTTCTATTGATTATATACATATATATATATATATATATATATATATATATATATATATATACATGTGTATAATCAATAGAAATCAATAAAAATCTATAAAACCAATAGAAATATATATATATATATATATACACACACACATATATATATTAAAATGTATACATATATACTGAGCTATTCCAACAATGAGTGGGAATAGAAACGGCCAGCGCTTGTGCGGGGATTTGAACCAGGGATCTCTCGCTCGGTAGTGCGATACTCCGTAGTCCGATGCGATAACCATTCATCCACCGAGTCCTTGAAGAAAAGCTCTTATGAAGGGGGCATAACGATTTTTCGTTACGTGACGATTCCTGCCAGCTCACTCTACTGTAAGCCACGTAAAAGAACTTCGTTCCAATAATCATGAATCATTGTGAAAGTACTATTTTACCGAGAATTGGCTATTTGAAGAGTAGAAGCCTACAACATTATCAAATAACAAAAAGCAAAACAACATATTAACTTCATTATTAAAACACCGATACAATGCAACCAGAAAAACTTATTAATCCCTTATATACACTATAACATACGTATGATGAACTATTCCTATAACTATATATATGATGTACCAATCAATTAAATTTGAAAGGATATGTAAGAAAAAATTGCCATTAAAAAAAAGGTAAAATTTAAAAAAATTTTGAATTCGGAATTTTTTCTTTCTTTTCTTTTAAAAGAAAGAAAAATTCTTTTCTTTAAAAAAAAAAAATTGGAGGGGCCCCTAGGCCCGGGCCCAATGGAAAATCAGGGCCTGATGACGTCATTTGTCCCCAGTAAAGGGCGAGACTGCTGGCCATTCATTTAAGGGGGCACCGTATAGGTGTGGCCAGCATTACCCCCTACAAGCCAGTTCCATAATTTATAAACGAGTCACGTGACGAGACCGGAGCACTTGACCCCGCACCTCCACAGGTAAATTTGAGAACTTGGAGGACTTTTGCAGCCACGACAGATTTTACGTGCACCGGCCACCACTAGCGAACACGGCGGTGGATTTTGTCAGCGACCGGCATCGAACCCGCAACCCTCGGATCACTGGCTTGACGCCTTGAAATTGTCTTCATCATTTGCGTGTAAAAACACACGAGTTTCCTCGGTAACTGCTCAGCAATGTGTGAAAATGACTTTGCGTCAACGACATATAGTTTATTTAAAACCTTTCAAAAGCTCATTTTCAACAATATTCAGGGGGACATTTAAATTACTGTGCCCTCTAACCACGCTCATGCGTTCATTAAATCAGCTAATGAAGAATTAGTTACATTCACAATTTATGTTAAAGATGCGTTAAGAAAAATTACCTTAAATGTCATGAGGAAGAGACACTGCAAAGAACTATTGGTTCGAGTTAGATTTCCTTTCTAAGTGTGTGTCATCTATATATATATATAAAACAGTTCCGTAACTGACTCACTGACATACAACGCACTGACCAAACCGCTGGACCTAAAGGGCTGAAATTCTGCATGGCGATTCTTCTTATGGTGCACTAAGAAAGATTTTTGAAAAATTCTTCTTAGATTTATTTAAATTAAATTTTTAAGCTGTTTTTGTAACTTTTTTTAACTTTGCATTTAAAATAATAATTTGAGGGTTATAAAATTTATATCGTGAGAAAGATCATAAAAATTCCTTTAAAATGAAATCTTTTTCGAACCTTTACCTCGATTTTCTGGTGTTTGGTGAATTTTTAAAGATTAATTTTTAGAATTTAACTTATTAAATGCCGATCACGTGATTTCCTTTTCTGGTACTTTAAATAAATTTACCGTCACGTGCATAACAACTAAATAGACAAAAAAAAATATTCTTTTCCTTTCTAATGCAGCAGACGATTGGATATTATAAAAAAAAAGTAAATAAATATCCCTTACGATTTTTTTATAAATATAAATATATATATATATATATATATATATATATATATATATATATATATATATATATATATATATATATATATAGATAGATAGATAGATAGATAGATATATATTTAACATCAATTGTATACATTGATCGTCTTATTTATTATAAATTTATATATTTATTTTTTAAATAAGAAAAATATTACTCACCTTCAAATAAATTTATCTCCTTCAAAATAATCTCCAAAGGAGTCTATACAATTTTTCCAACGTTTCTTCAAGTCATCGAAACACTGTTAATAGGCGTTGGAACTAACCGTTCGCAAAACACGCGTAACATTTGATTCAATATCTGAGACGTTTTCAAATCTGTGTCCTTTTATGGATTTTGCCTTTTTTTTGATTACAAAGGACTTATTCACCGCGAATTTGTTCCTGAAAATCAAACAATTAATCAGTATTTTTACAAGGAGGTGCTTTTTCGATTAAGAAACAGGATAAGGTGAGTTAGGAAGGAACTTTTCGATAGTGGACAATGGTTTCTTTTACACGATAATGCTAGGCCCCCATACAGTAATTTCTGTACAACAATTTCTTCCTAAGCATTCAACTACAGTGATAAATCACCCACCATATTCTACCGATTTATCACCAGCTGATTTTTTTTTCCTTTTTCCGAAGCTTAAGATGGCCATGAAAGGACAGAGATTTGAAAACGTCTCGGATATTAAATCAAATGTTACGCGTGTTTTGCGAACGGTTAGTTCCAACGCCTATTAACAGTGTTTCGATGTCTTGAAGAAACGTTGGAAAAATTGTATAGACTCCTTTGGAGATTATTTTGAAGGAGATAAATTTATTTGAAGGTGTGTGATATTTTTCTTATTTAAAAAAAAAAATGCCCGGTTACTTTATGGGCGCACCTTGTATATATATATATATATATATATAAACATTAAACTCCCTTTAATGATATATATATATATATATATAATTAACAAGGCTTTGAAATTGACCACACATTAGAGTATAGGCTTAAAAGCCAAAACATAGATGATCTTAAATCAAATACTATTAATAGTATTGATATAATTGTTATTAATAGTATTGTCAATACTATTAATAGTATTGGACATTAAAACAAATTATTTTATGAACAATCAATCCTCCCTTTAATAATAATGTCGGCAATATATATATATATATATATATATATGTCAAAATTTTGACTCATTTCGGTACTTTTCTGTTTAATTGTTTACTGCTTGTCCAAGCAGGGTACAATACAGACTGTATTGTACAGCGTGCCAAATCCAGTCTGTATTGTACAATACAGACTGGGTTTGGTACGCTGCCACAATTATAACTCGCGAGGTACGGATCGATGTTTTTTGCATCTGAAATTTTGCTTTCCGCAGGACCGTTATAGATGAACGTAATCCTACATTTAAAAAACAGTACACTTATGAAATGGAGTATAATGATAACATTCTTCGCCAACATTGCCGACATTATCATTAAAGGGAGGATTGATTGTTCATAAAATAAGTTATCTTGAAAATCGCACTTTGCCCTGCACAAGCCGTTAAAAACACAATGGAGGAGAAATTCAAAACAACGGAATCCAGCATTGTGTACGTAGCCTACCAGTCACTCACCCAAAGACTGAAATCTTATAGTTAAGACACACTCTAAAAATCGATGAAACCTGGAGTATAATAGGAGGCAATATAGCAGCTGTGCTTTTAAGAGGATTGTCGAATAGTAGATTCAGTTTTTAAACGTTTGTCCTTTTTAATTTTTATCTTTTTTAATTTTTGTCTTTTTTAATTTTTAATTTTTTTTTTTTTTTTTTTTTCTGCTAAAATTAATCTGACTTCCTTGTGAGTCCTTTCAGGCAAACTGCATATCTTTATCATAATTTATTCCTTTTTTATGAATTTTTAAAGTTTTTACGAACTTTTGGTTCACCGGGTATACACACACACACACACACACACACACACACACACACACACACATATATATATATATATATATATATATATATATATATATATATACACTGCTGGCCACCCAAATTGCAACACCAAGAAAGACAAGAGATATCACAACAAAATTTATTTTGTAGATAACATGTTGACCAAGTATCAAATGATTAAATTTATAGACTTCTGTGAAGTGTGGTTCCTGCCAAAATCAGTAGCCAGAGTAGCCGCCATTGTTGGAGATCACCGCTGCCACACGCCTCGGCATTGATTCAAAGAGACTTTGGATGAGTTCTTGGGGTACAGCAGACCAAGCAGCTTCCACACGTTGCCAAAGTTGATCTGCTGTGGCAGCTGGGGATGGAATCTGGGTCAATCGTAGAGCAACCATGGACCACATGTTTTATATCGGCGAAAGATCCGGAGAGCGAGGCGGCCAGGGAAGCAATTCAATCCGGCGATTGGCGAAGAACCGTTGGACAATGCGTGCCACGTGTGGTCGCGCATTATCCTGTTGAAATATGGCTGTGGGCAAGCCCTGAAGGTAAGGAAGGACAACTGGCTCCAACACCTCGGAGATGTAGCGCTGGCTGTTTAAAGTACCGGCAATGCGTACTAGAGGTGTGCGAGAGTGATATCCAATACCGCCCCATACCATAATACCCGGTGCAGGACCAGTGTGGCGGTGCATAACGCAGCTGTTCAGCATCCTCTCTTCACGGTGTCTCCAGACTCGAATGCGACCATCGTGGAGTTGCAGACAGAAGCGTGACTCGTCAGTAAAGACACTTTCATTCCATTCTGCCGTCCACATCCTTCTGTCATCGCACCATTGGTGGCGGAGACGTCTGTGGTTCTGCGTCAAGGGTAGACAAAGCAATGGACGTCTTGCGGACAGACCACTCTGCTGTAAACGGCGTCGAATGATACGCGCAGACACTGGATGATGCGTTACAGACTGCATCTGCTGTGCTATGGTTCGTGATGTGACTGAGCGATCCGTCACTGCCATGCGCACAATTTGCCTCTCATCACGTGAAGTGGTGCGCTGAGGTGGATGTGATCGAACACGCCGGTCCGTCTTACCCTCCTGCATCCAACGATCACATATCCGCATTACAGTTGTTTGGTTTCGTCCAACACGACTACCGATTTCCCTGAAAGATAATCCACAATCTCGGTAGGCCACTATCCTTCCTCTGTCGAACTCGGATACTTGATCAAAAGATGATCGCTGTTTTCGACGAGGCATAATTGATCGGTTTTTTTTTTTGAAAAAAATACAAGAAAAACACAATTGCCGAACTTGAAATCGTCGAAATCTCCAAGCCTTAAATAGCGCTTTGAAGTGGCGCCACAGGCGCGCGTGATGTGCGTCTGCGCTGAAATTCTAATCATTTGCATATCTCACCTCCGCTAATGCATGTTGTAAATTTCATGTTATTTGCATGTTTCCTTCAGGGTGTTGCATTTACAGAGGCCAGCAGTGTATATATACACTCATGGACAAAAAAATTAGCGCACCAAGAAATAATTGCGGGATCGTAACGAAACTTGCAATGAAGGTACATGTCGGAGAGATATGCAAATGATTAGAAATGCAGCGTGATTGCGCATTACGTATAGCCGGTAGAGGGCGTTGAACATCGTACTCTGTGGAGTATAAAACAGGTAACCAAAGCTTGTTTGAGTGTGCTGAATCATTTACAAAGGAAGAGCTGAGATAGACATGCCATTACGCCGTGTTCGAAGACAATATAAGCAGTTGTCGCAGTTTGAGAGGGGGAGAATCGTCGGGATGATGGAAGCTGGGTGGTCAGCTAGGCGAGTAGCTCGTCAATTAGGCCGCTCTGATTGTGTTGTGAGGAGGTGTTGGGACCAGTGGACCCGAGAGATGTCATGTACACGAAGACCAGGCTCAGGACGCCCTCGACAGACCAGTCGTCGAGAAGACCGCCACATCGTAAGAAATGCACGCGCACAGCCAACTGCTTCATCGGCCGCCATCCAGGCACAGGTAGCACCTTCACTAGGGGCCTCTGTCTTCTCGAACCATACGAAGGCGCGTGGCTGAAGGACAGTTGGCATCGCGGTGCCCATTACGTATGCTGCCCTTGACGCCCACCCATCGACGCCTCCGTTTGCAGTTTTGCCGCGCACGAGGAAACTGGACTGCAGCGGAATGGAACCAGGTCGTCTTTAGCGACGAATCCAGATTCAATCTCGGCAGTGATGACAATCGTGTTCGTGTGTGGAGAGCCCGTGGTGAACGCTTCAATCCTGCCTTTGCTGTACAGCGACACATCGCTCCCACAGCTGGTGTGATGGTATGGGGTGCCATTGCCTACAATACACGGTCACCCCTAGTATTGTTCCGTGGCACCATGACAGCCCAGCGGTATGTTCATGAAATCCTGCAACCACATGTGTTGCCACTCATGCAACGGCTCCCAGGAGCCATTTTTCAACAAGACAATGCTCGACCTCATACGGCAAGGGTGTCACAAGACTGTCTCCGCACTGTTACTACCCTTCCTTGGCCTGCCCGTTCCCCAGATTTGTCTCCAATCGAGCATATCTGGGATCATTTGGGACGACGAGTTGGGCATCCCACGAGTTTGAATGAACTAGAGGCAAGGTTACAGCAAATATGGAACGAAATGTCTCAAGACATCATACAGAACTTGTATGACTCAATGCCCGATCGTATCGCATCGTATATTCGCGCTTGAGGTGGTCCAACGGAGTATTAACTCCTCCGTTCTTTTGCCTTTTTCTCTGAAATAAATTATCCTTTTTCTTTGATTTTCTTATCATTTACTTATATTTCTTATCATTTACTTACTTATAAGTAGTCATTACGTATGTAAAATTTCGTTTCATTTTGACGACTCCTTCTTGGTGCGCTAATTTTTTTGTCCATGAGTGTATATATATATATATATATATATATATGAAATACACAGAGAAGGGAAACCTAACTAGAATCAATAGTTCTTTGTAATCTATCTTCCTCGTGACATTTAAGGTAATGTTTCTTAACGTATTTTTAATATAAAGTGTGAATGTAATTAATTCTTCATTACCTGATTTAATTAACGCATGAGCGTGGTTATAAGATACGGTAATCTGAATGTCCTCCTGAATATTCTAGAAAATGAACTTTTCATAGGTTTTAAATGAACTACATGTAATTGACGCACAGTCACTTTAACACATTGTAGGGCAATACGGGGTAAACTCGTGTTTTTTACACGCAAATGATGAAGACATTTTAGCATAAATGAAGGTCATATTAGAGAAATTTTTGATCAATCGAAAATCGCTTCACTTGATACCTTTAGTATGACCGGAATGAGTGTCAGGCACATTTATAAATTTTTGTTTATTACTTGGAATTGGGGTGTGTATGCATCTTTTTTTTTGCATTAGGATTATTTGTGTGCTTGCATGTACGGTGCGTTGAGCCCATACTGTAAGTCGTGTTTGTCTTTTCATTTTCTTTTTGACTTATTGCTTCCTTGGGGGACTCGGGGTCTTGGGATGTCTTTTGGGCTTACCTGCATCCTGTTCAGAAAGTCCCCCTATAGGTAACTGATATGGTTAGGCTCCCTGAAGACGAGACCTGTCGGTTACCTCTATGTTGTTTTATGGTTCAGTTCCGGCACTTATACAGAATCTTGCCGTTGGTGCGTGGATGCCCAGAGTGCTTGATTTCTGTTTGTTTTCTGTCTATATTCGTATTATTTTTATCTATCTCTGTTGGATTATTTATTGCCTTCGTTCCCGTCTTAATTTTCATTCTTAGGTAAAAATTTCCCGTCCGAAGTCATGATCAGACAATAAGATTTTAAATTTTTCATAAAAATATTAATTTAGAAGGGTTTTTCTCAAAGCTGTCGTTCCTTAAATACCCGAACTACAGCCGGGTCTGTCTGCTCAGTGAAAAAAAAAAAAAAAACCTTTCATTCTTGTTTTATTTGAATATTTGATGATCTCGGGGAAACTCGTATATTTTGCTTGGTCATTCAAATACGGAAATACCGATGATATTGAAATCGCAAATGACAATTCTGTAATGCACAAAGTCGTTTACGACTTTATTGTTCTCCGCAAAGTTTGCGTAAATACCGCAAATATAGGTTTTGCTTCTGAGAATACACCACAGATATTATCTGATAAACAATATGGTATAAAAAAATTCATATAAGGAGAAGAAATTTACGATTCAGAAAGAAAAGTAAACAAAAACTTTAAAATAACGAGTGTTATTTGAACATAACCAATAATATACCAGAAAAAGTGGATCAGGTTGCTGGGTGCTAGCTATATTGGATTCACCGAGCTCATTGTTGACTTATGGAGAAAATTTTTACGATGATTGTGCTTTTAAAATGCATAATCGCATAAATGCATAATCGCATAAATGCATAATCGCATAAATGCATAATGCATAAAATGCTAAAATGCATATTCTTCAAAAATATGCATTTTATTGTTTATATATATACAGAGTTATTTTTTCGTCCGCAGAGTATTTGTGAAATGGTGGACTTAATTCAAAAATATGCATTTTATTGTTTCTACTAAGCTTTAATCCACACATTATTTGTGAAATGACATGAATTAATCGTTAAAAATGCATTTTATTGTTTCTACTGAGCTTATGTATTCATTCATTCTATGTGGAATAGAATGTTTTACACTCCGTAATAGAGGAAGTAACTTTTACCCTGCTATCTCATTTATTTTTGAAGTTTCATCCACCAAAGGAAATGATGGGCATTTAAAACAGTATAATACGCTTTTTTTTTTTTGCACCGAATAATTCAAATTTAAAAATATCGTTTGTGTTCCTTTTAAACAATGAAAGAGATACCAGAGCCAAAAAAAAAGAAAAAAAATTATCTCCTAATCATAGAGTCCGACTTGAAAAAAAAAAAAAAATATCTGTAAATCCAAGTCGACAGTCAGTGGAAAAATTTTCTCAACGGGTTAACATTGAACGGAGCCAATTCAATAAGGGATCTACTCAGAAGCCTTAAAAGGTATGGTCATAAATATTTTTAATGTCATGATTCCTAGAAAAAAAGAATGCATATACGTAACATGTCTCATAATTACGAATTTTTTACGCATTGTGTACCATCATCAAAAACAGGTGTTTGCGGATTTTTTCCCCATCCTTAGAAGTGCGTAAAAACGATTCAGGAGTTTCTGCTGAACTTTAATCTGTAGAGCATTTGTGAAATGGCGTATTATTTTTTTAAAAAAAAATAACATTTTCTCTTTTCTACTGAGCTTTACTACTGAGCTTTAATCCGCCAGAGTATTTGTGAAGTGACGGAATTAATTTCGAAAATATGCATTTTATTGTTTCTACTAAGCTTTAATCCACAGAGTATTTGTGAAATGACGTGAATTGATCCTTAAAAATGCATTTTATTGTTTCTACTGAGCTTAAATCCACAGAGTATTTATGAAGTGACAGAATTAATTTCAAAAATATGCATTTTATTGTATATACTTGATACATTGAGCTTTAATCCGCAGAGTATTTGTGAAATGGCGTGAATTAATTTAAAAAAATGCATTTTATTGTTTCAACTGAGCTTAAAGCCGCAGAGTAATTGTGAAGTGACGGAATTAATTCAAAAATATGCATTTTATTGTTTATATATATACTGAGTTTTTTTTTTGTCAGCAGAGAATTTGTGAAATGGTGGAATTAATTCAAAAATATGCATTTTATTGTTTCTACTAAGCTTTAATCCACACAGTATTTGTGAAATGACGTGAATTAATCCTTAAAAATGCATTTTATTGTTTCTACTGAGCTTAAATCCACAGAGCATTTGTGAAGTGACGGAATTAATTCAAAAACATGCATTTTATTGTTTCTACTGAGCTTTAATGCGCAGAGTATTTGTAAAGTGACGGAATTAATTCAAAAATATGCATTTTATTGTTTATATATATACTGAGTTTTTTTTGACCGCAGAGTATTTGTGTAATGGTGGAATTAGTTCAAAAATATGCATTTTATTGTTTCTACTAAGCTTTAATCCACACAGTATTTGTGAAATAACGTGAATTAATCCTTAAAAATGCATTTTATTGTTTCTACTGAGCTTTAATGCGCAGAGTATTTGTAAAGTGACGGAATTAATTCAAAAATATGCGTTTTATTGTTTCTACTGAGCTTTAATACGCAGAGTATTTATAAAATGGCGGAATTAGTTCAAAAATATGCGTTTTCTTATCTACGATTCGAAAAATCTGAAGAGGATAGCTCAACATTGGAGTTCAAGATCTGCGAGGTCAAAAGATGCGATTGTCTTGGGTTGGCGTCAAACAACACAACCCAACTCGGGGGCCATCGCAGAGGTCTCCGGATAATAGGTCTATCTCGGACCCCTCAGACATCAAACAAAAGCTAGCAGCAATAGGGCTGACGCCAAGCCCGGGAAAAAGTCGGACCGGACTCCTACGCCGAGGCCCTAAATCCCACTGGCCCGGGGATTATCCCCCACCCCCTCAACACCTGTCCCGTCGACCCCGGGAGTTTGAAAAAGAAAGCAAAAGTGAGCGTAGATGGAACGTGGTCACGTGATTCTTTTTCTTTTTGGTCAGAAAGTGGTGCTCTCCACTTTAGACAGGCGTGTCAGACAGGTTCAATACCGGACAACGTCTATAACGCAGCTATATACAATTTGCTGATTACGGTAGAAACTCGATTATCCGAATTGATCGGTAATGGGAATAGTCGTGATAATCGAATTTCGAAAAATATTTTCTTCTTTAAAGTATACTTGTTAGCTTAGTTTTATAATTATTTTTACAAAAAAAAATATTTCTTATATATGACAACAAGTGCATAATAAATGACAATATAGGGTTTGTAGGGGTGGAAGAAGGGTACGAGCCCCCAGATGACGCCCTATGGGTTGCTCGGTCTAAATTGTAGTGGCACCAGGCAAAGTCGGACATCGACCCTAGAGGTGCCCAATAGCAAAAGCAAAAGCAATAAATAAATAAATAAAAATAATAATAATAATAATAATAATAATCAGTTAGTCTGTTCTAACGAAACTACCGCGGGTTATTAACGTAGGATTACTTA
Source organism: Dolomedes plantarius (assembly GCA_907164885.2). NCBI lineage: Eukaryota > Metazoa > Arthropoda > Arachnida > Araneae > Dolomedidae > Dolomedes > Dolomedes plantarius. Next base: position 138,132,251 of record OU015500.1, on the reverse strand, counting down.
TCGTTGCTTACCTCTTTTGTATGTATATATGTATGCATGTCTTATGTATATATGTATCTATGTATATATGTATATATGTATCTATGTATATATGTACGTATATATGTATCTATATATGTACGTATGTATAAATATAATTATTTGTATGTCGAAATTTTGACGCATTTTGGTACTTTTCTGTTTAACTGTTTGCTGCTTGCCCAGGCGATACAGACTGGGTTTGGCTCGCTGCCAAAGTTATAATTTGAGGCGCACGACATCTGAAATTTTGCTTTCCGGAGGACCGTTATGGAGGAACGTAATCCTACGTTAAAACTGGAGCCGCTCTCCTCCACCCTGTAGTCATCATTAGACCTGGATAGGACTACTTTCAACCAGAGGTTATAAAAAGGTCATAAAAAAGGGATTATTTTTTGTTTGTTTGGGGTAAAAATTCCGAAATTTTTTTTTCCCAGATGCAATGAGGATTAATAAAAATACGAGTACTTTGCATTCAAAGCGTTTAAAAATGATGCAAAAAAAAATATTTATAAAACCAGAAGACAAATCGCTCTGAAGCCTCTCCCTTTGTGCAAAATATTTTTTTTAATGATGCAGAGAGAGCTATTTTTCCGGCATATACAGGGTGTTTCAAAAAGAATCATCCGATTTGAAATCATAAGTGAATAAGTGTTTTTTTTATCATATCCAACAATGATCATTTTGATTAAAAACCTTATGATGCAAAAAAAATTATTTAATGCAGAGTATTTATTTAATGTGTGTGAATAAAAGAATACATTTTCTGATCCGGGTCCGTAAAAAATAAAAACTGGGTAGTTGATTAGCACCAAACACCAAATGCTCTGATCCGAATTACAAAAATTACAAACCAACATGGATATTAATTTAGGGTACATAGACAGCAAGCTATACACATGATATTTCTCGTATTGCTCTTTACATATCATTGTTTCAGTACTCGTGTAGCAAGAAATAATATTTCCTATTCTCACACACCTATACAGGTATTCCTCGACCTCTCGCACTTAGCGAAATTTTTAAACTAAAAAAAAATTTCTCGAAAATACTGTCTCCGAATGTACAGTACATACCTATATGTATTACATAATTATTAAAAAATGGGATGCAATATTCTGCAATACTGCAAAAGTTTATGACGCAATAATAAAAATGCTTGGTGCAATAGTTTCGATATCCACACGGTAAATCAAAGAAACCGTCATTGGCCTCAGAAATGGCTTCTTCAGCTTTTCATTGTATTAATAAAAGGCTGCAACAATTAAGAGCAATGGATCCAAATGAAGAAAGATTCACAAGTGTAAATCGTCGTATTCAGGTAAATCTGGGTAGCTACCAGACAATATACAAGCAAAAGAAGTATGTACAGTACATACCTATATGTATTACATAATTATTAAAAAATAGGATGCAATATTCTGCAATACTGCAAAAGTTTATGACGCAATAATAAAAATGCGTGATGCAATAGTTTCGATATCCACACGGTAAATCAAAGAAACCTTCATTGGCCTCAGAAATGGCTTCTTCAGCTTTTCATTGTATTAATAAAAGGCTGCAACAATTAGGAGCAATGGATCCAAATTAAGAAAGATTCCCAAGTGTAAATCGTCGTATTCAGGTAAATCTGGCTAGCTACCAGACAATATACAAGCAAAATAAGACGCAAACTGTTCAAACTACCTTGGATAACTTTGTTAAAAAAAACTTGCAATGTATCCTATGTCGCATATTCTGAACCAATAGATTGTACTAACATAAAAAGTAGTGATAACAAAGAATTATTTATATCTTCTAAATACAATGCATTTTAAATTACGTATGAAAGTAAAAAATATATGTATGTGCATATATACAAAAAAAAAAGTTTGAAACTCGACTTACGACCAATATCTTGGTCCCTATCTCAGTCTAAGTCGAGAAATATCTGTATTAGTGTGTATGTGTGTGTTAGCGTTCTCAATTACACACGCCAAGTTCGTTTTTCCATCCTTCACAATTTTTCGCTTAAAAAAGATTTCTGCTATTGTTAAAAAATATTGACTAACATATATAAAAATACAAAAAAAAAAAATCAAACCATAATAAAGAGAATTCATATGCAGCTTATCTATAGTTCAAAATTTTTGCTTCAATTTTGCTTTACGGTTTACTAAAGACACTTGATTTTCTCAACACTTTGTATCCTCAAGCATAGAATTGAATGTAGAGACGCGTAAGATATTTTAAAAGCTATCCTTTAGTTTGGAAGTCAACTTTTAGTCTGCATTTAACACGAATACAATATTAATTAATCATCAGAAAGAATCCATACGCGAACTGCAGTAATGAGTGTTTTTTTTCTACAATGCATAGATAAATCTTTCACTTTCCGTAATCAAAAACACATGTCGTTGTAAATGTGTCTGTTCCACGCTACTCCAAACGTCTGCTAAGAGCAATAAATCTCGTTTGTCGAACGTGCGCCTTCAGTCTTACCACCCGTGTCGAATTTTTATCTTTTCCAACACCCTTGGAGCAACGGGGGGTGGCTTAAAGACAAACAATCAACAGCCCCGGAGGAACTCAGAATTTGGCTCTTCTCGTATTGTTTCTTTAAAGCTCCAAAAACATCTGGACACACACGTGTGACATTTAATGGATTTGCATGGACCGATACAAAGCCACCTGTTGCGAATAAATAATGCCTGATTCGGAGATATAGATATGCAGTGGTGAAGACAGTAAGCCTATATTATTTGCGGTGTATATTGGCAGAGTATATATGTGAATATATGCAGTGTATAAGCTAAATTACGTGCAGTGTATATATGCAGCCAGTACAATGATACACTGGTTTTAAATACTGTCAGCAAACTTTGTAACATCCATGTACGTTACAAGCGATCCCCGTTTAACTTTAAAACGGTTATTGTATGTCTTCCTGCATTCGTGGATGTGTTTTAAAGCTGTTATACTTAAAAATCTTTTTATTAAAAATTTATAGTAAATCCTACTGTATTATAATAAACTAGACGCTGATCGACCAGCATGGTCGCTTTTAAAAATTACATCCCTCTCTGTATGTACTATTTTTCAAAATTAAGATATCTACACTTTATCATTACATCAAATAAGAAATTGTTGGGGAAAAAAATTTTCCCTTAAAAATGGAGTAAAAATTCAGCAAGTACTAAACTATAGCGTGGATTACATCACTCTCTGTATGTACTATTGTTCGCAATTCAGATATCTACACTTAATCATAACAAATAATAAATTGTTGGGAAAATGTCTTCACTTATAAAATGGAGTAAATATTCAGCAAGTGCAGAAAATTAACTATTACTGGCTATCGGTTGCTATGCCGGCGACGATTAAGCCTAACCTCGCTATCATAATATACGCTCTCTCTTTCGCGCCTCTCTCTTAATGAATTACTTCTTCTTCGCTGTCTTTCTTGAGACTGTTCCCAATTTTCACTTGATCGTGCAGCTCGCTTTCCAGCATTCCTGATTTCAGTGCGTAAATCCATGTTGACACGCGGCTGCAAATTGCGGACGGCCGCTAATGTTTACATCTGGCAGTTGCAGCCGTTGCCATTCGGGATGTAGAAATATCGTCGATTTCTGTGCCGCATACCTACGCGTTTTATATATTTAGATTTATAATAATATATTAGATTATTTTAGTCAGTATCAAGCACATGCAAATCCGTAGAGCTATTTCAACAATAAGGAACGAAAAAGCCAATCCTTTGTTTGCTATAAGGGTGTGGCTATCAGAAGCTTTTACAGATTCGTATTTTGGGCTGAAATCGGCTTTTATAATCATCTTCTCGAGCCACCGGTATTGCAACTCCTAAAGCCCAAGCCTTTATCCGGGCCTGCCAGTAGGAAAATCTAATGGTGCATATACATTGGTGCAGAGTTCTCTGCCTGTGCCTTGGGGAATCCAGTGATTTATGTTCACTCTGTACTCTGTATATGCGTGGATCGCCTCCTCTGGCGGTCCATCAAAGAAAGGGTGGGGGGTCAGCGGGTCAAATGGTGTCGAGCGGGGTCGGGGGAGACACCAGATCAAAGAAACTCGAGGGACCTTGGGGGCGGGAATGGGGGTGGTTCTAAATACCGTGTCTAATGTTACCGTGACTAATGTGATGACAGGAGTCGGGGGTCTGCAGGCAGAGAACTCTGCACCAATGTATATGCACCATAAGTTTCTGGATTAGTAGATAGCACAGAAGTATCCATGCCTAGCTCGTGATTCGAACCCAGGCTCACGTGGGGATAGTTTGTGACTGAACAAAGTGTAAAATTGTATATGAAGAAACATGCATGCATATATATATAGTGTATGTGTGTGTGCAAGTGGACACTTTAAATGTGAAACTAACGAAACACTGTAATAATATATGTATTCCTATATCAGTTTTCAGTAATGTTGTTATAAATCACTTTTTTCGTTTAATTCGTTAGACAGCCTGGTTTGAATGTAACAAGCAGTTAATTAATTAAGATATTAATTAAAATCAGTTTGTTAATTACTCTATTTAAAAATGGTCCATGCGCATTAATTTTTGTCTCAGATATCTAATTTTCTCTCTTAAGCTAGCTTTATATAGTTATAATAAAAGTTAGTAGCAATATTTGATTTACAGTCATATTTATAAAAACTAGAAAAAAAATCGATAAAAATAGGTCATTTTATGCAAAATTTTATCAAAAAAAATTTTTTTATTGTAAAAATTTTAAGTTGTTTTAAAATAGTATAATGAATTGATTACTAAGTTTTATTCTAACATATATAAATAATCATTTTATGAAATTTTATGAAAATTCAATAAAATTATGGCTCCGGTATTTTTTGCGGACCGCACCGCCAAAAAAGACGATTATATGCGACTGTAGTAACCCCCCAAATTAATGCAAAGAAAGTCCCTCCTCATAACTCCTTACTGGGAGTTGTCTTTCTGGCTTCTTAATAAGGGATTCATGCATTATTCATGATTTATGCATTCATTATTCCTGCATTATTCATGCATTATCGGTGAATTATTTGTACATTAAGAAAAAAAAAAAGGCTTGAAGACGGTGTGATAATTGTTTGCTGATAATTAATTTGAAGGGCATTGTATATATACGTATATATATATATATATATATATATATATATATATATATATATATATATATATATACAATATATATAAATGATTCATGCATTATTCATGATTTATTCATGCATTATTCCTGCATTATTCAAGCATTATTGGTGCATTATTTATGCATGAAGAAAAAAATAAATTAGAAATCGGTGTGATGGATGTTTGCTGTTAATTAAATTAAAAGGCATTGTACATTATATATATATATATATATATATATATATATATATATATATATATATATATATATATATATATATATATATATATGTATATATTTATATATATATTTATATACATACATATATATACAGAGGCTGTTCACAATTACATAAAATTCTTGTGTTTTAAATGTTCTATTTGACATCCCTTATTCTGAACTATCTTTCGACACCGCAATTTCCAGGATAATAATGCCTTTTGAAGTGTCAGAAGAGGTATTCTATCCCATTCCTCCTGAACAGCTTTCCAGAGTACTGTAAGGGTTTTGGGACGACGTTTGGATAATGCAGATTTTAAAAGTCCGAAAGCACAAAAATCCATAGGTGATACATCGGGAGATTTAGTAGGGATATCAGTGAAGGGTATGGCCTTGATACCAGTTTTTTGTTCCATTTCTTTTAGGAAATTTACAGTGGATTTTGATGTGTGACTATATATACATACATATATATATATATATATATATATATACATACATATATATACATACATATATATATATATATATATATAATATATATATATATATATACATATATATATATACATATATATATATTACACTATATATATACTATATAATATAATAATATATACATATAATATATACATATATATATTAATTATATATATATATACATATATATATATATACCTATATATATATATACATATATATATATATATACATATATATATATATATATACATATATATAATATATATATATATACCATATATATATCTATATATATATATATATATATATATACATATATATATATACATATATATACATACATATATATACATATATATATATATACATCTATATACATATATATATATACCTATATATATATATATACATATATATACATATCTATATATACATATATATATATATATATATATTCTCTTATATATACATATCTATACATATATATATGTATACACATATATATATAATATATACATACATATATATATGTAGACATATTATATATATATATATATATATATAGACATATATATATACATATATATATGTATAACATCTATATATATATACATATATATACATATATATATATATACATATATATTACATATATATATATATACATAGATATACATATATATATATACATATATATATATATATATATATATATATATATATATATACATATATATATACATATATATATGTATACACATATATATGTATATATATATACATACATATATATATGTATACATATATATATACATATATATATATATACATATATATATACATATATACATACATATATATATATATACATATATATATATATATATATACATACATATATATATGTATACATATATATATATATATATATATACATACATATATATATGTATACATATATATATATATATATATATATATACATATATATATACATATATATATGTATACATATATATATATATATATATATATATATATATATATATATATATATATTTATATATATATACATATATATATACATATATATATATATATATATACATATATATATATATATATATATGTATACATATATATATATATATACATACATACATATATATATACATATATATATATATATATATATAACACAATACATGAACAGTGAATAGTCGTCAATCGAATTATTTATTAAGTTAGTTTAAAACGAATTATTTACTAAGTTTAGTTTAAAACTTTCTTTTAAACTAAAAAAAAATATCAAATTTATAATAATATTAGAAAATAATGATTATAATTTTTTTAATATAGAATTATTTTTATAAAAATTAACTTATTAATTATTTAACTTATTAATTATATACACTTTTAATATAATTAGCAGCAAACATCCATGCAGAACTAATGAAAGAATATTATTATATTTTTTTTTTCTTTTGTAAAATATTGTATAAAACAGAAAAATATACATATAATCTTTGAGACGCAGAAAGCAGAAAATATATGTACATTCTTTGAAACGCACGAAATGAATGAATATAATTATTTATTAAGATGCTGGGTAAGACCTTACACGAAAGAATTGGAATAGACACGCCCACCCTCTGAATATATTATTAACAACTAGCATCGCCCCCCTAAAAAAAATCCCGCCTCGAGATAAGAGCAAACCACAAATGAACGGCCAGCTTATTGGGGTATTGCATTCCACGCCAATTTCGGTTTTGGGAGCGAAACCTCGCCAAAACCTCACCAAAACGGTACTGATTTCGTACCCTAGCCAAAATTATAACACATGGAACATTTTGAACTTACCGAAACGACGTGAAAACTTGTTTTGAGAAAATGGCATTTAAAGTTTTAATTTGACTAACATTTCCATTGTTTCCGTTTGAAAAAAATACTTATAACTCGGATAATAATGATTGGATCAACATACTTTTTTTTAAAATTTAAAGCTGATGAGTTGCAGAATCATTTTCTGAAGGAAAAAAAATCGTTTTGGGGACATATTTTTGTCAATCTGAAGGTCCATTGTCGCCTTAAGGATTTCCATGTGTTATTTATTAATTAGTAATATGATGGGTTGCTCCCGTTTCACTTATTAGCAGAGTTTATTTTTATAATTAAACATCTACCATAGATTTGCTGTATGTTTTTCAATAATTTTCTGCTAAACACGTACTTATTTCATGTCTTCCTTAATTCTGAGTTCTCTGGATTTATTTTTTTAGCACTGTATTTGTAAATTGCTTGCAATTTAATCCCTTAACGACTTTCCGGTATCAAGTGGAGTAACCAGAATTTCTTTTTCGGGGGAGGGGGAAAGTAAAAGATTCACCTTGGAAGAAATTGAGTAAATTTATTTATTTATTATTTTTTGAGAAATTGAATTCGGGAGGGAAAGTAAAATGAGATTAATTACTATTTAAGACAAATTTGCTTTTGTCGTTCTAATGTCTCAGAGTAAATACTTTATAATGTCACAGAGCTTTTACTTTCTAGAATATGTGGCTCCGATATTGTAGAAAAACCAGATATATGGAGCCACGATTTTTATGAGACAACTAGCTGAAAATCCTCACTTCGCTACGGAGTACATTCAAATTAAATACAACGGTCAATGTATGCAATTAATGCCAAAAATATATATATATATATACATTTATAATAAATACGACGATCAATGTATACAATTGATGTAAAAATTATATATATATATATATATATATATATATATATATATATATATATATATATATATATAAAATCGTAAGGGATATTTATTTTTTTTTGGATAATATCCAATCGTCTGCTGCATTAGAAAGAAAAAAAATTTTTTTTTTTGGTTGTCTATTTCGTTGTTATCACGTGACGATAAATTTATTTAAAGTACCAGAAAAAGAAATCTCGTGATCAGCATTTAATAAATTAAATTCTAAAAATTAATCTTTAAAAATTCCACAAAAATCAGAAAATCGAGGTAAATATTCGAAAAAGACTTCATTTTAAAGGAATTTTTAGGATCTTTCCCGTGATATAAATTTTATAACCCTCAAATTATTATTTTAAATGCAAACTTAAAAACAGTTACAAAAACAACTTTAAAATTTAATTTAAAAAAATCTAAGAAGAATTTTTCAAAAATCTTTCTTAGTGCACCCCTACACCATAAGAAGAATTGCCATGCAAAATTTCAGCCCTATAGGTCCAGCGGTTTGGTCTGTGCGTTGTATGTCAGTGAGTCAGTTACGGAACTATTTTATATGTATAGACTCGAAATGGCGACTGTGAAAACTGGAACAAGAACTAAGCCTGATACAAGTTGTAACATGTTTAGCTTAATCTCCCCTCAATAATAGATGGGGTTCTTTGCAATGCTCTCTAAGATTTAGACATGTACAAATGAGCAAGCAAAAAAATATCACCCCCTCCCTCAAAACTTATATTGATAAGGTTCACTGAGAGATCGCCTTTGTTCATTGTGTCCAGTCCTGGTCAGTAGCTAACAAAGCATGAAACGGCCTGTTATGCTATTACTTTAGCAGTTTGGAGGAGACAGGAGAGTCGGGGGGGGGGGGGGGGGTCCCACAAATCAGAATTCTCCAAACACCTGTTAGCAACTTGGAATCGAAGCTCGGGTAAAGAAACCATTCGAATCAACCTGTTTTTGTTTCGTTTAGACCCCGCTATGATTCGAGGAGTCGACGTTGAACTTTTGACATGAAAGGCTTTTGCTTTTATTTGTTAGCCTTTTTTTTTTTGCCTTTGTTCCCGGTCCAATCCATAGCAACTAAGTTTCTATTCGTTGAGGTGGGAGCCAATCCGAGGACGAACTCACCCTTGGTGATCCGCAACAAAGAGTCTCTCCCCAACTTCTCCCAACCGCTGGGGAGGTCAAAGGTTAGAGAAAGTGGAACTGAGGAGAGGAGGTTCCTGGTTTCCCTGCGCGCAGACATTCTTCTTCATTGGTCTCCTACTGCAGACCTACCCAATAAACAAATAATAGGTTCTGGTAGTGTTATCTGACAACAGGCGACAGTCTCTGCCTTACATCTCAAGGCGTTACATCCCCCTTAAATTACCTTCCCTATATCTCTCCGAGCTATACAATTCGACATGATTTACAGCACTGGATGCATCGAAAAAGAGCATCACGACCTAGGGCTCCAGGGTATCCCTCTTAAGAGAAAAAAAATATCTCAATTAATTGCTGAAACAACGTTAGAGTTCCTAAATAATCAATGAAATTAATAATATAGAAAATAGCAATTACAATATATTTAGATATATAGATAATATAATAGTAATTAATAAAAGTAATAACCCTATAGACTTAAATTTTTACCTTCCTAATTTGGAACTAATTAAAAGTAGCCATGATAATATTAATGTAAACTTTCTAGATATTAATATTAAATTAAGTACTAACAATAAATTTACTTTTGACTTATACGATAAAAGATCTGACTATAATTTTAATATTGTTAAATTTCAAAATTATCTAACCTGTTTACATAAATCTGTTTTTAATAACATTATTGTAAATCAGTTAGTTCGTATAAATTGGCTATGTTCTAAAGACAATAGGTTTAAGCATATTATAGACTTGAAAGCTTAATTTTCAATCGTTAATAAAATACTTTTTATTCATCCACTCAAGTTCAAATACATTTTTTTAAACTTGTAGTGGATGACACTTGATGTTAATACAGTTTTTTCAAATATTAATTCATTAATTAAATTTAATTAATCGATTTTAGTTTTAGACCTAGAGCGTATCCTCTTGAATAGTAATTTCCCTGTTGTTACTCTGTAAACGGTAGCACTGCGGTAGCGCGGGCTCCTCCCGTCCTGTAGCTTGCGGGATCGAATCCCCAACCTGACAAACTTTTACTCTCTTTCCCCCCTCCTAATCTCGCACAGTAGGCAAGGTTCTGGCAGGCAATCCTTTTTTTCAATTCCTACTATTAGTTCACACTCAAATTTTTCTTTGTTGACCTAAGTAGGAATTGACTTTAAAAAATTTTGTTTTTATATTACTTGTTTAAAGTAAAGTACCTAGTCTGAAAACTAATATTTTTATCTACACGAGATGTAATCTTCATTTCGGTATACACGGCATCGAAAAACAGAGGTAACGTACACCGCAATGCACTAACTACACTGCAAAATTTTCAAACGATATCAGTTTTGTGTGTAATGGTGACGCTTGTGAAAACGTGAAAACCGTTGATTAAATCGAGAATTATTGTGTAAGAAGTTTAACCCTGGAATGCTGTTGATCATATTCAAAACTAACTAAAAAAGAAAACAGTATGCTGCAGTGCAGTCGCTGGTTTTAAAGTTTTAAATTATAGAATCAACTTTAAAGAAGTGTGGGATGTAATACGTGTAAAATACACTCGATTCTCTTTTTGCAAGGGCGATACGTTCCACAGCCTGACGTGCAAAAAGAAAAAAAAAAGCGTAAAAAGATACGGTGAACACATGGAAATTGAAGATAGGTTCCACCTAAGTATACTTGAAAATTATTAATTTTCATAAATGAAATTTGTATACGATCGACTGAACTTGAATAAATATGAAGAGCAAATCCACGAATCTTATTTTAATTGTGTTTAGACGGGTTATTTTTTTAATTAAAAAAGGAAATATTTAATGCCAACACATCTACAAGTGTATCTTGAAGAAAATTAACCTCTTGTGTTTCTTCTGTTTCACTGGTTTTGAATACGAATTCGGTTATCAGACTATGTGATTTTGTTTTTGCTTCTTCTTTATGTGACTCTTCATAACGTGCCATACTCAATTTTAAATCACGTCGTAATGGCACAGCCGGTTTGACATCGTCATCATTTGTAAGAAAATTATTTCCAAATTTATGGCCTAGTTGCAGGCCTTCTAAATAATTCTACTTGCAGACAGTGGAACCACTCCTTCACCATCACTACTTAATCATCTATATTCCCTAAAAAACTCTCTGCTATTACTGCACGGAATATAAGCTACACTGCAACGCAATATTTTATATTCTTTTTGGATTTTTAAATCGTGTTAAAGTTCAGAAAAATGTGTAAAAAAAAAGTGTAAAAAAAAGAATAGAATAGTTTCGAAAAGAATAGTTTCGAAAATTGTCATGTCATAAAGAGTGGAAGAAAGAAACTGAGATACTTCCCTATCTTCAGGATAATTTATTTATGTTGCTGAAAATGCTCTCCATTAGCCACTACACACATTTGCACTCTGGACTGGATTTCTCGCTGCACATTGGTGCAACGGCGCCAAGTGATGTTGAAAATCACGACCAAACATATGTTCATTTGTTTACATTCTGTTTTGAGTATTAATGTGCGCAAGGTGTCTTTTCTTACTGAATGGATGATGCTGAACAACTTTGTAACTGACTTTTTTCCCGTATCTCGTACCATTTTTGAGATAAAAACGCTAATTCCAAAATTTGCCGATAGATGGCGTTGTAAGTTGTCTCATTGAGTAGCGCATAGCCTTTTTACTATACCTAGACATCAACTTTATGACCTAAGCTGTCACCGTTTAGAAGTTAAGGGGGGGGGGGGTAACGGATATAGGTCGGAACTCTGTATGTAGTGAGTGTATTTATTTATTGTGAACAACGCAGAGTGTAAATTAACAGATTATACTCAAAGGCATAGGAGTGGGGATTATATAATTCACAAGCTGCTAACCTCAGATGGCCAGGATGAGAAAATTTATGAAGACCTCGATGAAACTTGAAAAAAATGTTCAATTTCTTTGAAAATTTCTTATAATTCTTATTTTTCTGCTAGGGGGACATTTGGAATTATCCTATCACCAACGCCCTTAAATTACCAAATGGCAAATGCTCTCATAAGCCAGCCATTTTTGAAAATTTCTTAAAATTCTTATTTTTCAGCTAGGGGGACATTTGGAATTATCCTATCACCAACGCCCTTAAATTACCAAATGGAAAATGCTCTCATAAGCCAACCATTTTTGAAAATTTCTTATAATTCTTATTTTTCAGCTGGGGGACATTTGGAATTATCCTATCACCAACGCCCTTAAATTACCAAATTTCAAATGCTCTCATAAGCCAGCCATTTTTGAAAATTTCTTATAATTCTTATTTTTCAGCTAGGGGGACATTTGGAATTATCCTATCACCAACGCCCTTAAATTACCAAATGGCAAATGCTCTCATAAGCCAGCCATTTTTGAAAATTTCTTATAATTCTTATTTTTCAGCTAGGGGGACATTTGGAATTATCCTATTATCAACGCCCTTAAATTACCAAATGGCAAATGCTCCCATAAGCCAGCCATTTTTGAAAATTTCTTATAATTCTTATTTTTCAGCTAGGGGGCCATTTGGAATTATCCTATCACCAACGCCCTTAAATTATCAAATGGCAAATGCTCTCATAAGCCAGCCATTTTTGAAAATTTCTTATAATTCTTATTTTTCAGCTAGGGGGACATTTGGAATTATCCTATCACCAACGCCCTTAAATTACCAAATGGCAAATGCTCTCATAAGCCAGCCATTTTTGAAAATTTCTTATAATTCTTATTTTTCAGCTAGGGGTACATTTGGAATTATCCTATCACCAACGCCCTTAAATTACCAAATGGCAAATGCTCTCATAAGCCAGCCATTTTTTCAAAACTTGAAGTCCCCATGTATATGTGGAATCTAATTGAAGAATCCTGTCGAAAAAAACAACTGTTTATTGAGTTTTATATTTAAATATTTATTATACAAAGATATTTTTTAATTGTTTAATGTGGATGAAGCGTTAAAAATATCCCTACTCAAGCTAAAATGCGTTAAATATTAATTCCCATAAACCATCATTATTCTCTCTGAAAGTGATCATTTCAATCGTGGTTGCGTTATTTCGTGTTTCGGTCGAAAAAGGCAAAGGATAGGCGAAATTTATTTCTAGAATTCGTCAAAGTTTTTTTTTCCTTATCGAGCAATCTGTCGTTTCCTTTCATAAAACAAATAAGTTCATGGTCGCCAGCATGTTCGCAGAGTTACAAATCAGTTTCGTGGGAAAAACTTATATTTTGTCTAAATAAGGCTGTTTAAAGTACCGGCAATGCGTACTAGAGGTGTGCGAGAGTGATATCCAATACCGCCCCATACCATAATACCCAGTGCAGGACCAGTGTGGCGGTGCATAACGCAGCTGTTCAGCATCCTCTCTTCACGGTGTCTCCAGACTCGAATGCGACCATCGTGGTGTTGCAGACAGAAGCGTGACTCGTCAGTAAAGACACTTTCATTCCATTCTGCCGTCCACATCCTTCTGTCATCGCACCATTGGCGGCGGAGACGTCTGTGGTTCTGCGTCAAGGGTAGACAAAGCAATGGACGTCTTGCGGACAGACCACTCTGCTGTAAACGGCGTCGAATGATACGCGCAGACACTGGATGATGCGTTACAGACTGCATCTGCTGTGCTATGGTTCGTGATGTGACTGAGCGATCCGTCACTGCCATGCGCACAATTTGCCTCTCATCACGTGAAGTGGTGCGCTGAGGTGGATGTGATCGAACACGCCGGTCCGTCTTACCCTCCTGCATCCAACGATCACATATCCGCATTACAGTTGTTTGGTTTCGTCCAACACGACTACCGATTTCCCTGAAAGATAATCCACAATCTCGGTAGGCCACTATCCTTCCTCTGTCGAACTCGGATACTTGATCAAAAGATGATCGCTGTTTTCGACGAGGCATAATTGATCATTTTTTTTTGAAAAAAATACAAGAAAAACACAATTGCCGAACTTGAAATCGTCGAAATCTCCAAGCCTTAAATAGCGCTTTGAAGTGGCGCCACAGGCGCGCGTGATGTGCGTCTGCGCTGAAATTCTAATCATTTGCATATCTCACCTCCGCTAATGCATGTTGTAAATTTCATGTTATTTGCATGTTTCCTTCAGGGTGTTGCATTTACAGAGGCCAGCAGTGTATAATAGCCGTTGTCTCTGTATAACACTTCCGGGCTGTACCCATCTTTCAATTGAAGCCCTCAGTAAACAAACAGCCGGTTAGGCTTAATTTCAATTTCAGATGTGGATCAGAACTTTTTCTTACCTAAAAACTAATATCTTCTCCATCAAATCACGTTTGTTCAGCCTATTTTTCTATAAAACATTCAGAACAAAAAAAAAAAAAATTGGATGTTTTTAGCTGTATATTTAACAGTTTTTAAAAATCTGTTTACTTTTGCGATGTATTCTGAAAGTAAACGAACTTGAATGTGAATGAATCAAGTAACTCAAGTATTCATATCGCGTAGTGAGCTGTAAAAAACTGGATGTCAGTCTACTACTCCAATCGCATGAAAAACTAAATAAATAAAAAATAACGAAAGGGTTTGCTTTTACAAGGTGTGGATTAAATGCAATATTGTTAGATAATTCGGGATATTTTTTAACTTTCATATACTTTTTCCATTATGACGTCATTATTAGTATTATGACGTCAAAATGACGGGTTACCTTCTAGTTTCCAAAAATAATCATATATAGGACAAAAAAGGAAAACTATTGAGAAGTTTTAAAGGAAGTACATGGGCACCATGTATAGGGCAAAAAAAGGAAACTTTTGAGAGGTTTTAAAGGAAGTACATGGGTACCATCTATATTGCAGAAAAGGGAAACTATTTAAAGGTTTTAAAGGAAGTACATGGGCACCATGTATTGGGCAAAAAAAGGAAACAATTTAGAGGTTTTAAAGGAAGTACATGGGTACCATCTATATTGCAAAAAAGGGAAACTATTTAAAGGTTTTAAAGGAAGTACATGGGCACCATGTATAGGGCAAAAAAAGGAAACAATTTAGAGGTTTTAAAGGAAGTACATGGGTACCATCTATATTGCAGAAAAGGGAAACTATTTAAAGGTTTTAAAGGAAGTACATGGACACCATGTATTGGGCAAAAAAAGGAAACTATTGAGAGGTTTTAAAGGAAGTACATGGGTACCATCTATATTGCAGAAAAGGGAAACTATTTAAAGGTTTTAAAGGAAGTACATGGACACCATGTATTGGGCAAAAAAAGGAAATTATTGAGAGGTTTTAAAGGAAGTACATGGGTACCATCTATATTGCAGAAAAGGGAAACTATTTAAGGTTTTAAAGGAAGTACATGGGCACCATGTATTGGGCGAAAAAAGGAAACAATTTAGAGGTTTTAAAGGAAGTACATGGGTACCATCTATATTGCAAAAAAGGGAAACTATTTAAAGGTTTTAAAGGAAGTACATGGGCACCATGTATAGGGCAAAAAAAGGAAACAATTTAGAGGTTTTAAAGGAAGTACATGGGTACCATCTATATTGCAAAAAAGGGAAACTATTTAAAGGTTTTAAAGGAAGTACATGGGCACCATGTATTGGGCAAAAAAAGGAAACTATTGAGAGGTTTTAAAGGAAGTACATGGGTACCATCTATATTGCAGAAAAGGGAAACTATTTAAAGGTTTTAAAGGAAGTACATGGGCACCATGTATAGGGCAAAAAAGGGAAACAATTTAGAGGTTTTAAAGGAAGTGCACGGGTACCATCTATATTGCAAAAAAGGGAAACTATTTAAAGGTTTTAAAGGAAGTACATGGGCACCATGTATAGGGCTAAAAAAGGAAACAATTTAGAGGTTTTAGAGGAAGTGCACGGGTTCCGGTTAGAGTCTGGACAAACGTCACTGAATACTCTCGTGTCTACACCGAGTATGGGAGCGTTAAATCTATCGTCCGGAAAGTTCCTCCGTCGGATTTGTAGGGGGTGGGACGACAGTACGAGCCCTAAAGATGTCGCTCATGGGAATGCTCGGTCTAATCTGTGGTGGCACGGTGGCAGAAGTCGGACTCCAACCCTTGTTATGCCCAATAGGAAGTGCTAAACCGAGCCACACCAATTCAGCTTGCGAAATGAAGCCCATATTGTTATTTAAATAGAGTTTAAGAGGGTCCAGGACACACATTTTTATATTTAATTCTTTACAAGCCTTTCCTGGCAATTTTTTTCTCTCTCAAATATGTCCTTACGCAAAAATCGTGATACAACTCAAAAATACACGAAAACTACAGCATTTTGTTTTAAAGAAAATTTAAATGAAGAATTTAAAGCATCAGTACCTTCGGCTATAACAGCTGAACCAACGGATTTATTTGAATACTCTTCTTTGACCTAAGTGAATAGAAAAATATTTCGAAACCGTTTGTCTGCAGAACTTATAAAAAAAAATTATTTATAAAACTTAACAGCAAGAATTTCTTTTTATAAGTAACTAGCTGAAAACCCGCGCTTCGCTACGGAGTACATTCAAATTAAATACAACGGTCAACGTATGCAATTTATGCCAAAAAATAAATATATATATTTATAATAAATGCGATGATCAATGCATACAATTCATGTAAAATATATATCTATCTATATATATATATTTATAAAAAAATCGTAAGGGATATGCATTTTTTTTTTATAATATCCAATCGTCTGCTGCATTACAAAGAGAAAAAAATATTTTTTTTGTCTATTTAGTTGTTACGCACGTGACGATAAATTTATTCAAAGTACCAGAAAAAGAAATCACGTGATCACGCATTTAATAAATTAAATTCTAAAAATTAATCTTTAAAAATTCACCAAAAATCAGGAAATGGAGGTAAAAATTCGAAAAAAATTTCATTTTGAAGGAATTTTTATGATCTTTCTCGTGATATAAATTTTATAACCCTCAATGTATTATTTTACATGCAAACGTAAAAAAAGTTTAAAAAACAGCTTAAAAATTTAATTTTAAAAAATCTAAGAAGAATTTTTGAAAAATCTTTCTTAGTGCAACCCTACACTATAAGAAGAATCGCCATGCAAAATTTCAGCCCTTTAGGTCCAGCGGTTTGGTCTGTGCGTTGTATGTCAGTCAGACAGTCAGTCAGTGAATGAATGAGTCAGTTACGGAACTGTTTTATATATATAGATAAGTAATTACTGCTTCGGCGAAAATATTTTCAGAATTTTAACTCGAAATCTAAAATCCTGTTGATTTATTAATGAAAGCAAAACAAAGGAACGCTGTATAAAATTTTATAGAGGTACCTATAGCAGGGAATTTTAGACCCACATTCAGTAAAAGGCATTTCAAAAATAACTCTATTGTGAAATAAGTAGACTAATTGTACTGTCTGTACATAGCTTGGCGTACAGCGCATATAAATATTGAATATGGCAATGAACTCGTCGTTGCAGAGACATACGATTTATGTTTTTCATGTAAAATGTAAACAATAGAAATAAACAAAATTAAAATTCAAGCATAGACTGCTAAATCACTATAACAAAACTTATCCTGCAAAGAAAACATTTTCAATAGAGGATAGAGCAGAAGCTTCATATCACCATAATGAAAAAAACAAATAAATAATCCAACAGAGATAGATAAAAATAATACGAAAATAGACAAAAAAAACAAACAGAAATCAAGCACTCTGGGCATCCACGCACCAACGGCAAGATTCTGTATAAGTGCCGGAACTGAACCATAAAACAACAGAGGTAACCGACAGGTCTCGTCATCAGGGAGCCTAACCATGTCAATTACCTCAAGGGGAACTTTCTGAATAGGATGCAGGTAAGCCCAAAAGAC
Organism: Dolomedes plantarius; assembly: GCA_907164885.2. Lineage (NCBI taxonomy): Eukaryota > Metazoa > Arthropoda > Arachnida > Araneae > Dolomedidae > Dolomedes > Dolomedes plantarius. Next base: position 138,113,687 of record OU015500.1, on the reverse strand, counting down.
ATCCCAAGGCCCCGAGTCCCCCAAAGAAGCAATAAGTCAAGAAGAAAATGAAAAGACAAACACAACTTACAGTATGGGCTCAACGCACCTTACATGCAAGCACACAAAAATCCTAATGCAAAGTAAACACCCCAATTCCGTAAGTGACGGTTATGGCGAAACAAGAAATGGTTATGAGCCAAGAAATTGAAAAATGTACTGTTTTTTGAGAATTTTATGTCCCAGATCCCCTTACATAAAATAGTAATAAATTTATATAGATTTTCTAAAAAAAAAATATAAATAAATTTAAAAAAATCTTTTATATCCTTCCTGCTTACGAATGTTATTTATATTATTTAGGGCGATTTTAACTTGGTTCCTTACGTTATTTTTTCCCGTGACGTATGAATAGTTCACGAAACAGACAATTCACCCACAAATAATCTCGCGATGACAGTGTAATGATCCAGTCCAATCTCCATACGTTGCTCTCGATTTTCCCCCAGACATAGGGAATGGCATTAAAAAGGGAAAAGCAACTTATCCTCTTTTAAATAAAAATATCTTAAGGGAACTCACGACACTTAAATCTTTAAAACATTCGATTTTTTGAAAAAAATATATGTTAAAGCCTGATCATTTCTGAACAAAATAAAGCAAACCGCATGAAAGTATTCCGCTTAGTTCCGGAGATATTGATATTCTAAATATTTAATTACTGATCAAGTTTATGGTAAGAAAAATTTTAAACTCTTTTTTCTCAAAATGTAATTTTGCATCATTCCGCAACTGATATCTCAAAAACTGTGAAAGATAATGCCATGACATTTTTATCACTGCATAATCATGTTATTTTATTGCGTCTGAACTAGAATTATTGCAATCACTGCACATTTTGTCATTTTTTCAGGGGTAAATTAATGCAAAAATTTAAGGAAAAATTTTAAGTATATTTTGAGGAGTTTTAAAAAATTGAAAAAATATTTTAATGTTCAATGTTTTATGTTTAACTAGCTGAAAACCCGCGCTTCGCTACGGAGTACATTCAAATTAAATACGACGGTCAACGTATGCAATTTATGCCAAAAAATAAATATATATATTTATAATAAATGCGATGATCAATGTATACAATTGATGTAAAATATATATCTATCTATATATATGTATTTATAAAAAAATCGTAAGGGATATGCATTTTTTTTTTGGATAATATCCAATCGTCTGCTGCATTAGAAAGAGAAAAAAATATTTTTTTTGTCTATTTAGTTGTTACGCACGTGACGATAAATTTATTGAAAGTACCAGAAAAAGAAATCACGTGATCGGCATTTAATAAATTGAATTCTAAAAATTAATCTTTAAAAATTCATCAAAAATCAGGAAATGGAGGTAAAAATTCGAAAAAACTTTCATTTTGAAGGAATTTTTATGATCTTTCTCGTGATATAAATTTTATAACCCTCAATGTATTATTTTAAATGCAAACGTAAAAAAAGTTTAAAAAACAGCTTAAAAATTTAATTTTAAAAAATCTAAGAAGAATTTTTGAAAAATCTTTCTTAGTGCACCCCTACACTATTAGAAGAATCGCCATGCAAAATTTCAGCCCTTTTAGGTCCAGCGGTTTGGTCTGTGCGTTGTATGTCAGTCAGTCAGTCAGTCAGTGAATGAATGAGTTAGTTATGGAACTGTTTTATATATATAGATTGTATTTTGAATTATTTATTTTAAATATAAAACAGGAATTATACTTTTAAGTGTTAAATTAATTTCATAGTTCTGCGCGCAAGCCAATATACAATAAAAAATACTTAAAAAACAAGGTATATCTAAAGCATTTAAAAAAGAATTTTAAATTATTTTGAGAGCTGAAAATTTGTTTATTAAAATAAATATATTAATTTATCATAATAAATATATTAATCTATATATATAAAACAGTTCCGTAACTGACTCATTCATTCATTCATTCATTCATTCATTCACTGACTGACTGACATACAACGCACAGACCAAACCGCTGGACCTAAAGGGCTGAAATTTTGCATGGCGATTCTTCTAATAGTGTAGGGGTGCACTAAGAAAGATTTTTCAAAAATTCTTCTTAGATTTTTTTAAATTAAATTTTTAAGCTGTTTTTTAAACTTTTTTTACGTTTGCATTTAAAATAATACATTGAGGGTTATAAAATTTATATCACGAGAAAGATCATAAAGATTCCTTCAAAATGAAATCTTTTTCGAACCTTTACCTCCATTTCCTGATTTTTGGTGAATTTTTAAAGATTAATTTTTAGAATTTAATTTATTAAATGCCGATCACGTGATTTCTTTTTCTGGTACTTTCAATAAATTTATCGTCACGTGCGTAACAACTAAATAGATAAAAAAATATTTTTTTCTTGCTAATGTGGCAGACGATTGGACATTATTTTGTCTATAAAAATATCCCTTACGATTTTTTTTATAAATATATATTTTTTTCCTACGTCAATTGTATATATTGATCTTCGTATTTATTATAAATATATATATATATATTATTTTTTGGCATTAATTGCATACATTGACCGTTCTATTTAATTTGAATGTACTCCGTAGCGAAGTGCGGGTTTTCAGCTAGTTTATCATATACATAAAATTTGGAAAAATTGGGAGTAAATTAAAATAGTTACAAAGAGTCAAAAAGTATGAAAATATGCCTTATTTCCTCGACTTAAGGGTCGTGTGTCCCCTTAAACTACGCCTTTCGGGTATCTTTAAATTTTCTCAAGGACCATTAGCATTCATTGTTCATTGAGCAAAATATTGGCGTATTTTATCCAGCTGGAAGAATTCCCTCTGGTATTAAATTACTTTCAAGTGTAAACAGCGCTCTAATGATAACAATTAGGGATTCTCGATACGCATCCCTCTCTCAACAAACCAGTTCATTTCTCTCCTTGTGCACCCGAAAGCATCAAACGAATCGGCGTCGGACCCAATATGTTTGACGCGCTCTGCTTTCGTCCGTATTAACTGCCTCACTTGATCCCTAAACCCTGTGGGCGAGTTTATCAGATTGGGGACCGCGTCAATGGATTTGCATCAAACCGCAGCGCTGCTCCCTGTTGAACCAGGGGGGCAGATCTCTGAGCTGCTATTAGGGTGTCTGATTACCATGTCTCGGTCATCACGGACCCTTGTAATATGCAGCTGTATCTCGGCAAATTGTATTAGTAGTTGAAACAGATACAGCGTCTTCAGAAATGGAAATGCCAAGTCCGTGTTGGTTATAGGATTTTAAAGCGGCGCGGGCGATATAATCGGAGCCCTGAATCTGTGCCTAGACACAGCTGTATCAGAGAGAGAGAGAGAGATTGGGGATGGGGAAAGGAATATGATACAGGCTTCGTTTTAATTCGGAGGCACTAACACCATCTAAATTGTAAGGAGATGCCATGTTGTATTTTCCGTTTTGTAATCCCCATTCAGTGGTGGTTCTATGAATGTGGTCCAAGAGGGAAGATTTGTAGGCAGAGAATATCATTGTATAGATATTCTGTTTCTGGTTATAGTTTTTTCTGTTTCTGTTTCTGTTTATTGTTTCTGTTTATTATTGCATTCTTTTGTACTTTTATTTTTATGTAAGCATTTTTATAGGAAATATGAAAATAATAAATAATAATAAATAATAATAAATAAATAATAATAATAAAATAATAATTAATAATAAATAAATAATTTTTTTATATTTTTAACCGATATAAATATTTTTTTATTTAACCGATAGCTAGAGTTTGTTTTGGGAGATACACATATACCTCGCTACATATATGGCCGCTCTTTACACGTCATTTCGCTATAACGTAAAAAATTTATTAAAATTTATAAAATTTATTTGTTATTATTTCTTAAATAATAAATAATAAATAATAATAAATAAATAATAATAATAAAATAATAATTAATAATAAATAAATAATTTTTTTATATTTTTAACCGATATAAATATTTTTTTATTTAACCGATATCCAGAGTTTGTTTTGGGAGATACACCTATACCTCACTATACGGCCGCTCTTTATACGTCATTTCGCTATAACGTCCTTTTTTATATAGGGCACTTTTTCGATTCACGGCCCACAATGTTTCGTTATACGGCCACAACATTGAAAGTGATGATGGCAGCATAATATAACTTAGTGATTCTTCATGTTAATGTTCGTCATCACATTAAAACAGTTTTTGGTACAGATGTAGTATACGCAACGAACGCCAAGGGGCGATTTTTCGCCAAATCTGATGGTTGTTTGGCGGTTTTTATATTCTGGCAGGGAGGATTTTTAGATCGGATGGTATTTTTTTGCGATAAGCTTTGTTTTACTGACCGCTACAGCCAGCGGAAGCTTTTTTTTTACTGTACAACAGCCAGCGGCATGTAGCGAAGCCAGCGGCTGGGGATTTTCTGTAATGTTTTTGGACGGATGCGTAACGGAGCGTAGCGGAGTGAAGCAAGGGTATCTGAGCGAAGCGAAGATCCCGTGTGCGCCTACGAGTTTCATAAAGCCAGCAGTATGTTTGTTTTCCAATTTATTGTTTACATTTCGCAGTTTAAGCCTAACAGGTCTCCGAACGGGATTTTGGCGCCAACTTTTCGCCAAATTGGCGATGGCCGTTGCGTATACTACATCTGTTCCCAGTTTTTAAACAGTTTGTTTTATGTTTTTCAATTCCTACTATTAGTTCACACTCTCTCTATATATATCTTGTTCAAATTTTCAATCGTTAATAAAAGTACTTTTTATTCATCCACTCAAGTTCATATACATTTTTTTAAACTTGTAGTGGATGACACTTGATGTTAATACAGTTTTTTTCAAATATTAATTCATTAATTAAATTTAATTAATCAATTTTAGTTTTAGACCTAGAGCGTCTCTTGCTCTTGAATAGTAATTTCCCTCTTGTTGCTGTGTAAACGGTAGAACTGCGGTAGCGCGGGCTTCTCCCGTACTGTAGGTTGCGAGATCGAATCCCCAACCTGACAAACTTTTTCTCTCTCTTTCCCCCCCTCCTAATCTCGCACAGTTAGCAAGGTTCTGGCAGGCAATCCTTTTTTTTTAATTCCTACTATTAGTTCACACTCAAATTTTTCTTTGTTGACCTAAGTAGGAATTGACTTTAAAAGATTTTTTTTATACATTACTTGTTTATTATATGTTTACATATATATGTGCATATGATTTCTTTTGTTTTTTTGTTTATATGTTTATTTTTTGAGTTTCTGTTTATTATTGCATTCTTTTGTACTTTTATTTTTATGTAAGCATTTTTATAGGAAATAAAAAGAAGCTTTATGAACTAAACACTATATTATTTATAAAAAATTGGAACAGATACAATTGAATTTGTATGGGTTGGTATCAAAATAATTGATTCGTTATACGGCTTTTCGCTTTACGCCCAACTTTTCCGGAATGTATCTAGGCCGTAAAGCGAGGTATGGGTGTAATTCGATACAGGCTAAACAATGAAGAACATCAACTTATACGTGAAAATACAGCACAACTTAAAAGAGTAGAAACAGAACACTTATTTTTTGGTGTTGAGCTGTGAAATCGATTTTCTGTGCATAGAAATATTTTGGCAAACAGGGTACGGCAGAAAGAACGTTCCGAGGGTATAAATAATAAATTAATTAATAAATAAAATAAATAATAATAATAAAATAATAACTAATAATAAATAAATAATTTTTTTTCTTAGGTATAAAATATTTCTTTCTCTATCTTGCTTTTTATTTTTGTTATTGACGCTCCAGATCAGAACGTTCTTTCTGCCGCACCCGTATATATATATATATATATATATATATATATATATATATATATATATATATATATATATATATATATATATATATATATATATATATATATATATATATATATACACAAGCTACTGGAGTAAAAAATATATAAATAATATTACGTTTAGTAAATGGAAATAGTCTTTTATTATACATTTTTAATGCAGTTTATTTTAAAGTGTAAGCTACACGCAGCTGAGATTAGCGCCTGACTATTCATATAAGTACTTTGCAAAGAATACAGGGCCGTTAATTGTTTCATTTGTACCAATTACAAATTTCTTTGAAAAGAAATTGATTTCCCTATTGACTGATCTTAGATGGCAGACACAAAGGTCGCTTCTCAGCATGAACACTGCCGTGGCGAGAAAAATGTATTTACACGCGTGGAGTATGGCGTGAATGTGTAAATATCGCCAAACATGTTTACCAAACATACATTAATACATCGCCAAACATACATTAATACATGAATTCTCTTAGTCATTATTTCTCCGGTGAATGTATCTCACCATATTTCAGAGTAAGAAAGACGCATAACGAGTATTAGTACAGTTCTTTCTGTACAATAATCGTTAAAAAGAGAACCCCTACGCAATAAGCCAAGGCTGGCAAAATGACTATTTAGCATGCCTTGGCTTAGTGTGGTGGATCTCTTACTCTGCTCCTGTATTTGCTGTGGAAATTGGGAATAAATTTAGTGTACAGTTACTTATAGTAAATATCTTGAGGTTTTTCTATTCTCTGATTAGTTTTACAAGTGTTAGTGCTACTTTTAAAAATTTATTTATGTGATTTTGTGTGTACGAGGTGTCTGCGTTTTCAATCAATTACTTCATTTCATATGAGTTCATATAAATTTGTCATCTCGAAAAATCAGTGTTTGATTCCTTAACATAACGTAATTAAATTCAAAATACCGTATTTTTCGGACCATAAGACGCATCTCATATTTATGGGAGGATATTTAGAAAAGAATATTTTGTATTTTGTTAGGTAATATAAAGATATTTTAAATTTCTTACTTAATAAAGATAAAAAATAAATATTATAAAACATATATATATACTAAATATTATATATATATATATATATTCATACTCATCGGAAACAATCCATTGGTTTTTAGACAGTATTGACACCGCTGATGAAGAGATGCTGTCTAAAACCTCTTTCATACTTTTCTTTCCTGTTATTTGTTCCTGGCTGCAAGTAGCTTTAGGGATATTACTGGTTTTCTCTATCATCTATTTCTTATATATATATATATATATATATATATATAAGAATAAGATGAAAGAGAAATATATATATATATATATATATATAGATAGATAGATAGATATATAGATAGATAGATAGATAGATAGATATATAGATAGATATATAGATAGATAGATAGATAGATAGATATATATATATATAGATAGATAGATAGATAGATAGATAGATACATAGATAGATAGATAGATAGATGGATACTTATAGATAGATAGATATAGATAGATGTAGATGTAGATAGATATATAGATAAAATATTGTTTTTTTTTTAACGTTACCTTCGGACCCTAAGAGCCTGTTCCCATAGAATCCGTCAGAGTAAAAAATTTTAATCAATCATTTATTGACTCATCATTTCAGTATTGATGATACTTTTCAGTATGATCAATCATTTATTGACTCATTTAACCAATCAGCGCCAACTTAATCTTTAGCGCTGACGGATTCTATGTGAACGGGCCTTTAGACGCATCCCAATTTTGAGTCGATTTTTCAGTGCAAAAAGGTGAGTCTTATGGTCCGAAAAATACGCTATATTTAAACCACTTTTTTCACTGTTTCTTTACCACATCGTAAAGGTTGGTTGGCTGGGAGCGCAACGGTCTCTTTTTTTTTTTTTGGAGGGGGGGGGGGGGAATACACGAGGGCTAATTAGATCGGGACCTACATCTTGAAGCCTATTCCGTATGGCTACAAACATCCATGCCAACAGCGGGACTCGAACCCACAGACTCTGGTACCGAATACCAGCCGGCATCGTAAAAGAAAATGAAGGCAATAGGTAAAGTGTTCCAACTGAATCAATCTGAAATACTGCTTAACTTTACCTGATGTTGCGTTAGAAAAGGGCGTATTTAGTTAACGGATGATTTTTTTTTTATGCAATCACATATTTACACGGGTATGGAAGGTAAATTTATTCTCTACTAAAAATTTATTTATTCAATTTGAAAGATTTATTCAATTATATACCGTAAAATCTTGACTATAATACGCACACGTGCAGGACCGCCCACAAGAGGGGGCAACTGGGGCACTTTACCCCAGGCCCCCAATTGCCGGAGTGGCCCAAAAATTTTTTTTTAAATTTATTTATTAGATTTCCTCCGACAGAAAATTCTGAAATTTGTACCATACTTCAGAATTCAAAATAATCTCCTGAAAAAAGCCCTCCCCCCAAAAAAAAAAATTAAAAATTATTCGATTAATCATATTTCTTGGGGCCCCCAACAGAAGTTTGCCCCAGGCCCCGTAAAGTCTCTGGGTGGCCCTGCACACGTGTGCAATACGCATGCTTGATTTTGCTCGAAATTTACGGAAAAAATTAAAATTCGACTATAATACGCACCCATAACTTTTCAATATTTTATTTAAAAATTGCACAAACACTTATTAACACAAATAAAATTTGTAATAAAAATAAATGAAAACGTCAAATTTGGTAGCAAAAAAAACTTAAATTTTTCATTCAAAACAAACGATACTGTCATATTATCAGTTTTAATCACTTTCCCTAGAATACAACTCGTATAATACGCACCCTCATTTTTTGCGGACAAAAATGTGAAAAAAAAAGTGCTTATTATACTCAAGATTTTACGGCAAGTAATTCTTTTAGTAAAACGAGTTTTCCTTTTCAATATACAGAGACATAAAAACTGAAAAGTAAATATTTAAGCGATCTCAAATAAGCTTAATATATTGTATAAAACTGGTAAAAATGATTAACTGTTTGCTTGGAATATTAAGCTTGCCTTTTCTAATCAAGTTTTCCACTTTTCAGAGATATGTCAGTTTTTTGACTTTCAAAGGGTATATCTGAATAACTCTTCGTGTTTACTTTCGCTTTCATTACTTTTCGATTCATGTCGAAAAGACGACACATTCAGTATTGTCCACCTTGGTGACAAGTAAATAGGGGAGAGTGGACAAACAAAACCCCAGAGATAGTCTCCTCCTCTGCCTAACCCTTCGACAAAACGGCAGGGGAGATGACAGGCAGCATAATCTCCCGAGAACTAATTTACGCGAGGAAAAGCGTACAAATGCTTCTAAAGATTTCAAAAGGGTGAAACGTATGAATTAATCACTGATAGTCATTTAAACGAAGAAAAAGTATCAATGTTTTCAAAAGATTTCAAAAGCATAAAACATATGAATTAATCACTGATAGTCATTTAAACGAAGAAAAACGTATCAATGTTTTCAAAAGATTTCCAAAGGATAAAGCATATGAATTAAATCCCTGATAGTCATTTAAACGAAGAAAAACGTATCAATGTTTTCAAAAGATTTCAAAAGGATAAAGCGTATGAATTAATCACTGATAGTTATTTAAACGAAGAAAAACGTATCAATGTTTTCAAAAGATTTCAAAAGGATAAAGCGTATGAATTAAATCACTGATAGTCATTTAAACGAAGAAAAACGTATCAATGTTTTCAAAAGATTTCAAAAGGATAAAGCGTATGAATTAATCACTGATAGTCATTTAAACGAAGAAAAACGTATCAATGTTTTCAAAAAATACCAGAAGGAAAAAATGTACAAATTGAATAACCGATAATAATTTATACGAGGTAAAGCATAGAAATGTTTTCAAAAAATATCAAAGTAGGAATTAAATTACTGATGGTTTTGTTACAGAAAAAAATTACATTTTTTTTTAAATTATCCGATTTGGTCGAAAAGGAATGCGAATTCACGAAGTTTGTTTACACATTTTTTTTTAATGTGCTAATAGTTTAGCTTGAATTAAACGAGGGCTTAGATTGCTTGATACACAATTATATATACCTATTACAAATATTGGATAGCTTTATCAATATCTTTGGCATCAAAGAGACATCGGGTGCCCAGGGCAGCCATCAGTACATTGAGAAGATGAGGAAATTCGTCTTTCGGCACATTCTGCTCCTTCGGGTAATTTTTTCAATTCCTACTATTAGTTCACACTCTCTCTATATATATCTTGTTCAAATTTTCAATCGTTAATAAGAGTACTTTTTATTCATCCACTCAAGTTCAAATACATTTTTTAAACTTGTAGTGGATGACACTTGATGTTAATACAGTTTTTCAAATATTAATTCATTAATTAAATTTAATTAATCAATTTTAGTTTTAGACCTAGAGCGTCTCTTGCTCTTGAATAGTAATTTCCCTCTTGTTACTGTGTAAGCGGTAGCACTGCGGTATCGCGGGCTCCTCCCGTACTGTAGGTTGCGAGATCAAATCCCCAACCTGACAAACTTTTTCTCTCTCTCTTTCCCCCCTCCTAATCTCGCACAGTAGACAAGGTTCTGGCAGGCAATCCTTTTTTTCAATTCCTACTATTAGCTCACACTCAAATTTTTCTTTGTTGACCTAAGTAGGAATTGACTTTAAAATTTTTTTTATATATATTACTTGTTTCCCAGATAGTCAATACTTCTTTCTCTCCAGTGGTATCTTAGAGGACGGAAAAATGCAACAGCGAGCGGCTGGAGGAGGTGGGTCGACTTTGTGGGTTATTTTGTGACAGTGTCAGAGTGTCACAAAGTAACCCCGCCACCTTTCGATATTTAGGTTTATGTTCTTATCTTTCTCGGAAATATCACTACACAAAAGTTATATTGCTCCACAATCTAACCAACATATTGACAATAAAAAATAATTACGAGTGGTAGTTGGTTGTATAAGGTGTTAGCCTTCAGCACACAAAGTTTCCGAAGTTTGAGTCAATAGCTTGACAACAGGTTTGAACAATACACTAGGGATGCGACATCGATGTTTTTATAAAAATATCGATGTTCTAAACATCGATTTATTAAAGCCGATGTTTGTTTAACATCGATGTTTTGTGATCGATTTTTTACGTTGTCTCGATGTTTTTTTTAAATGAAAAAGTACCATAATAAAAAAAATACCACGTAGCATAATTTTCCCACTCAGTAAATGTAAGTCAGTAAATGTAAAATCACTGAAATATATGGAGGTTTACTGAATCCCACTCAGTAAATGTAAAATCCGTGATATGCACTGACTCTAACAAACAAGTTTTTTTCATTTGTGTCAGCCCAATCAGAGAATAAAATTAAATCACCCATCCCCCTCCAACACAACTAACCGAAGTCACATTAATGTTAGAGGTTACTAAACCAGTTTTAAGAAAAGGATGTTCTGAAACATCGATGTTTAAAAACATCGATGGTTTTGGGGCGATGTTTTACTAGCACCGATGGTTTAATATTGAACATCGATGTTTCAAAACATCGATGTTTTGTTGTCGATGTCGCATCACTACAATACACTGGCCAGCGAAGACAAATGGCGCGCAGAAGCTTCGCACACTGTACACTAGGTGTCTCTGTATGTCGGCCAAGGTGTTGGCGCTGTTCTTTGCCTGCCTGGTATCACGGATGCAGCGCAAGATCCGAAATGCGAAAAAAATTACTATGTGTCACAAAGTAACCCCTACAGTCACAAAGTCTTGTTTATATAAATAGATGAAGTCTCCAAGTTTCAACGTTTTAATACGTGGCTTATAATTTTAAAATCATGCTCTTTTGTAATTTTAATTCTTGTTAATTTTTACCTAATTGAAGTGCGCATTAATATTGAAAAATAAAGTTTTAGTCTCATGAGAATTGCCAAAAACAAGTGCAGAAGGTAAATATATATTTTTATTGTTATTTTGTAAATTAGATAATATACCTAAAATCTACAGTTATTGATTTTAAAAAAGTTTGTCAAAATTTACTTATTACTTTTTTCTGGTTTTTGTTAGCATTTTTCTAATTTTTTTTTTTTTTATTTGCTAGTGACAAAAAAATTTTCACTGGGGGTCGAGGGATTTTTTATTGAAAGAGAGTGGGTTGCGGTTGAAAAAGTTTACACACCTATGCAATAGCTTTTCTACTTTTCAAAGAAGTAAAAAGTTTCTGTAAAGAGGATTTTTTTTCATTACATGAACATTAATGTCAAAAGCCATGTCAAAAAATGCATATTAGATAAATAGGGTTAGCCAAAAGTTCGTAAAAACTTTAAAAATTCATAAAAAATGAAGAAATCGTGATAAAGAAGTGCAGTTTGCAAGAAAGGGCTCACAAGGAAGTCGGACTTTTTTAGAAGCCAAAAAAAGTTTTAAAAGTTTAAAAAGTCACCGGTAGATGGCGGTGACATGTGAGAAATTCGGCAGAATTATGCAAATCAATCTTGCAATTAAAGACCGCGATACACGAGAATTTGGAGGAGACCCTCGTTGGCGGAGGACCGCATTACTGCGGTGGAAACCGTTATGAATAATATGGCGGCGAAATCGTTCACGGGCAGTAGCAGTGCTCGTAAACCTGGACAAGTGATTTGTTTTTTGTGACTTTTTCAAAACTTTTTACCGGTGACTTTTTAAAATTTTTATTTTGCTGCTAAAAAAATCCGACTTCCTTGTGAACCCTTTCTTGCAAACTGTACTTCTTTATCATAATTTCTTCCCTTTTTTATGAATTTTTAAAGTTTTTACGAACTTTTGGCTCACCCTATATTAAATCTAATTTTTATAAAATCCCTTGTTGTTGTAAAGGTAAAAAGCTAGAAAATCTAATGCATGCAACAGGTACAATGAAATACTCTTTTTTTCCATTTAAAAATATCACCTTTTATTCGGTAAGCAAGAAGGCAAAAATGATGATGAGATATTCACATAATATGAATGGAGGTTTGCCGTTTTCCGCAAGCAACAGCAAATGCAGGCACAACCTGTTTTCCATACAACTCAGGGTATCTTGGGCATCAGGAAAATTACAACAGCTATGGCATCATGACATGATTCCAGCAACAAACAACGTAAACAGGTAAGACAATCAAGTAAGCACATACACGCACACACACACAAAAAAATGTTATCTGACCTTAGTATTTATACATAACATGTATGATTCTAATTGGTCGACGGATGGAGGAAAAATAAACGTTGCCACTTTGGCAAAACCAATGAAAGAAACTTAAATTATTAAAAGTTTGAAGCAGTCGATGGTGAAAAGAAGTCATCGTTTAACGATATCCAACAAACATACCTCTTGTTAAAATCCACCATAAAAGTGATGATGATTTAATTAATTTTTATTGTGAGTATTGACAGGCTCTAAGCTCCTGTCATGACTGTTTCTTATGTAGGTAATAGTGATTTAATTTTGCCCAAAACACCTTAAATGGCAAATCCTGCAGCAATATTGGGAAATACTGCGTAGAAGAAATCTGTTGACATTTAATACCTGTGACGAGATTTCCTGGGTGATTTCGCAGAAATGAATGGCTCACTAGACAAATAGGAAATTGTGACCTGTCAGGATTTCCATCTTTAAACTTCGCAAGGGGAAAAAACACACAACCTGGCATGGGAAAAATAGAATCGCTATATCAAACCTTGAATTGCACTCAAAGGCTATCAAAATAAAAATAAGGCGCAAATGTGGTTTAAGAAGTATCATCTTATTGTTTTCCATTGAATATCAGATCAATCAGATGTGTTGACTACATGAAGATGTTCTAGAAAATGATGCATCGCCCTTAAAAAGACTGAATATTTTGTTTCATAGCAGTCAGCTTCACCCATAGTGATGATTGATTCCAAAATTTTAGGAATTATTAAAATCAGGATAAGGAATTATTGTCAAGATAAGGAATTATTAAAATCAGTCATAAGCAATACATTTACTGATATATTGATGATAAATGTGTCTTCAGTTCGCAATTAAGCAACAACTTTTGAAATTGGTATTGGAAAATTCTCCGTTGTCCCGAATCCATATAGATAATGATTCTATGCAAACGTCACAGCGGACGAATCGCAAAATTCATGAGGATATTTCTGTACCTTCGAACAAAAAGGTCCAATGTCCAAAACATTGAAATATGAGTGAACTGCACGAGTGAAATCAGAGTAGATATATAATAATTGTCAAAAGGGCCAATGTCCTCTCAAAGGGTCAATCAAAAGGACCAATGTCTTAAGATTTGTAAAAACCCTTAAACCGACATGATGTTCTGACATTGATAAACTGACATTTGATTAAAATGGACTTTGGCCCTTTATGTTCCACAGGGCCCGATTATGAACGCTGGGGGCCCCTGGGCAGATGCTATTCAGGGCCCCCCTTTACGAACATTTATAAAAATAAGAACTATCCATGAGCTATACATACTATTAGAAGTACTAGGTTCATATACCAAGGGGGGTTTGGGGGGCCCCTAGCATCAGGGGGCCCTGGCCAAAGTCCCGATTTGCCCATGCAATAAAAAGGCCCTGATGTTCCAAGGTACAGATTTAGACCTTAGTTCAATTTGAGGAATACAAAAGAATCAACACGACTGAAACAGCATTTTCTACCCTTCGATACGCCTATTTAAATCCACAGATGGATTACAAAATTTAACCCCATTAAAATAAGAAAGATGATCCTTTCAATCACACAGAGGGAAAATTTAATTATAATTCAACTGTGATCCTGTGTTTATTGAACCTCATTGAAAAACACAAGATCACACCAGTGGAGAAATTTTAGAATGTTCTGTTCGTAACTAAAAATCTTAATGTTGCACAAAAATTTCAATTTGAGGAACACAAAAGAACCACCACGACTGCAACAGCATTGTCTACCCTTCGATACGCCTAGATAAATCCACAGATGGATTGCAAAATTTAAGCTCATTAAAATAAGAAAGGTGATCCTTTCAATCACACAAAGGGAAAATTCAATTATAATTCAACCGTGATCCTGTGTTTATTGAACCTGATTGAAAAACACAGGATCACACCAGTGGAGAAATTTTAGAATGTTCTGTTTGTAGCAAAAAATCTTAATGTTGCAAAACATTCAATTTGAGGAACACAAAAGAACCACCACGAATGCAACAGCATTTTCTACCCTTCGATACGCCTATATAAATCCGCAGATGGATTACAAAATTTATCCCCATTAAAATAAGAAAGATGATCCTTTCAATCACACAGAGGGAAAATTCAATTGTAATTCAACTGTGATCTTGTGTTTATTGAACCTCATTGAAAAACACAGGATCACACCAGTGGAGAAATTTTAGAATGTTCTGTTTGTAACAAAAAATCTTAATGTTGCACAAAATAACCTAACCTCACTGAAACTTCTCTTAAAAAGGAAAATACGAAAGAAGTATTATAGTTAGTAAGGAAATCTTTAGGATAGTTAATAAGACAAAATTTAAAAAATAAAAATAAAATGAATAAAGAGAGACTATACGAATATGAAAATACGAAAGCATGAGCTAAAAAAAATAACAATATTAGTAAGAAAAACTTCCTCTTTAAATTTTGCAGTGGATTACAACTTTTGATCCTAACCGGTAAGTTTCATACGGAGACATGATTCAGAACTAATACAGTAGTTTTAAATGTTTTATAGATAAGTATTATTTATGACTAGTAAATTTACTGGTTTTCCAAACACATATCTACGATAGTAACCTTGGAGTTTTAGCGACACGGCCATCACATTAGACGCCTTCCATTAACAAAATGCATAAAGCCTGCCAAATGGGTAGTGCTTAATGCAAAAATACACATCTCCAAGGTACAGGTAGCTTTAGACCTAGTTTTCGATTTTATTATGAGCTCGTCGGCAAGACACATTGAACCACTTTTCGTTATAGAAGATGGTTTCTGTCCGAAGTGGGTTAGATGACTGCATATTAAGAGACATTGTACCACTTTTCGTGATAGAAGATGGTTTCTGTCTGAAGTGGGTTAGATGACTGCATATTGAGACACATTGTACCACTTTTCGTGATAGAAGATGATTCTGTCCGAAGTGGGTTAGATGACTGCATATTGAGACACATTGTACCAATTTTCGTGATAGAAGATGGTTTCTGTCCGAAGTGGGTTAAATGACTAAATATTGAGACACATTGTACCAATTTTCGTGATAGAAGATGGTTTCTGTCCGAAGTGGGTTAGATGACTGCATATTGAGACACA
The DNA here is from genome assembly GCA_907164885.2 of Dolomedes plantarius. Classification (NCBI taxonomy): domain Eukaryota; kingdom Metazoa; phylum Arthropoda; class Arachnida; order Araneae; family Dolomedidae; genus Dolomedes; species Dolomedes plantarius. Next base: position 138,097,579 of record OU015500.1, on the reverse strand, counting down.
TTGTACCAATTTTCGTGATAGAAGATGGTTTCTGTCCGAAGTGGGTTAGATGACTGCATATTGAGACACATTGTACCAATTTTCGTGATAGAAGATGGTTTCTGTCCGAAGTGGGTTAGATGACTGCATATTGTCAGTCACCAGTAAAAAAATTAGAGAAATTCTGCATTTAGAATGAATTTCTTTCTATCCAGCGTATCCATCGGTTAAGCCTTGCCGAAGAGCCCATAATAAGTGCGAAACCTAAGTCCAAGGTGGGAGATGTACATATCTTTAATTAATATAAGAAAAACAAGTTATGTTTTCAAACAAATATATATATTTTTTCATTTTTTTAATACGTTTTAAATCATATGTAATCTTTTGCAACAGCACCAAAATGTTTCGGATCATAGTTGCAGACCCCTAACCTTAAGGTTTCCTTACAGGGTTCTAGTTTTAGCCAGGCCCATCAACTAGATACTTAGAACCAGGTTTGAATCCCTGTCTTGACAGACGGTCGTTGGAGTGGCTTCCGACCAATGGAAAAAACTATAACGGTTCTTTGTTAAATACAGTCGAACCTCCATATATTGAACTTCCACATATCGAAATTTTCTATATATCGAACTCTTAGCAAATCTCCATGTTCATTGCATAGAAAAATTGTTTCTATATATCGAAAAAATCTCTATATTTCGAAATTTTTTTCAAGACAAATTGGGAGATTTTATTCTACTTTAGAATAAAATCTCCCAATTTTTGGCATTTGAAACAATATGTCGTGGACTTCAATTCGCCGAAAATATCCGTGATTAAGTTTTTAGTGGACTGAATAAATACGAACTTTTCTTTGAACTTTCCGCAAAACTGGCTGTAAAGCAAGATATTCGTAGTTTTTTTTTAAAGAATGTAACTGTGATCATTGTAACCACTGTCTGCATTATTGTTTTTTTAAAGGTATGTAGTACTCAATAAATCTTTCATATTAATTAATTTTTTAGTTATTAACTTTCATTTAATGTGATTCGCATATAAATTAGAAATGGAGTTTCGTATACGAAAATTAGCTTTAATTTTTTTAAAGAGAATTGTGATAAAACTAAGCTCAATTCTATATATCGAAATTTCTATACATCGAATTTTTTTCCGGCAATTTGCAACTTCGATATATGGAGGTTCGACCGTATATGAAAAATTCTTCGCGATAAAAAATTTCATTGATAAAATGAAACGAATAAACCCTGAGATATTTGTCAACGGGGCAGATCCCCAAGTCGATGGAGAAAGACTTTTTGACATTACTGGGGATTCATTTGATAAAATACCTGTCTGAAAAGTTTGGAGTCACCATTATAATTTTTTGTCTATGCCTTTTATGCCCTCCATTTTTTGTCTTGGGCACTTAACCCATGTTCCTTTTCAGGGCTGTCCCGTGCGCGTGTACCTAGGAAAGCTATTGCCGGGAACAGGGCAACATGGAAGAAACTAGTAAGGTTTGGACTCGGAAGCGAAAGTGATGCCACGTCTTAGATTTATCGCTTTTACGAAGCCTGTGTGTCTACAGGACATTGCTGATCTAGTGGAATTTATGTTTATTCGGCACATGCCGGATGTGATGAGGTTTGCGCGCGAAGAGTGTAAAAAAAAGAGGGCTTTTCTGGGAGATTTTGTCTTAGGGTGAGGTCGTGTCAGACCATTTGCTCTCCCGTTGTGTTATTTTTATTGTAATTTCGTTTGTAACTATGTGTCGTCTCTATATACATAATTAAATGTGTTTGATTAATTTAAGACTTCGTTTTTTATTTGGCGAAGCAAGTGTGTCTAATTTTAATGATAATTTAAACTCGGCCATGGTGAAATTTTACTAAACTCCGCGAGAATACCAGGACCCACAATGGACTATCATACCAGTGATGATGAGGAAGGTTAAGTTAATGTACCCACAAATCGGAAAAGTAAGTAACTGGATGAATAGGTAAACTACAATTTAACTTTCTTGGAAAAGAAAGTTTCCGATGCCTAAGCCCTTTCTTTTATTTATTTATTTACTAGCTGAAAACCCGCACTTCGCTACGGAGTACATTCAAAGTAAAAACATCGGTGAATGTATGCAATTAATACCAATATATATATATAATAAATACGACGATCAATGTATATAATTGATGTAAAATATATATATATTTATAAAAAAATCGTAAGGGATATTTTTATAGACAAAATAATGTAGAAGAAGATATTCAAATTACATCTAATATAAAGAATACTAAAGAATATAGTACAGTTAATATAGTACAGTTTCTAGAACATTTCTTTTACAGTATTTTAATATTTTTTTGGATAATGTCCAATCGTCTGCCGCATTAGCAAGAAAAAAAAAATTATTTTTTGTCTATTTAGTTTTTATGCACGTGACGATAAATTTATTTAAAGTACCAGAAAAAGAAATCACGTGATCGGCATTTAATAAATTAAATTCTAAAAATTAATCTTTAAAAATTCACCAAAAATCAGGAAATGGAGGTAAAGATTCGAAAAAGATTTCATTTTAAAGGAATTTTTATGATCTTTCTCGTGATATAAATTTTATAACCCTCAAATTGTTATTTTAAATGCAAACTTAAAAAAAGTAAAAAAAACAGCTTAAAAATTTAATTTAAAAAAATCTAAGAAGAATTTTTCAAAAATCTCTCTTAGTGCACCCCTACACTATAAGAAGAATCGCCATGCAAAATTTCAGCCCTTTAGGTCCAGCGGTTTGGTCTGTGCGTTGTATGTCAGTCAGTCAGTGAATGAATGAATGAATGAATGAATGAATGAGTCAGTTACGGAACTGTTTTATATATATAGATTTATTTACCTGAAAAAAAAAAAAAACTGAATCCAGTACTTCCAATTTCAACCCTGAAACGAAGACGATAAATGGAATGTATCCTTTTTCCTTGCGAAATGGTCGCGGGGTAATCTCTTAATGGATTCAGCGTCGCCAGTAGGAGGAGGCGTTGCCCGTGTTGTCAGGATAAACTGGCCAAAAAGGAGATCAACGCAGTACACCTTTGACCTTTTGTGGGTTTTTTTGGAGAGAATAAGATCCGAACAACAATGATCTGCTCTTCTCTCTCTCTCTCCTCCTGCTTTCTATCCCAGCACGTGCGGAAGGTCGCCGGGTCACGATCTCAGCATCCGATATCGAGACATACCGGCTCTGGCTGGGGGCAAGCGAAGACTTGAAGGTAGCTAGTGCTCTAAACAAAGGATATTACTGTTAAGGGGATGGTGGACTTTCAAATTACCAAAAATAGAGCAAAAATTGGAATTTTTTTTGGGGGTGTATTAATATTTTAAAAACATGTAAATATTGGAATGAAATGCATTTAAAATGTGTAGTGAAAAGAAAAATGAAAAATTGGTGGCTTTAGAGTAGTAAGTATTAAAGGTAGATAAAAAATTATCTTTTAAATGACTTTTTCTCAAAATGAGAAATTTCCAGATTTGCAAGTTTTTAAAATGCTCCTCGCGTCATAATTTTTGACGAAATTTTATGAAATTTATAAGAAAGATTCCTGTAATACATCAAAATAAAGTTATGTATCCGTTTTAGGATTCGAGGTCATTTAGGTTATAAAAGTTTAACTTTAGTGTAGAAAAGTACAAAAATTTCGAGAAAATTCAGAGTACAAGCATAAAAATATTTTCTAAAAATTAACTATTCAACGAAAGTACAAAAAAATACATAACTTTGTTCAGAAAGTATTTATAAGCAATATAAATGCAAAATTACGGGGAAAAGTTTAAAATTGAGTCGCAAGGAGCATTTTAAAGAAGGGTAATTTAATTTAAATTTTTAATTATAAAATATTTTTTTAAAAATATTTATAAAATTTTATAAGGTGTTTAATATTGTTATACTTTAATGAATATATATACAAAATTTCATATCTCTGTGGTAAAAATTTAAAAAATCGTTTTGAAAGGTCCACCATCCCCTTAACGTCAATCAGTGCTGCGGTAAACCTTTTTCTGACTTAAACTACAATTTAACGCCAATTTAATGCCAATTAGGGAGGCTTGAACTTAGACTTTGACAAACATGCCGTGCTTAAATTTTGAGAAAGATTTTATGTACAGTCGAACCCAGGGCCCGATTTAGAAAATTCTTGAGTATAGGCACAACTCGGGATGCGGGGCCCCCCTAACACTGATGTGGGCGTAAAATTTCTAAAATTGACACACACAAAAAAAATAATAATCATGAATCGTTGTGAAAGTACCATTTTACCAAGAATTGGCTATTTGAAGCGTAGAAGCCTACAACATTATCATATAACAAAAAGCAATTCAACATATTAACTTCATCATTAAAACACTCATACAATGCAACCAGAAAAACTTATTAATCCCTTATATACACTATAAAATACATATGATGAACTATACATATAACTATACATATGATGAACCAATCAATCAAATTTGAAAGGATATATAAAAAAATGCTATTAAAAAAGGTTAAAAAAATTGAATTGGGACTTTTTCTTTTTCTATTCTTTTAAAAGTAAATATTTTTTTGGGGCCCCCAACATTCGGGGGCCCCTAGGCCCGGGACTACCGGGCCTAATGAAAAATCAGGGCCTGGTCGAACCCCGTTATAACGAACTTCAAGGGACTAAAGGTTTTGTTCGCTTTATCCGGTGGTTCGCTATATCCGAACCGTTAAGAAAAATGCAAGAGTTCACAAAATGTATAACTCATTAGTTGCAATGTGCATTCAATAATGATGTATTAAAAAAAAATGATAAAATCTATTAAAATGATCATTAAAGCATTAAATCGACTAAAATCGATTACATTAAACTGACACAATACTAATTAAATTACGTACAATAGGAAAAAGGTGGGACCAAAATTTTCGTTCGTTATATACCAGGTTCGCAATAACGAGGTTCGACTGTGATTTATTTAGGGTTTTTTCACGCTTACTTCTATTTTTGGAAACAATTTGTTAATTTTTTTTTGTTAATGCTAATTTATTACTAATGATACTTTTATTTTATTGCTAATGATTTTTTCATGTTAATTTTCTTTTTAGATAACATAAAAGCTAAAGTAGTGCTTTATAATCACTTAAAAAATAAATGCAAATGAAGTACATAAAACTTATACAGCATAAAACTTATCTATATATATAAAACAGTTCCGTAACTGACTCATTCATTCATTCATTCATTCATTCATTCACTGACTGACTGACATACAACGCACAGACCAAACCGCTGGACCTAAAGGGCTGAAATTTTGCATGGCGATTCTTCTTATAGTGTAGGGGTGCACTAAGAGAGATTTTTGAAAAATTCTTCTTAGATTTTTTTAAATTAAATTTTTAAGCTGTTTTTTTTACTTTTTTTAAGTTTGCATTTAAAATAATAATTTGAGGGTTATAAAATTTATATCACGAGAAAGATCATAAAAATTCCTTTAAAATGAGATCTTTTTCGAATCTTTACCTTCATTTCCTGATTTTTGGTGAATTTTTAAAGATTAATTTTTAGAATTTAATTTATTAAATGCTGATCACGTGATTTCTTTTTCTGGTACTTTAAATAAATTTATCGTCACGTGCATAAAAACTAAATAGACAAAAAATAATTTTTTTTTTCTTGCTAATGCGGCAGACGATTGGACATTATCCAAAAAAATATTAAAATACTGTAAAAGAAATGTTCTAGAAACTGTACTATATTAACTGTACTATATTCTTTAGTATTCTTTATATTAGATTTAATTTGAATATCTTCTTCTACATTATTTTGTCTATAAAAATATCCCTTACGATTTTTTTATAAATATATATATATTTTACATCAATTATATACATTGATCGTCGTATTTATTATATATATATTGGCATTAATTGCATACATTCACCGATGTTTTTACTTTGAATGTACTCCGTAGCGAAGTGCGGGTTTTCAGCTAGTCTATATATATAAAACAGTTCCGTAACTGACTCACTGATTGACATACAACACACAGACCAAACCGCTGGACCTAAAGGGCTGAAATTTTGCATGGCGATTCTTCTTATAGTGTAGGGGTGCACTAAGAAAGATTTTTCAAAAATTATTCTTAGATTTTTTAAAATTAAATTTTTAAGCTGTTTTTTTAACTTTTTTTACGTTTGCATTTAAAATAATACTTTGAGGGTTATAAAATTTATATCACGAGAAAGATCCTAAAAATTCCTTTAAAATGAAATTTTTTTCGAATCTTTACCTCCATTTCCTGATTTTTGGTGAATTTTTAAAGATTAATTTTTAGAATTTAATTTATTAAATGCTGATCACGTGATTGCCTTTTCTGGTACTTTAAATAAATTTATCGTCACGTGCATAACAACTAAATAAACAAAAAATATTTTTTTTTTCCTTGCTAATGCGGCAGACGATTGGACATTATCAGCAAAAAATATTAAAATACAGTAAAAGAAATGTTCTACAAACTGTAATATATTAACTGTACTATATTCTTTAGTATTCTTTATATTAGATTTAATCTGAATATTTTCTTCTACATTATTTTGTCTATAAAATTATCTTTTACGATTTTCTTATAAATAAATATATATATATATATATATATATTACATCAATTGTATACATTGATCGTCGTATTTATCATATATATATATATATATATATATATATATATATATATATATATATATATATATATATATATATATATATATATATATATATATATATATATATATATATATATATTGGCATGAATTGCATACATTGACCGTTGTATTTAATTTGAATGTACTCCGTAGCGAAGTACGGGTTTTCAGCTAGTACGTACATAAAACTTCAGTCTGGTGGGACTAACTAAATCATAGAAACTGACCTGCGAATTAAACTGAAACGGATCATTATTCTCGCCGTTTAAACAAGTTTATTAGTTCTACTTTTTCAGAGGAATAATTCTTTCGCCTTTGTTTCAAGCTCATTTCTATTTTTGGAAACGATTTGTTCTTTTTTTTTCTTACTTGACCATCCTTAGTATGCAATGCATGCATCGCTTCACCCTTCCAAACCCATTTGTCACAAATCATCTCGTAATAGCCCCCTACCTACAACATTTTACCCCCGTGCATCGGAACAACCCCTCTTCGCACCTGTCTGCTCTTTTGTTCTAAATCAGAAGGCCCAATCAGCGTGCACCGAACGCAGCAGGGGGGACCCCCAGAACACCTGACAATCCCGTATACGAGGTATGTCTGCGCTCGTGCGTTATTATAAGCTCACTCTGTGACTACTTGTTATTACAGATGACGCGATTAATTACTCGGGGGTAAGAAACCCCCAAAGGGGGGGGCGTCCAGTCCTCTGCTACTGATTCATCAGTGGACCTTTTAGGGGAGATGACACGGTATTACAGAGGATACACCTGGTAATCAGAATTCAGCGGGGTGTTATCTTTACGAGTTGGTGGCAGATGGAATGATTTTAACTGGGGGGAGGTGGGGGGGGGGAGGCGTAAGAATGGAGATAGAGAGGGTTGGAGTAAATTTGCCCCCGTGTCACCTGCAATGAATTTTTCAATTGAAATAAATGACTTGAATACAGTGAAGAAATATTTATAACAAGAATATAACATGTATAGGGATACGTAAATTTCGCATAAAAAATATCGAAATTTCACAACAAAAAAAAAAATACAATATATAAAATTTCGCATTTATTCGCAATATATATATATATATATATATATATATATATATATATATATATATATATATATATATATATATATATATATAAATTAAAAAGTTTCGCGTTTATTAAAAAAAATTTACAATTTTACTTACTTGGATAGGTAAGTATCAAAATTCTTAGTTAAAAGCTAACATTGTATTAGTTTCCACATCATGTTTCTTAAGTCTTTGCCTTCTGCCATTAATTACTACGTTGTACATACTAAAATATCTCAGCATCTACTCTGTTAACGGGACAATAGAAGCTTTGTATAGCTGCCTTTGCAAAGTTAAGGTAGCAACATTTCGTTGGAATTAAAATGTGTATAACAGGGGTGTCAAACTCGCGGCCCGCGACGAACATTTTTGCGGCCCGGCCAATATATTGGCACACAATAATATATAATAAAATAACCGACGTAGAATTATAATAAGATAGGAAGAATTCGCTAAATGTTTTTTTTAATGATACTCTTTTTTGCTATTATTAAACAAAATGCATATATTTATGTTGAATATACTGTAATTAGGTAAATAAACCTACGTTTCTATTAATATTGATTTTTTTTGCGGCCCACCTATAGTTAAACTTTGTTTGTTTGGCCCAAGGTAGCCTTTGAGTTTGCCACCCCTGCTGTATAGCATCAACAGGAGTGTCTTGACTACTGTAAGTAGTTGAAATACCCTTGACTTTGACGCTCAAGAGATGTTCTTAAATCTACTTAATTGTTCCACAAAACCTGATGGTTGACTTTTTCTGTCAGATTTTTAGGTTCGACTCCGGTACGGACAAACAATACGGAGCAAAGCCGAAGGAGGGCGAGATTTCTCCGTTATAGACCTCGGATGGTCTTAATTAAGCAATTATGTTAATAAATCACTACTATTATTACCTAATTTCGCTTAAAAGGCTGTTTATCGCCGAGTTTTCGCCGAAAAGTAGTAAAGAAATAATTTTTGCCTTTATTGGCATCTATTTCGCAAATACGAAAATTACGTATCCCTAAATATGTATGTTTATATACTCGAACTTCTGAGAACAGAATTCAGAATGGCTGGAATATGTACAATGTAAACAAATTCGAAAAAGAAAACGTAATGAAGATTCTTCTTCGTGTAACAGATGTTTGTAATTTCCTGTTTGGACACTATGTACTTTGTGGCTGCATCTAGTGTGAGTATTTATACGTGCATATAATTAATTAGCTCAAGAAAAGCATGCGTCATTGTTTACTCGTGTATAGTTCTGTTGTTCTTGGTTTACTCGTTTATAGTTCTAATGAAGTCGTGCAAAAAAGACAGTTCAAATATACATTTAAATGAAAATTAACGATTTTTTTTTTAGTTAAATAGGTTTTTTTAGTGAATTTGTTTACTCCGAGGAATCACTCTAGCTCTCTCTCTGCCAATTTTATGTTTTTATGTGAGATATAGAATTAAACCTGACGGATATTGTTTATTTCGCGCTGTTGAGTAACCCTATTTCTCTTTATTGGGTCCAATAGTAATTTTTTAAAGTGTATTTCTCTATTCTTAATTTTATTTGGAAACTAGATGTATTACCCGGTTTCGCTCGGGATTCAGTTTCTGTTATTATTATTTTTTTTTCAATGATTAGCCTCATGTTATGATGTTCTAAAGTTTTCGCTAAAATTCTTTTGCGGTAGCAAATAGCATTAGTTTGTTGTCGGTGCTGTCGTTGTTATCGCTTTCCTCTCCTTTCGATGTTGAAACTCGAAGACAATCGTATGTTCGACGCGTTAAAAGTTTCTTCATCAGTCTCACCGCTTCGGATCACTACAATTCGAATTCTGTTGCCTCCGAGCTCTTGGGAATGTTTTTTCTTCAGATTCTTGTGTTCGACTAACTGCATTTCGAATTCTGTTGGCTTCGCGCTCTTCTGTTTTTTTTTTCATCACATTGCTCATTTCTCAACAATTTTTGACATTTTGCCCTTACTTCTGCAGGATTAAAAGTTGCTCTCCTCTTTTTGGGCATTTTAAAGTATTGATTTACAGCTAGTCAATAACGTTTGAATGTATTTATTATTATAGAAAAAGAATCAATAATGTTTGAATGCATTGAGATCACATTCAATATTAAAACACAGCAAATCTGATGATTATTATAGAAAAAGTATATACATGTATTTCATGCTCGGAATTCTTTCTCAAAAGTAAATCGTCTTCTACGATTCAATGCCACTTCAGTTATATAAATCATCACGTCAAGGCTAAACGCACGTGTTTCTAGCTAAGTGAACGTGTCCTTCGGTATATTTGAGTTTGAACAGGTAGCCTGGGATAGTTTCAATTCATGAAATGGATAGATAACACATTCATTGAAAATCAATGACTTTCCATCCTTATATTTTCATTTTAAAAAGAAATATTCCGACGTGACCACGTATATGAAAATAATATATAAAATTCATTGTTGCATGCACCAATATATGAATAAATCACGTTTTTAATTCATGTCTATTTATTTTTATGGAATTGTTAATTGGGAACAATGAAATGTTACAATGGCTTCGAACAAAAATATCCGTTGATACCGCGCAAACTTGTTCTAACATAATTTGGGAATGGAAAGTCGTAGCGGGATGAAAATAGTCTATGACCTTCGCGCAAGTTCAAGCAATAAGTTGACCAAGTTTCATCGCAATCAGATGAACGGTACGGCAGCGCATAAAATACGAGCAAACAAGCATTCATCTATATATATAAAACAGTTCCGTAACTGACTCATTCACTGACTGACATACAACGCACAGACCAAACCGCTGGACCTAAAGGGCTGAAATTTTGCATGGCGATTCTTCTTATAGAGTAGGGGTGCACTCAGAAAGATTTTTCAAAAATTCTTCTTAGATTTTTTTCAATTAAATTTTTAAGCTGTTTTTGTTAAACTTTTTTTTTACGTTTGCATTTAAAATAATAATCTGAGGGTTATAAAATTTATATCACGAGAAAGATCATAAAAATTCCTTTGAAATGAAATCTTTTTCGAATCTTTACCTCCATTTCCTGATTTTTGGTGAATTTTTAAAGATTCATTTTTAGAATTTAATTTATTAATTGCCGATCACGTGATTTATTTTTCTGGTACTTTCAATAAATTTATCGTCACGTGCATAACAACTAAATACACAAAAAATATTTTTTTTTTCCTTGCTAAAGCGGCAGACGATTGGACATTATCGAAAAAAATATTAAAATACAGTAAAAGAAATGTTCTACAAACTGTACTATATTAACTGTACTATATTCTTTAGTATTCTCTATATTAGATTTAATTTGAATATTTTCTTCTACATTATTTTGTCTATAAAATTATCCTTTATGATTTTCTTATATATATATATATATATATATATATATATATATATATATATATATATATATATATAAAAGAAAATCATAAAGGATAATTTTATAGACAAAATAATGTAGAAGAAAATATTCAAATTAAATCTAATATAAAGAATACTAAAGAATATAGTACAGTTAATATAGTACAGTTTGTAGAACATTTCTTTTACTGTATTTTAATATTTTTTTCGATAATGTCCAATCGTCTGCCGCTTTAGCAAGGAAAAAAAAAAATATTTTTTGTTTATTTAGTTGTTATATATATATATATATTTTACATCAATTGTATACATTGATCGTCATATATATCACATAATATATATATATATATATATATATATATATATATGGCATGAATTGCATACATTGACCGTTGTATTTAATTTGAATGTACTCCGTAGCGAAGTACGGGTTTTCAGCTAGTTTATATATATATAGATGATATGTTGAGCATAAAGTGTGTATTAGTACATTTATTTACTATCCAGCCGTCATGTTCTGACAGGTACCAACGAGTCTTTTTTAATACCCCTACAGTGGTAACAGGATACCAATTAAGAACGCGAGCGATACTTGCTCCCCATCTACTTTCTGTTTGAGAGGCATCATTACACCTGTTGCCCTTTCGTCGCCTTCCGGGGAGCTCCAAGATGAGAAGGGGGAATGCGTGCAGTTGGGGACTGCTCCCTCCCCTTCCCCCTCTTTATACTGTCTTTAAAAAAAAGAAAGAAAAGAAAAGAAAAAGAGAAGAAAAGGCGGGCAGTCTATATCCTTGCGTGCGAAATCGTTCTTCCCCTCTTTACATGTCAGAACACGTCTCGGCTAGAGGTAAAATAGATGATATTTGGGGTCTCTAGGTTTTGGTTGGCGACAAGCAATTGGCCTTTAGAGATGTTTTCAGTTCTGTCACAAGGCCGAGTACTGTTTTCCCCAAGGACAAACTGATATCATAAAGAGAGGAGGGAATGGATGAACAAACAGTTAAATAAAAAATTATGTTTCTTATAAAATATTTCAAATCTATATATATAAAACAGTTCCGTAACTGACTCATTCATTCACTGACTGACTGACTGACTGACATACAACGCACAGACCAAACCGCTGGGCTGAAATTTTGCATGGCGATTCTTCTAATAGTGTAGGGGTGCACTAAGAGAGATTTTTCAAAAATTCTTCTTAGATTTTTTTTAATTAAATTTTTAAGCTGTTTTTTTTAAACTTTTTTTACGTTTGCATTTAAAATGATACTTTGGAGGGTTTTAAAATTTATATCACGAGAAAGATCCTAAAAATTCCTTCAAAATGAAATCTTTTTCGAATTTTTACCTCCATTTCCTGATTTTTGGTGAATTTTTTAAGATTAATTTTTAGAATTTAATTTATTAAATGCTGATCACGTGATTTCTTTTTCTGGTACTTTCAATAAATTTATCGTCACGTGCGTAACAACTAAATAGACAAAAAAAATATTTTTTTCTCTTTCTAATGCAGCAGACGATTGGATATTATCCAAAAAAAATGCATATCCCTTACGATTTTTTTATAAATATATATATATAGATAGATATATATTTTACATCAATTGTATACATTGATCATCGCATTTATTATAAATATATATATTTATTTTTTGGCATAAATTGCATACGTTGACCGTTGTATTTAATTTGAATGTACTCCGTAGCGAAGCGCGGGTTTTCAGCTAGTATATATATATAGCAGTTCCGTAACTGATTGAGTGACTGACAGATAACGCACAGACCAAACCGCTGGACCTAAAGAGCTGAAATTTTGCATGGCGATTCCTCTTATAGTGTAGGGGTGCACTAAGAGAGATTTTTGAAAAATTCTTATTGCATTTTTTAAAATTTTAACATTTTTTGTATGCTGTTTTTGTAACATTCTTTAAAGTTTGCATTTAAAATAATAATCTGAGGGTTATAAAATTTATATCACGAGAAAGATCATAAAAATTCCTTTACAATGAAATATTTTTCGAATCTTTACCTCCATTTCCTGATTTTTTGGTGAATTTTTAAAGATTAAATTTTAGAATTTAATTTATTAAATGCTCGTCACGTGGTTTCTTTTCTTTTTGTGATACTTTAAATTAATTTTGCGTCACGTGCATAACAACGAAATAAACTGACAAAATAAATACTGAAATACAGTAAAAGATAAAATTTAACCACTAGACTCATTGAGATGGAAGTTTTTTAAGAACTGAATTCACATTAGTATGTTTTATGGATATTAAACAAATTATTTGCATACATTGACCGTTCTATTTAATTTTAATATTTTCTTCTACATTATTTTGTCTATAAAAATAACCGTTACGATTTTTTTATAAATATATATATGTATTTTTTGGGGGGCATTAATTGCATACATTGATCGTTGTATTTAATTTGAATGTACTCCGTAGCGAAGCACGGGTATTCAGCTAGTACGTATTATACGTTTTTTGGCAATTAAAAAAAATGCATAATCTGTAAGATCATTACGAATATAACGTAAAAAATTGCCTGGGGTTCCTGGACTTAGAATTTTAGTTTTTTATCTACAGAAGCTATATTTTTTCCCTCTCAAATATGTCTTTGTATGAAGATGATAGTACACTTAAGAAGTATTTGCCGGATTAGAAATTTGTTTTTAAAACATTAAAAATTCAAACTTTTAAAGCGAGCATAGTTTTTGACACATCCGTTGAACAAATAGCTCGAGTTTGCATAATATGTTCACAAAAAATTTTTTTGCCCTCCGGATTCATAAAAATTTTACTTATTAAATATTTAATCGATTTAAACTGAAAAAAAAAGTTTTGGAGGTACATTTTAAATAAAGGAAAAGACGTTCGGAATTTTTACTTTAAATCAGAAAACCTGAAGACTTGAAAATAGAACAAAGATGTACTATACAAAATTTGTACATACGTACAAGAAAGATATATCTATCTATCTATCTATCTATCTATCTATCTATCTATATATATATATATATATATATATATATATATATATATATATATACAGTCGAACCTCCATATATCGAAGTAGCAAATTGCAGGAGAAAAATTCGATGTATAGAAATTTCGATATATAGAATTGAGCTTAGTTTTATCATAATTCTCCAAAAAAAATTAAAGCTAATTTTCGTATACGAAACTCCATTTCTAATTTATATGCGAATCCCATTAAATGAAAGTTAATAACTAAAAGTGAATTAATATGAAAGATTTATTGAGTACTACATATCTTAAAAAAAACAATAATGCAGACAGTGGTTACAATGATCACAGTTACATTCTTTAAAAAAAAACTACGAATATCTTGCTGAACAGCCAGTTTTGCGGAAAGTTCAAAGAAATGTTCGTATTTATTCAGTCCACTAAAAACTTCATCAGGTACATTTTCCGCGAAATGAAGTCCACGACGTATTGTTTCAAATGCCAAAAATTGGGAGATTTTATTCTAAAGTGGAATAAAATCTCCCAATTTGTCTTGAAAATAATTTCGATATATAGAAATTTTTTCGATATATAGAAACAATTTTTTTATGTAATGAATATGGAGATTCGCTAAGAGTTCGATATATAGAAAATTTCGATATAGGGAAGTTCGATATATGGAGGTTCGACTGTATATATATATATATATATATATATATATATATATATATATATATATATATGTATATATATATATATATATATATATATATATATATATATATATATATATATATATATATATATATATATATATATATATATATATATATATATATTGTGCACGTGCGCCGATTTATTGAAAAATAATTCTGTATATTTGTATTTTTTATGAAATAAGTATTTAATACAACTAATTGTTGATTTTTTGCTATAGAATGAAGAATTGTGAGTACAGTAAAACCTAGTTTATCCGGATCAGATTTGTGGACATTATTTTTATTTAATGTTCACATTGGATAATAATTTTTAATTATGACAGCAAGAACGTAACTACAAGTACGCCAAATATTCACTTTCTAGTTTGATTCAATGTACAGTTCCTGCATAAATTGTACAATAAATTATGGTAATAAAATGCTTTTTGTTGAGTTTAAGAAAGCTTGACTAGACTTAGCAATTCTTTGCTAAGAAATGATGTGAAAAGTTATTTTTACATTTTTTAATGTCTTGTAAACAATACCATGTAATGTTGTTATGAAACATAGTTTTTTTTTTTTATCGTAATAAACGGTAAGTCTGCTTAGTTAAGGATTTTTTGGGGGGCTTATTACCCGGATTGCCTATATTCCCAGTTTGTCCGGATAAACGAGGTTTTACCGTACCTCAGAAGATAAACATTACCTTTTCACGTCTAATTTGCAATTATCGTAATTACTAGTTTGCCACCAGGAATTATTCAGCGAAAACACCGCGAAAGATCACATTTTTACCTTAATTCTTGACGGCTAATTGAAAGCAAATCACGAATGTGGGTGTCAAGAAATTCCTCCCGGTGGTTTGATAGGGCTCTCCTATAACAAGCTAAATTTACTGCTAACACGTGCACCCTACTGCGCGTTATCGGTTGGTAACACGTAGGCATGAATGCAGGCACGCGTGTTTACCCAGATGAAACGGATATGAGCGCCGCTCCACCTGGCCATCGGAAATTTATCCGGGATGTTCTTCTCTTTGGTGTATTATCTTTGGTTGGGGGTGAAGCAGATGGATTAACTTTTGCGGAGAGGGTGGAGGGTTTTTTTTTTTAATTTTAAAATGAACCACCGCGATCTGTGTCTTTCTGGTCTGCTACCGTACACGCTACAGTTAACTTTTGAATAGGTGAATGAATTTAAATAAAAAAAAAAGAGGGGAGATGGATGACTAAAAAACTATTAGATTAGGAGTGACGATGATGGGGTGGTCAGATAGTACAGGCACTAAAACTCCAAGATTATCCGGACTGCTAATTAATGCATGGATGTCTATGAAAATCACAGGTAATCCGAGAGGAGTTCTGAATACAGACTGGAGTTAAGTACTAAAGCTTTGTAAATGACCTGCACAGAGTGATCCCAAGCTGGTTAACGATAAAACAATAACAAGACTCAGAGATATTCAGATTTTCCAAACGATGGTGTGGTGTAATCATTTATTTATGATCCATTTTATCATTAAGGTTGCTATGTACTAAGAAAAAAATCGTATTTCCCTTTTTCTGTTCTTGAAGACTCTTGTGGTGGGAGGAGTTCAGTTGGCAGTTCGAGAATTCCACCCCCCTTAGGATTGACATTTTGAGGGATTGTAATGGCTCTCTCTCTATAGGGGGGTTAAGCGCTGCCCCCAAATTTTTTATTTAAAATATATTTTTGTCAACTATTTGCAGGTACATAAATACTGATAATCATATAAAATTGGTATTGTCAGGTAGCCTGAACTTTTCTGCAAAGCGCTACAGGATTCATTTTATAAATGTCGTCCACCGAAGGAATTTATGAGCTTTTAAAACACACCATACCAGATTTTTCCCCGAATAATTTAAATTTTAAAATATTAATTGCATTTAAAAAAAACGAAAAATGTACACAAATGTAAAATTTCTTTCTCTATGACGGAGTACAATTTTTTAAAAAAAATCTTTGAATCCAAGTCGGCAATCCGTGGACAAATTTTCTCCATAGGTTAACATTGAGGTTAACGAATCCAAAGGGGGTTAGTACATAGCAGCCTTAAGGTGGTATACCAGCAGGCATCACGAGTCGTCAAGCGCTATGTTAAGGCATGGGAATTTAACATTCATTATTTTCTAATCACAGATTAGAAAATGCATATTTTTAAATTCTGTTTTATTATTATTTTTTTTAATTTGAAAAAAAATCTTTCAGTGTTTCGGGCATGTTTTTTAAAAATTTTTTATTTTAATTTAATATTTTTAAAATCAAATTTTAGTTTGGAAAAGATTGATTTTTATTTGTACAATTTAATTAAATACATCTTTAAAGCTCCTGCGTTGTAACTCTATTGGATTCGCTCACCTCAATTTTCACCTATGGAGGAAACGTGTCCAAGGATTGCCGACTTGGATTGAAAGATTCTTTTTTAATTGGACTCCGTAAGACCGAAATAAATTTTACAACTTGGGACATTTTTTTAAAAAAATGCAACTAGTATTTTAAAATTTAAATTAATCGGGGGTAAATGTGATATAGTGTGTTTTAACCGCTCTTAAATTCTTTTGGTGGTCGTAATTTATGAAATGAATCCTATTGCAAGGTACAGAAAAATTCAGACTGTCTGAAAATACCATTTTTATTGGATTATCAGCATTTATGTAGCTGTCAGTAGTAGGCGAATTTTCTCCATAGGTTAACATTGAGGTGAGCGAATTCAGTACGGTTAATACACAGCAGCCTTAACGTAGCTGATATTGAAGATCTTAATTCTCTAACGTAACAAATTCTATTTTTTAAGGTCCTTCCTCATAACCTAAATATATTAAAGAGACAATTATATAATTGTACTAGCTGAAAACCCGCGCTTCGCTACGGAGTACATTCAAATTAAATACAACGGTCAACGTATGCAATTTATGCCAAAAAATAAATATATATATTTATAATAAATGCGATGATCAATGTATACAATTGATGTAAAATATATATCTATATATATATATTTATAAAAAAATCGTAAGGGATATGCATTTTTTTTGGATAATATCCAATCGTCTGCTGCATTAGAAAGAGAAAAAAAATATTTTTTTTGTCTGTTTAGTTGTTACGCACGTGACGATAAATTTATTGAAAGTACCAGAAAAGAAATCACGTGATCGGCATTTAATAAATTAAATTCTAAAAATTAATCTTTAAAAATTCACCAAAAATCAGGAAATGGAGGTAAAAATTCAAAAAAAATTTCATTTTGAAGGAATTTTTATGATCTTTCTTGTGATATAAATTTTATAACCCTCAATCTATTATTTTAAATGCAAACGTAAAAAAAGTTTAAAAAACAGCTTAAAAATTTAATTTAAAAAAATCTAAGAAGAATTTTTGAAAAATCTTTCTTAGTGCACCCCTACACTATTAGAAGAATCGCCATGCAAAATTTCAGCCCTTTAGGTCCAGCGGTTTGGTCTGTGCGTTGTATGTCAGTCAGTCAGTCAGTCAGTGAATGAATGAGTCAGTTACGGAACTGTTTTATATATATAGATTGTGTTTAATTTGTATTGTGTTTAATCGTGGAAAACGTGATCTATTTTCAATTGTGTATATGAGAGCGTAATACGTATTTAGTTGAGTATACTGTAACATAAAGCGTATACAGTTGTTCGTTTCGTGTCCTATATGCATTGAACACAAAACATATCTCATCATAAAAGTTGACGGTGGTTGTTTGCGATAAACACGATGGTAATTTCGCTGAACTGCTTTAACAGATCTGTACTCCGCTAACCACAACACACATTGAGTTTTCTCCTGAACGGTCGCCATTGCACTGACGGAAAGCCGAACGAAGACCTCTTCCACCTCGCATCGCTTCTGCGCAACGTTCAACGTCACGGTTGCGTTCCAGTTGCATTTAGAAATCTTGGACACTCGCTAAAGTGTTTGAAAAGAATATAATTGCATTTGCTCAATTTATTTTAGAATCATGAGCTTTCGAAATGTGTCCAACCTTTTCCGATGACCCTGTATATTTCAATACTTTAACGTTTCCGCTACAGGACTCCTATGTGAACAGGCCCTTACTCTCTTCAGGCAGTCGCATATGGCCAGCCGATTTCATTCTTTGTATTTTATTAAACTTGATAATGTCAGGATCTTTATCAAAATGATGCACTTCGTATTTGTTTCATCTTCACTACAATTCATTAACATGGACACCATCAAAAATACTCCTCAGAATTTTTCTCTCGAATACACTCAGGCTATTTTCATCTCTTTAAAGCGACAATGGACCATGAGAAATTTTTTTTTTTATTATTTATCAACCAATTGCTATGAAATTTTGTATACTTATACAGTGTTGTTTAGAGATGAAAATGCTAAATTTAAAAAAAAATCAGAATGCAATTAATTAAGATATTAACTAAAATCAGTTTGTTAATTACTTTATTTTAAAAATGCTCCATGCGCATCAATTTTTGTCTCAGATACGTAATTTTCTTTCTTAAGCTAGATTTATATAGTTATAATAAAAGTTAGTAGCAATATTTGATTTACAGTTATATTTATAAAAACTAGAAAAGAAATCGATAAAAATAGGTCATTTTATGCAAAATTTTATCAAAAATTTTTTTTGATTGAAAATTTTTTAAGGTGTTTTAAAATAGTATAATGAATTGATTACTAAGTTTTATTCTAACATATATAAATCATTTTATGAAATTTTATGAAAATTCAAGAAAAATTATGACGCATGGAACATTTTGAACTTACCGAAACGACATGAAAACTGGTTTTGAGAAAATAGCATTTAAAGTTTTAATTTAACGTAACATTTCAATTGTTTACGTTTGAAAAAATACTTATAACTTGGTTAATAATGATCGGATCAACATACTTTTTTTTAAAATTAAAGCTGATTAGTTGCAGAATCATTTTCTGAAAGAAAAAATAAATCGTTTTTGGGGCATATTTTTGGTCAACCTGAAGGTCCATTGTCGCCTTAAGGTCATAATAATCATTGGACATAGATATGCAGGGGACAAAACATATCTGCATGAATGAATATATCATAGGATTACAGGTTAATTAGGTGGCTGCAAGGAATGACTTTTGCTATTTGAGGGCTTGAATTTCAGATACCAGGATTCAAATTAACTAGAATTGTGTAGCTTTGTAATAGCATTAAGGCTAAGTTGTTTTAACGTAGGATTACGTTTTTGAATAACAGTCCTTCGGAAAGAAAGAATTGAGAGCTCGTCGCGAGTTATATTTTAGGCAGCACGCCAAACCCACTAGCAGTAAACAGTTAAAGAGAAAAGTACCAAAAGGCATCAAAAAAGAAAAAAAAAGAGAGAGTGTAAGGTATACATAAGATTCGATTCACAAGAATCGAACTTTTGAGTGAATGAATTAAAGAAGCTGCTTGAGATATGCCGATTTCGGCATACGCGCTTGGTATAAATACCAAGCAGCTTGATTAATACAGAGGTTGAAGAAGAAGGTTGTTAAGGTTGATAGATAAGCGAGAGGGAGCTACGTGGTAAGCAGTTCCAGGTGCTATCCTGCGCTAGTGCTTAGGGGGCCCAAAGTTTACGTGGCAGTACTGCTGGTTTGACTCTCTGCTGGTTTGTGAGTATGGCAAAGTGTATTTTTATTGAATGCTAATATATATATATATTCCGTACAAGTAGTACGTATGCTTATTGCTGTGAAAGCAAATTCTATATGTGCAACGAATTCATTAAACATTGTTTCATGTATAAACTGTGTTTGTATCAAATTCATTTAGAGTGCCACTTCAAATTATATACACCCAAGTGCGGGTAAAAGTGAGCTATATTCTCCATAAGGTAAGCAACGATAAGTAATCCTACGTTAATAACCCGCGGTAGTTTCGTTAGAAGAGACTACCTGAAATATTTTTTTTATTTATTTATTTATTTTCCCCAGTGTTAATAGGCTAACATAACAACCCAAATTTTCTCACAAGGTATGCAATTGAGAACATTGATTTACGTGGAATTTCGTAATTCTTCAACTTTACAGCATTTTACAGAAATCATTTTCTCAGCACTACCTAAATACTTTCTCGAGAAACAATATTTTCGCCACTCGTACATTTATCTTCATAATGGTCTCAAAGTTTTAAGGGTCCCTCTTTAAAACGTGTCGTAAATTGTGGAAGGATTTCATTGCAACAGCTGTAAAAGCTTTCATTCTTCGTTAAGGGTGATCGACTGAGAAGGGATGCTGCAGAGCGTAAGCAGGGATGGGGGAGTGGACGATTTCACACTCCAAGTTCCACCCCTGTGCCCTCTGGTACACCTCACGCGATTGTTAACTTCAAAATTGACGATTGAATTTTAAAACAGGTTTTAGGCTGAAAAATGGCTAAAATGATTGGGTGTTTTTTTTCCCCAACTGTCTTTGTGTTCATGATGTTCGCCTCTTTTACCCCTCCCCATTAATAAATTTTAAAAAATGTAACCATCAATTATTCATACTAAATTTTAAAGGAAGCATTTTCGAAGACAGATGGTGAATGTGCCATTCTGGCAAGGGGAAACCAGTCTTTATTCTATAATTATAATGTGAAATTAGTAACATTTAAAAGAAAAAGTGAAACTCGTTGCAACCTTGTGAGGTGTTGACTCAAAATTAATCCTCCTGGTTTAAATAAATCACCGTTTGAAGAAGAAAAAGCGCCTTATGCAATTGACCGGCGCTTTTCTACTAGACGGGAATCTCCGTGGATAGCGTACACGCTTGAAAGTGAGAGAAAAAAGACTACTAGGCGAGGTCGGACGGAGGCGAGTGGAAAGCGAAAAGTAATCGGAGTGAAGATCGCTTTGCCGTACAGCAGCCGGACATTATCAAGTTTACCGAAGGCGTTTTGAAGTTAGCTATCGTTCCAGCGACCTGGTGAGAAAGTGAAGACAGAAAGAAAGACAATAATTAAAGATGTCTAGATTGAGCTAGAATGACGCTCTAATTAAACAATGAGCAGAACATTTGAGATGCACGCTCTCGTATTTTTGATCTCTCCTGTTTAGCCTGGTTTCGCGTTATCGTGCCACTCCCATTATATGTTCGTCGTTGGTGTTCCTTAATTCTTTAGTCCCTGGAATATCCTATTTTCGGCAACTCATTCCAAATTCTCCGACTATTCAACATTTCTGTTCTTATCAGCAATGGCTCACAGTCAGCCGACCTGAGCGGTTCCTGCTGCCCTTTGGCTTTTCTGTTGGCCCTGGGATGGAGGCGCTCTGGTGTTTGGTCTAGGGCGTGAGAAATTTCTGATTGCTGCAGTCTACACTGGCCGATGAGAGTTTCACCCTGAAGGCAGAACTTCCTGGTGGTCTTATGTCAGACCCCATCCAATGCAATAGAATGGTTCTAGTTACAAACGATTCACGGCTGCCGCTTCTTTATACTCTCACACAATAACCGATTCCGAAAAGAATGCAATTTGCAACACAGAAAAAATATTGTTTACTTGTGGAGAGAGAACCGCCAAAAAACGAACGAAGATTAAAGACTTTTATTTGAATCAAAATTCCCGTGTATCAACGTGTATTTCTTTTTTTTCTTCTTATTATTACCTTGGATTTCAGTACAACTTTGTAATTTTATATTCAACTAGCTGAAAACCCACACTTCGCTACGGAGTACACTGAAATTAAATACAACGGTCAATGTATGCAATTAATGCCAAAAAAAAAATATATATTTATAATAAATACGACGATCAGTGTATACAATTGATGTAATATATATATATATGTAACAAGAAAACGCGTCTTCCTAAATTACTTTACTTTAAGGCATATTCTATTGTTAATAAAGTACGACCCCTTTTCCAAAATTGCGACCTAAAAGTAAAATAAGATAATTTATCGTAGCCCTGCATATCATTAAACAGGCATGTGAAGTATCTGAACTCAATAACATCCCCAGATATGAGTGTTCAAAGTTTATGAGATTTCGAATGTCAGTATAGTGTAAAAATTCTTGAAGAGCCCTCGAACCACTCTGAATTTATGTCTTGTATAACGTCAAAACCCCACTTTGCAAGAACTTTATGGCCACTTATCCTACGCCCAGGTCAACAGTTCGCGGTTCTAACAAGCGCGGGATCTAGCAGTAAAGTCCCCGATAAACTTAAGTGGACACGTGAACTCCACGAATCTAAAGTCGCCCAATTAAAAATTAAGTAGTTTAGGCCCTCTGGCGACAATATCGCAAAACACCCATTTAATATTGCATGAACAGAAGACTTTTCTCTCTCTTCGTTTCTAACTCTTGTTGCTGTCGGACCTACTGTCCACAGTCCGGTGGTTACAACGCTTTTCTCTTAACTCTGGCATGTAAACACTGCTGTTAACACGTCCCGTCCTGGCATGGACGCCGGACAAGTCATGTGGCCACTGCAGCTAATACCTTCGTAATGCCTACTAATTGAATAAAGGTGATTTCCTGGATATCGTCGGAAATGTGTGTTCCTCTTCTCTGGCTCCATGTGTTTATCTCCTAAATTTCGTGTTTTTCTGGATGAACACTGCATCACTCCTCGTACCGACTGCATCTCCCATAAGTTCTACGCGTCAATCCCCTTGTGCTAAATTTTCCAAATGTGATTATTATCACATTTATATATATATATATATATATATATATATATATATATATATATATATATATATATATATATTTATAAAAAAATCGTAAGGGATATTTATTTTTTTCGGATAATATCCAATCGTCTGCTGCATTAGAAAGAAAAAGAATATATTTTTTGTCTATTTAGTTGTTATGCACGTGACGATAAATTTATATAAAGTACCAGAAAAAGAAATCACGTTGATCAGCATTTAATAAATTAAATTATAAAAATGAATTTTTACAAATTCACCAAAAATCAGAAATGGAGGTAATGATTTGAAAAAGATCTCATTTTAAAGGAATTTTTATGATCTTTCTCGTGATATAAATTTTATAACCCTCAAATTATTATTCTAAATGCAAACTTAAAAAAAGTTACTAAAACAGCTTAAAAATTTAATTTAAAAAAATCTAAGAAGAATTTTTCAAAAATCTTTCTTAGTGCACCCCTACACCATAAGAAGAATTGCCATGCAAAATTTCAGCCCTTTAAGTCCAGCGGTTTGGTCTGTGCGTTGTATGTCAGTGAGTCAGTTACGGAACTATTTTATATATATATATAGATAATCACAAACCTCTGATAATTTTGGGCTTTTAAAATTTCAGCTCGATTCTGGGGAACATTACAGCCAAATTATTTAAAATGGGATTACATTAGTTAATAAATAAAAGAACTAGTTTGACGACATAGGATAAAAATTTGTTTATTTATCATCCTGGCAAACTACTAGAAATCGTTTATATATGAATATGTACGCAAATTTTTTTTTTCTCCATAAAGCACTGTACACGAATGAAGTAAACAGAATGGTATTTAAAATAGCTAAAATGACTCTTCATTAAAAGATGATAAAAAATGACGAGTTCTTTTCGATGTTTTAATCACATAAAAGGAATATGAAGTTCCTTTATTATGTGGCCAAACATCCACATCCGTCATTATTCATTTACTGCTGATAGCCACCTGGACGAGTAAATAAAATCATTTTGAACCAAATCGTGGGTTGGGAATGATTCGTTCAACAAACAGACAGAAATCCAAACAAGCAATAATTAGCCTATAGAAACAGATAAATACTTAACAGCGTAGCTAACTCCATATTTGCAAAACAGCTTCATTATTATACATTATATTAGTTCTTTTCTACGTGTCTGTTGGCTTATCAGTTTAAATTGGCTAGTGAACGATTAAACAAAATATTCAGAAAACGATCCGATTTCGACGAACTGTTGATTGATGATCTCCATTTGCTACCGAGTGACCTTCAAGGTGACCTATAAAATTAAGGCGGTCGGTACCCTTCCAGTGAAATCTGAAATACGCTTGTAAACAGCGTAATAAATCTTTGCATATATTAAAGCACGCGTCTTATTCATTTATGCTTTAATGCGTTACTCCGATATGCATTTGTTTACGTTCCTTCGAGACATAAAGCTAATTTCTGTGATTTCTTATAGAGTGATTTAACTGATTTATGAAGATCGCGCGATGCAGGATTGGGTCATTTAGGGGGGTGGCGTGATCTCCTATCAGGTGGTTAAACAGAAAAACAGTGTGTTATTGAATGGTAAGGTCTTAGGAATTTCATGAAAGTAAAAATATCCGGTTGGACCAACTTCGCATTTACCGCTCTAAATTAATCTCGTGTTCTAATCGCATCGAGGTCCATGTCCGACCTTGACCAAGTTTGATTTCGGGGGCACTCGTCGATTTCTGTTTTTCTGTTACATCTACCCCATCTCTGGAATCTATTCTATTTATGACCATGTATGGATGGAGTGCGAGATACTTTCTGTAACCGCAGATGTGGTAAATTTGGCATAACTTTTCTTCCTTTCCTCTCTGACGTTTCAGAGTTCAAGGTAGTACGTTGGAAGGGGGGGGGGGGGGTACGTTGACCGTGTAAGATGTAACTAACGGAATGAGAGAAGGAACCGTTGCATATAATGAAAATATTAATAATACTATATTAATTGGATTACTTATTGTTGCTTACCTCTTTTGTATGTATATATGTATGTATGTGTTATGTATATATGTATCCATATATATATACGTATGTATATGTATGTATATATATATATATATATATATACATATATGTATGTCAAAATTTTGACGCATTTTGGTACTTTTCCGTTTAACTGTTTACTGCTTTCCCAAGCGATACAGACTGGGTTTGGCGCGCTGCCAAAATTATAACTCGCGACGTACGGACGGACGGTTTTAGTGTCTGAATTTTTTTTTTCAGAAACCGTAATTCTACGTTAAAAAATCCGTAAATTTAAATAAGCAAATCAAGCAACTTGTTCAGCAGATATATCAAAAATTAAACAGGCTCTAAATTTTGAACTTATATATATTTTTTCAAGAGGAACTTCCCATTTCTATAAAGTATTATTTATAAGTAAATTTTATAAAGCGATACCCGTAAAGAATAAAAATCATTACAAAATGTGCGAAAATTAACAAAGCTAAAACTATGCGTTCCACAATTCCGTAAGACTTAAGTCCGTGGAAAGAGACATGCATATATAGTGCCCATAAAAAGTAAATAAACACAAAAAAAATCCCTCTTTATCAAAATTCATCGTAGCGGGTAAAAACTGAAGTGACATTACAATTACAATCTCTGTAATTCTTTTTTTTTCTTTAATTCTTCCGCAAAGAGTGGAAACATGGCAGATATTTCTCAAGAGCCCAAATCTCAGCCACACTGTTTGTACAGGTTTGACGCCCACTTCAAAATGATATCGGCTCTCTCCCGAGAACAAGATAAGCCGCGAAATGTAATACGGGAGATAAGAGTTAGTCTATTATCTGAATACTGTGTTGCAACCTCTTGTATCGTGCTCCTATTTCTGCCCAAGAAGAGAAATGATTAAACCCAGATTATAAGTAAATACGTTTGGGTTCACTGTGGGTTTTAGCATCAAGCAGTGTATATATAGGGAAGTCGATGATTTGTGTTGCCATTACAAGATGGTGAAAAAGTTTTGCTCTGAAGGTAAAGTGGGAGAATTCAAAGGGGTATGGGATACACACGACATTGCCCTCCCCTCCCCCCCAATATATATATATATATATATATATATATATATATACAATATATATATATATATATATATATATATATATATATATATATATATATATATATATACAATATATATATATAATATATATACATATACAGAGGCTGTTCACACATTTTTTAGACGATGTATACTGTATTCACAAAACTAAATTACATAAAATTCTTGTGTTTTAAATGTTCTATTTGACATCCCTTATTCTGAACTATCTTTCGACACCGCAATTTCCAGGATAATAATGTCTTTTGAAGTGTCAGAAGAGGTATTTTATCCCATTCCTCCTGAACAGCTTTCCAGAGTAGTGTAAGGGTTTTGGGACGACGTTTGGATAATGCAGATTTTAAAAGTCCGAAAGCACAAAAATCCATAGGTGATACATCGGGAGATTTAGTAGGGATATCAGTGAAGGGTATGGCCTTGATACCAGTTTTTTTATTCCATTTCTTTTAGGAAATTTACAGTGGATTTTGATGTGTGACTGCTAGCTTTGTCCTGATGGAGTCTCACAGATTGATGGCACTGTGGGTAAAGCGATGGTATTTCATTCAGAAAAATTGGCGATAAAATATGTTCCTGATAGTATTTGGATTTAATCTTGACATTTTTCCCACTCTCTTTATTTTTAACTTGTCATTATAAGAAAAACCAGCAACAATCATGAATCCCTTAGAAAAACTTTCTTTCGATTCTTTGAACCATGTACTTAAATTTTTTTCTCCCCTTTTATGATAATAAATGGCTCTTTTTTTTGTTGCAATCATTTAAATACACCCATGTTTCATCTATTGTGACAATTGTTTTCCATTTTTCTTTGGATAAGTGTTTCTCATATAGAATTCTGCAGCGTGTCCTGCGTTCAGCGATATGATTTGGAAGAAGACGATGCACATTGCGTTTTTTTCGCTTTCTTAAGATTTAAATCAACGTTTATCATTTTGTTTACAGTGGACACCGAGCATTTTAATGATTTTTCAACTGTCCTTTGACTAGGGGGATTTTCTTTTAACATTAAACAACGTACCTTTGCAATAGTCGAAGATGTCCGTTTTTTCCTTGGATACTTGTTTGGAATTTTTGTCCCACTTGAGGCTCCAATTTGACGTTTTTTTCCTTTCTTGTTGACGATATTACCTATCGACGCTTTAGATATCACAAAACCATGACTCTCACATCGTTTTTGGATAACGGAGTATGCATATTTCTCTTCGGAAAGAGCATAAATGTAGCCTTCGAACCATTGCTTTGTTAAAAACGCCATTTTGAATAAAAACAAAACTTTCAAGCCGTAGACGACAATGTTGACTTTTAAAAGCATAGTACAATTGCAATTATTTCTTTTGCAGCAAACGACGTTTTTATTACCGCTTATCAAAATCGTCTAAAAAATGTGCGAACAGCCTCTGTATATATATATATATATATATATATATATATATATATATATATATATATATATATATATATATATATATATATATACACAAGGTGCGCCCATAAAGTAACCGGACAATTTTTTATAAATAAGAAAAATATTACTTACCTTCAAATAAATTTACCTCCTTCAAAATAATCGTCAAAGGAATCTATACAATTTTTCCAACGTTTCTTCAAGTCATCGAAACACTGTTTACAGGCGTTGGAACTAACCGTTCGCAAAATACGCGTAACATTTGATTTAATATCCGAGACGTTTTCAAATCTCTGTCCTTTCATGGCCACCTTAAGCTTTGAAAAAAAGGAAAAAAAAAAACAGCTGGCGATAAGTAATAACTCAGAAAATTTTCAGACATGCTTGTGATAAGCAAAGAAAACTGTAGATTAATTTTAATTGAAAATCTGAAAATGGAAAAAGTTTGTGCTCGATTTGTGCCTTGGATTTTGACAGAACAGCAAAAAAAAAGACAGAAAAGCTTGCTGTGGAGACTTTTTGACTACTGCGCAACAGCACAATTTCTTAAAGTGTATTATTATAGCAGGAGATGAGACCTGGTGTCTACAATACGACCCAGAAGCAAAAAGACAAAGTGCACAGTGGAAAGGACCGTCTTCTCCCATACAAAATAATAATAATAAAAAAAAACACGGATGTCAGAATCAAAGAGAGGTGATGCTGATTGCATTTTTTGATTACAAAGGACTTATTCCCCACGAATTTGTTCCTGAAAATCAAACAATTAATCAGTATTTTTACAAGGAGGCGTTTTTTCGAATAGGATAAGGCGAGTTGGGAAGGAACTGTTTGATTCTGGTTTCTTTTACGCGATAATGCTAGGCCCCGTACAGCAATTTCTGCACAACAATATCTTGCTAAGCATTCAATTACAGTCATAAATCACCCACCTTATTCTCCCGACTTATCGCCAGCTGATTTTTTTCCTTTTTCCGAAGCTTAAGATGGCCATGAAAGGACAGAGATTTGAAAACTTCTCGGATATTAAATCAAATGTTACGCGTATTTTGCGACCGGTTAGTTCCAACGCCTATAAACAGTGTTTCGATGACTTGAAGAAACGTTGGAAAATTTGTATAGACTCCTTTGGCGATTATTTTGAAGGAGATAAATTTATTTGAAGGTGAGTAATATTTTTCTTATTTATAAAAAATTGTCCGGTTACTTTATAGGCGCATCTTGTATATTAAACAAACACAAAAATAAAGAAATAACTTTTCAATTTTCTCGGCTGCGGTTTATAATGGAGTCCGATTGAGCAAGGTGCCTCCTCCATTTTGACCGAGCACCCCCCAGGGGCGACATGTGGGAAGGGCAATGTACCTTTTCTCACCCTCCCTGACTTCATAGAGGGACTTTCCGGTCTGCGAATTGAACGTGCCCATATCCGGCCTAGACACGGAGGTATTTAATATGGCGCTTGTCGGGATTCGATCCGAGCACCCTCAGAAACGACGCGCTACCACTAGGCTACCTAGATCCTCTATTGTAAATCTTTTGGATTCAAACCACATCCAAATCGCATGTTTATACAATAATTACAAAGCATGATACATTTTACGCTGTACTGTTTATACTTACATCGCTGTACATCTGTACTTTTTACGTTGTCGCACGATTCATACATGCATTGAGATTATGGTGGCCATTTCCATTTCTCCAAAAAGGAGGACATAGCCTATATATATATATATATATATATATATATATGGCCATTCGCCTGAACTGTCACATAATAACCGAGACCTGTTGACTTCAGGGAGAAAGTAAACTAAATCCCGACAGTAAAAAAAATGAAACCCTAGGTGACATTTTAACTAATTTAATGAAAACATGACAATTGCTTACAGAATTACGCAATTTTAAGAAGTTTACAGGCACAAACGAAAATATGCTGCTACCAGCTAGGGAAACATTGGACCGACTGACAAACATCGTTTCTCAGCAAGCAGAGTTCAGAGGGTGTCGGCACGAACGCTAATGGTTGTTTCCGTCCACGGAGTCAGAGTTTTAGGGGTTGTTTCTTGCTATCCCGGTGGCTGTTCGCAAAGCCGCTTTACTCTGTTAGGGCATCATGAGAGTTTATACGTAATGTTGCCCAATTTTAACCAGTTGGTTACATATATATATATATATATATATATATATATATATATATATATATATATATATATATATATATATATATATATATATATATATGAAATGACCCGAACTGGGTCATCTCATGAACTAATGCATCATCGTGGCCGGAAAATAATACAGTCGGCTTCAGGAACAAACTAATTTATTTACGAGAAAGGCAATACATCTTACTCGCTTCGAGTCAGTCCAGCGTCTCCTCGTAAAAGCGCGAAAAATAGAATTAGGTCAGAGAGGTTGCCAGAATTGGCGGAGGAAGTTAGTATGTGGGAATTCGAAGCGTTTACGCCAAAGTAAAGAAAGAGGGTTACCAGGACAGAGATTAAGTTCAGAATGGGCGATTATAGGTAGTTAGTAATATTATCACACACACACACACACACACACACACACATATATATATATATATATATATATATATATATATATATATATATATGTGTGTGTGTGTGTGTGTGTAAGTAAGTAAGTAAGTAAAATACATTTGTTTTTCATAATAACCAAAATACACATTACAAACTATAGTACTTGACAAATCAATTACTAAAGTCTTTAGCCTGCAGATTCAATGTAAATCAAATAAGTTTTAGGACAAATTTAAATACATTTAAAGCCATAGAAAATACACTAAGGAGAATTTATTTGTCAAATATCACTATAATGTGATGAATATATTTTGTAGTATTTTTTATAACATGAATTTCTAAAACGGATTGTATACATCGCATACATGCATTCATTCAGCCCTCCTTAAGGTGGCGCAGGACAAAGGACAGAGTTCTCAAAAGCAGGACTGCCCTTCCCAAAAGCCGGACGTTCGGCCACTGTAAACGAGAAACGATAACTTTTTATGGAAGGATAGATCGATATTGAACTCTTCATGTTGAAACAAACGATTCTCTTTACAAGCGATAAATATTCCTAATTCTGACATGCTATTTAAAGCTTTCCTTTTCGGAACTTGGAACGTTTTTAAGAACTGTACTGAAGCTTTTAAATAAGGACGAGATAAAAGGGCGAATAAAGGCCTTCCATCATCAATTCATAAACCCTGTATGCTATCTCTGACGTGGAGTATAGAGTACGAACATGCATTCACATTCCTTTGCAATATCCGTTGCATCAAGCATCCATTTAATTTGCACTTCAATGGTTTGAATTTACGACCAGACAGCTATCTTATCGGTCCGCTATTTTCTCCCCCCCCCCCCTCCCCCCATGAAAAATGCTAGCGTAATTAAGACTCTCCCTTTGCATATTCTTTTGGAAATAATTTCCTCTCTGGCTGAAAAAAAAATAAAAAATAAAAGATGTTAATTTTTTCTAATCACGGGTAAAAAATGTTTATCATTTTCTACTCTGGGGTCATTACGCCCCCTCCGCTTAAGTTAGTAATGCACCCCATAGGAAGTGGAATATGCTTTTTGTTCTTTGTCGCATATATCGTTACGGCCGCCATTATGAGTCCTGGCGCTATTACAAACCGGATGAGCGTATTCCGGCAGTAGAACATTAAAAGCCAACGCAATCTGAAGAGCATACTTTTCTTAATTTAGATAAAGAGTCGCAAAACAAAATCCCGTTTCCCTTCAGGAATCAATCTTCAAACGCGACGATATAAAAAGAATAATAATAATGAAATAAAAAAAAAAGGAAGTCGATACTCCGCCCGCCATGTAGAACTTCCCCCCCCCCACTCCTTTACGATAAGGCAGCTCTTTCCACTGCCAGACTGCCTGGCTCCACAGGTTATTAGCCGTTGCGTATTTTGTATATTCTTTTTTTCTTTTTCTTTTTGGACGTCACTTTCGTTCTTTTTTTTTTTTTTTTATTCTTCTTTATACAGATGAAGATTTGTGCTCTTTTCTGGCTGCCAAGGCAGCGGTGATTACGGTTGCAGAAAAACTAATGACAGCGTATGATTTTCTTCGTTTAATCAGAAGCAATTAGCAGTAGAAATTTATGCGCGTTTATTGTTTTAATTTTTTTCTTTTTCGTTTGCAAGAGCGTAACTCTCTTTGTTTTTTCATTCGTGTCAAATATTTTTAATTTGTTACTTTGGCAACACCCGTGGCTGCTCGCAAATATGGAGTTTTTGCTTACGCTTAGCAGTATAATTACAGGATTGTGTACAGAATATTTAATGATTTGAAGCAGTGATAATGTTTAGTAATTAAGTGGAAATATGAATGATTAGCTGCACGGTCATCCCACTTGCTGCATAATGAGCGAGTTTGAATGATAAGATACCGAACTATTGTTTCTGACTGCAGTATATTAACGCCAGTTACTTACGAATCGGAAGCAATAGCTTGTTATAACAAACCCATACAGGGCCGCCCAGAGAGGGGAGCAACTGGGGCACTTTGCCCCAGGCCCCTAACTGCCGGAAGGGCCCCCAAAAATATTTTTAAAAAATAATTTATTAGATTTCATCTAAAAGAAAATTCTGAAACTTATACTGTACTTCAAAATTCAAAATAATCTCCTGAAAAAAGGGGCCCCCAAAAATATAAAAAAAAAATTATTCGATTAATTACATTTTTTTTTTACTCCAAAATAGTCTTTTGAAAAATACGCGATTTAGTTTTAATGAAAAATATAACTGTTTAGTCCTAACTGCTATAAAATTGAATTCTCTCTAATAAATTGAAGACAGTACTAACTACTAAAATAGATAAATAGATAGCAAAAAAGCTTTGTGGGTGAAGATGTCATATTTATTGGAGAATATAACAAGAGAGCAGTGCAATGAAATATAATAATTATGTTAATCATCCATATAATAAAATTGTAAGTATGAGTAACTGAATTTGAATGTGTGTTTTCGTCTCTTTCCCTTTTTTATTTTTCTTGGGGCCCCAAACAGAAGTTTGCCCCAGGCCCCGTAAAGTCTCTGGGCGGCCCTAAACCCATAACCTAACATGATGGCTGAGTAAAACAGCTAGTGTCGTACGATTGAAATAGTAAGAAATACAACCGAGCAATACCTCACCAAATGCGATATTTCGATTTAGGACGACTCCTCATCTTTGTTTCCGTTAACACCTAATCTGTAAAAACCAGACCAAAGCATCTTCGTCGCAGAGGCCCCTTTTGTACTAGTTATATTTTTGTACGTGCACGGGAGCTTTTATAAACGTCTTAGAATTTCATTTTTGTCTTGTTCAAGATAACATATTGTGCTGTAATGAAATCGCAAATGGGCGACAGAAGTTGTTTATGTCTGCCATTATTTGAATTTGTGTCATCGATCTAAATATATCAATCGATCACGGGTTCAAAAACATTTCTCTAGAGAATGGTCTGAATTAGGGATGCGACATCGATGTCGATGTTTTCAAAAAACCGATGTTTTGATAAAAAACATCGATGTTTTAAACATCGATTTATTGAAGCCGATGTTTTTTTAACATCGATGTTTTGTGCTCGATGTTTTACGTTGTCGAGATGTTTTCTTTTTTTAATGAAAAAGTACCATAAATAAAAAAAATTTACCACGTAGCATAATTTTCACACTCAGTAAATGTAAGTCTGTGTTCTGAAAAGGACGAATACAAAAGGGAGAACGATTCCTTAACAACCAATGAACCAATCACAGCACTCGGAATGCTCCTGACACTCACGAGTATACACACGAGAACAGCCATTTAAGTTTTCGTTTTCTTCTGTTTTTATATAAGTTGACGTTAATATTATAAGTAGGATGCCTCCCAAAAGTACCGTTTGGAAATATTTTTGCAAAACCTCTGGCAAATTGGCAAAATGCAATATTTGCCTTAAGTCCCTCAAAACTTCTGGCAATACCACGAATTTATCTGGACATTTGAAGGCAAAACATGGCGATATTTACAACGAGAATTTTGAGTCATAAATGTAGCCCAAAGCACAAGCAACCAAGTTTTTGTCATTTGTGTCAGCCCAATCAGAGAGTAAAATTAAATCATCCCCCCCCCCCCCCCCACGACTAACCGAAGTAACATTAATGTTAGAGATTACTAAACCAGTTTTAAAAAATGGATGTTCTAAAATATCGATGTTTCAAAACATCGATGTTTTGTTATCGATGTCGCATCCCTAGTCTGAATTATGGAAAATAAAGAGACTGCTTTCACGAAGTATTGTCAGAATAAACATACCCCAAATTGGGTGCAGTGTTTGCCGCAAGTATGGCCATTTTTTTTTTTTTTTTGGCTTACAGTTCAGATTTATGGCAACTCTCGTGCTAATAATAAACGTAGTGTTACGGCATGTCGTCAAATAAACGCAATGCATTTATGGTAGAAATGCAACACGGAGTCATAGAATTATCAGTAGGGAAAAAAAAGTCCTGCATGTAATGATACGTGATGGGCAAAAAAAATTATTTTGAACTTCATGTTGTGATGTTTGAATGCTTCCCTTGTACTAATTTTAAATTACAGACAAGATTTTGAATGACATGAAAATTTCGAACCTTTACAAAATAAAAAATCTTTTACCTGGCGGACAGGTAAGTATTTATAGGAATTACCTATATAAAACCCCACAAGCTATTCGATAGTTTGCGACATAAACTATTAAATGTTTACATTATATTTCTCTGTAAACATTACATTGCTTAATTTTTTTTCTTTTCAAAATATAAAGTATGTTATAGTCTTGGCAAATGGTTACGTCCTGGTGAATTGCACGAATTCTCAAAAACTATTCTATTTACAATGCAAAGTAGAGAACAGCTAGATATCGTTATATTTGGAACAGGACATTGTACAAAAGTTCTTGTTTTTACAAATTATGAAATCTGTTACGGTCCTGGGAAGTAGTAAAGTTTTTTTTAATAATTACTAGGAGCTTCGCCCCTAGACTCGCTCCTCTGTTATGGCTAATAGCGAGATGATACATAGGGGTGATTCTCGGGCAATGTAACAGCTTCCATCCATTTACTGTTGTCACCCTTAATGCGAAGGGCGTTTCATCACTGTTCAATTATCAGCTTTAAAATTCAATTAAAATCGAAAATTTAAGATATAGACTTGAAATGAGGTTTATATGAATAAGAAAGCTTTCAGCTTCCAGATGATGTAAATATTTTCTTTGTAAGATAAAAACTCGAGGAGCATCGATATCACATCCACATAGGGGACGATATATTTCTTGAAAATCTCTGTTTCATTGTTTGATGAAAATATTAATCTGTTTTAAAATATTTTTAAACAAATGAGGTCTAGTTTGAAAGAGAAATGTCTGTAGTCTTAGACTGTAAAAAGATCAAAATTCTACGTTCAATTTTTGCCGAGTTATCGTAATCTGAAGATTAAAAAGTCAATATTTTCCCACAAAACATAAAATTTTAAAAAAACCTTAAAGTCCGACGAAGATGCGACATGTCTTACTTTGGTCCCCCCAGTTTTCTGCATCCATTGGTATCGCTCTCGACCCCATACCCCCAGCGGTTTCGGAAGAGATACCGTGACAAGCTTTTGACAGTGGCAGCTGGAGTTACTTTTTGTTTAGAATAGAGAGATATAATTTATAATGTAAACTTCAACACAGTTACGTTGTACCACATTGTAAATATAACATTGCATAAAAATTCTTATTTTTTATTACTGAATATAAAATCTGTCTAACGTCGAACCAAACAGCTATGTTTTTATGAATTATATTCTTGTTAACTATTCTATAGCTTACAGTGTACCACGAAAAAAGCTCAATGGCTTGCTGATAGTTTATATCTCATTGAATTACTTAATTAAAAATATGCTAGAAAATTTATAATCACATATTTTTAATATTTTTATTTATATTTTTTATATGTTGGGGCACAGGACCTTAAAGCTTGACGTAATGACTATACATATGGTCTAATTCTAACCACAAAAACTAAAATAATATTAGAGAAAGAAATTTTCTTTCTTTATACATATATAGTACATATCTTTAAATATGTCCTACATAAAAATAGAAATCATAAATCTACAAATAATTTCAATTTAGCAGTTTCGAATTTTATATGATTAACTGGAGATTAAAAATCATAAAGTGATGTGCGCATCATAAAATTGAGATATATGCTTACAGAAAGTAATGAATGGTCAGAACACACTTGTAATATATTTACTTGTAATGTGAAACCCAATAAATTGTAATAAATATTATTTAAATTAAAAATTGAGCATAAAATTGGAAAACTTCAAAAATTATCACAATTATTTGCATAATTTTTTCCCACATGAAAAAAAGTATTCCAGAATTGTACATTTTTCTGGTTTTAAAATGTAGAGTACCATGAAATACATATGAGTGTAGTTTTATCAGTTTCCTATTGATATTTTAAAAGAAATGCTGCACACAAACTCAAATTAGCAGTTAATCATATAAATTTCTAAACTGCTAATTTGAAAATTATTTATGGATTTATAATTTCCGTTTTTGTAAATGACATATTTAACGATATGTGCTTTATATGTATAAAGAAAGAAAATTTCTTTTTCCAATATTATTCGAGTTTTTGTGATTAGAATTAGACCATACTTATAGTTATTTCGTAGAGCTTCAAAGTCCTGAAGACGTTATTTATTTATTTTTAATTTTAGGTTTATTTAAATAAATGAAGTTTATAATTTCCTAATTTTCAGTGTTTTAATTTGAAACTTATAATTTCAAATCATGCTAATTTTTAATTTTAAATTTTGCCTAAATGAAACACAAATACATAATAATATTTCAATATGAAATTTTAATCACACGAAATTTACAAAAAACAATTTTTTTTGTTGTTATTGTGCTGAGTAAATATATACCGAAAATCTACATACAGTTTTCATTGATTTTAAAATAGTCTGTCAAAATTTGCTTATTTATTTTTTGTATTTTCCTAATTACCATGCTTTTATTAACTTGCTTTCTTGTGTTTGTGTGTGTGTTTGTCTAGTACAAATCTTGCAATCGATTTTTAACTAACTTCCCGACTAGCTAGACATTTGAAACTTCTAGAATAGCTCAGAACACGATGACAATGCATTTTTTAAATACTTTTAGCCATCTTTAAGCAGAATTAAATTAATTTTCAGTTATTTTCAGTTAATTTTGTTTTGTAGACTGGTGCAGCCATCTATTGGCCGAAAAGTGAACGAAAAGTCAAATGCAAATGAACTTCCAATTAACTTCATTTTCTTTCAAGTTGATGGGATAATTCATCAAAAAAAATTTTAAAGAGTATATATTAATACATAGAATTATCAAGTTTATATGATTCAACAGAAAATTTCAAAACATGGTATATAAAAAGTCTTTTTATCTTGTAATTGTTTTTTAAATTTTTTTTAAAAAATTCTGTAATCAAAAATTTTTTTATTGGGGTCGATTTATTTATTTTTTTATTTATTATTATTGAAAGAAAGTGGTCAACAAAGTTTTCGCACCACTGATATAGACTACAGAATAGAGCAGCTGCTAACAAAGTACAAGAAAAATAAATGCATAGTCAGCCGGAAGCATCCTCATAAAAGCTATTTGAATTATAATAATATGTTTTCAATGAAAGAAGGAATTGCATCAGTTTCATCCAAACTTAGGTCTTACGCATCTTCTACAAAAGTAACTTAGGCTACTTAACTTCCAATTTTGTCTGCTTCTTTCCCCAGTAATCTATATATATAAAACAGTATCGTAACTGACTGACTGACAGACAGATAACGCACAGACCAAACCGTTGGACACAAGGGCTGAAATTTTGCATGGCGATTCTGCTTATAGTGTAGGGGTGCACTAAGAAAGATTTTTAAAAAATTATTCTTACATTTTTTAAAATTAAATTTTTAAGCTATTACCTGTTTAAAAATTCACCAAAAATCAGAAAATGGAGGTAAAGATTCGAAAAAGATCTCATTTTAAAGGAATTTTTATGATCTTTCTCGTCATGTAAATTTTATAACCCTCAAATTATTATTCTAAATGCAAACTTTAAAAAAGTTACTAATTCAGCTTAAGCATTTAATTTAAAAAAATCTAAGAAGAATTTTTCAAAAATCTTTCTTAGTGCACCCCTACACCATAAGAAGAATCGCCATGCAAAATTTCAGCCCTTTAGGTCCAGCGGTTTGGTCTGTGCGTTGTATGTCAGTTAGTGAATGAGTCAGTTACGGAACTGTTTTATATATATAGATATATATATATATAGAGAGAGAGAGATATTTTGGCATTAATTGCATACATTGGCCGTTGTATTTAATTTGAATGTACTCCATAGCGAAGTGCGGGTTTTCAGCTAGTATGCGTATATATACATACGTACATATATATATAGATACATATATACATAACACATACATACATATATACATACAATAGAGGTAAAGTAATCCTATGTTAATAACCCGCGGTAATTTCGTTAGAAGAGACTGCCTGAATTTTTATTTTCCCCAATGGCTAGGAGCTGAGCGATACTCTTTTCCCGGGAGGAGCTAGAAGTGTGTGACCACTTCGCGTTGCTCCGGGGGGCCCCACACGGGGTGGGTCCACGCTACACCCGTATCGGTCCCGTAATTTTGAACCAAGTCAAGTGACGAGACCGGAACACTTGACCCCGCACCTCCAGAGAAAATGTTTGGGAACTAGGAGGACATTGCAGCTACGACAGATTTTATCCGTGCACCAACCGCCATTAGTGTACACTTCGGCGGTTTTGTCGCCGTCTGGTATCAAACCACCAATTTTCAGATCATTGGCTGGACCGCCTTTGTTGTCCGGGCCACCGGCGCCCAGAAGGTGTTTTACTACACTAGTTATTAAAAATTAAGGAAAATTCACAAAAAGAGGGATAACACGTTCAAAACTAGGCCAATCTGTTTAAAATTTGAATATGTTGTTAAGTAAAAGGTGCTGAACAGTACTACATTATGCAAAATAGTGGCGCTGCAGTCGGAATACGTCAGTTGCGAGGAGCATAAAAGTGCATGTCTCAGAGCAAGGCGGCAATTGTATCTGCAAATCTGAGATTAGACATCTGGCATAGCGAAATTGTAACAATGACCTCCTGGCATCATTTGACCGAAGAACTGCGATGGCGAGCTATTGGGAGACTAGAGGCAGGACAAAGTCAGACAGAAGTGTCCAGATGGCTACATATGAGTCCGTCTGTGGTTCATAGACTTAGGTAGAAATTTCTACACAAGGAATCGGCATCCAAGGACGGCCATACGCTACGATGAGTGCCGATGACCGATATTTGTCATTATGCGCACGAAGGAATAGAACAACAACTCCGTCAACAGATCCTCCCTCTCTGCAAGCTCCGGAAGGTTGGTATCAACGTCAACCGTGCTTAGAAGGCTTCACGAAGGTGGTCTTTTTGCGAGGCGACCAGCCATTTGCGTCCCGCTCACGTCACGCCATAGGCGGGAACGTTTGCAGTGGGCACGTCAACATGTCCACTGGACGCGTTATCAATGGAGGGCTGTTCTCTTTACGGATGAGTCCAGGTTTAGCCTCCAAAGCGATAGTAGGCGTATTTTGATTTGGAGAGAACCTGGAACTCGTTTTCAGCCATCACACACCCGTGATAGAGATGCATACGGATCAGGCAGTGTCTGTGTTTGGGGTGGTATCTCTTTGGGTGGACGCACAGACCTCCATGTCTTTCAACGTGGAAATGTGAATGCTCACACCTATAGAGATGACATCCTTGATGTTTATGTGCGTCCTTATGCCGGGGCAATAGGTGATGCTTTCGTGCTACAGGACGATAACGCGAGACCGCACAGGGCTCGCATCGTGGATGCTTATCTTGAGCAGGAAACAATTCAGTGCATGGAGTGGCCAGCTTGATCACCGGTCCTGAATCCTATCGAGCATGTTTGGGATGCTTTAGGGCGACGTATAGCTGCTGCCAATCCTCCACCTAGGAGACCCTAGCCACGCTTTCAACTGCTTTGCTATAGCAATGGCTCTCTTTTCCTACCTAACTCATAGACCGCATAATTGACAGCATCACACATCGCTGTATGTGCTGTATTGCTTCTCGGGGGAATCATACGCAATATTAAAGGTACTTTTCCTATACCAAACTGACACATCCGATTTGTTCATTGTATCCATATGCTAGTTTCTATAACACTATAATGGTCTGGCGATTTCTTTTTATGCTATTTTATACCTACCTATGTGTTGTATAATGTGTATGAGTTTCATTAAATTCTACGCCTAACTTTTTGAGTAATCGCTATTTTTGTGGCTTTTCCTTAATTTTTTATAAGCAGTGTGCATAATGGTAATTTTCTTGCTTCAATTCCTGTAGCGCATTCAGTAATTTTTAAAGAATCATACGATAACCCTGATTTTCTTCTCATTGAAAAAAATTATCAAGAATTTAAATGGC
This sequence comes from Dolomedes plantarius, assembly GCA_907164885.2. Taxonomy (NCBI): domain Eukaryota; kingdom Metazoa; phylum Arthropoda; class Arachnida; order Araneae; family Dolomedidae; genus Dolomedes; species Dolomedes plantarius. Next base: position 138,057,089 of record OU015500.1, on the reverse strand, counting down.
AAATTTGTGGAGGTTAAGCATTTTTAACCATGTTATTAAGCCAGCAAGGTGGCTATTGAACAAGCTTCAAAATCTAAAGGACCGAAGCTTTCTTAAAAGGAAAAGTAAAATAAATTTGTGTAATTTTATAATCTTATCATATATATATATATATATATATATATATATATATATATATATATATATATATATATATAGATATATATATTTGATGTTAGTATTATTTATTTGATTATTTGAAGTATATTTTGTACGTACATTTTATTAAAATAATGAATGCTTTGTAAATTGCATATACGAGTATTTTTATAAATGTCTCAAATTCCAAGTTTTTAGTTTCACAATTGTAAAAAACCCTTATGTGATACAGAAAAACCAATATTATTTTTCAAATCAGCATAACAAACATCATATCATTTACATAAATTTATGTAAACCCCAGACAAAAAGTTAAATTTTGTAGGCCTGTGTTATCTTACGAACGATTAATGGAAATTTTGACTGACGCATCCTCAAACCCGGATATTAAACGAGTTTCTTTCATGCTAGTTCAGAACACCGAACACTGTTCTGTTATCTCATTTCCTTCAGTATATCTATTTTTGCAACCGAGTGTTAAGTTTGTTCAAACTTTAAAAAAATGCGGTTTTGTCTATCGTGAACTTTTTTTTTGTGTGTGTTAAATCAGTCAGATGTAGCAAACCGAACTTAAATACTAGGAATATCAAGAACACCAAACATATTTTACTTGAGTCCAAAAGTAACTCATGGACTACTTAACTTTCAATTTAGTTTTGTTCTAAATTTAGTCATGGGTATTCTTTGACATACTACTTATCAAATCTGCATTTTCGAAGTAGACCTTACATGAAGGGAATAGGGGAAAGAGCAGGGCCCGATTATGAACACTAGGGCCCCAGGGCAGATGCTATTTAGGGGCCCCCCTTACGAACATTTATAAAAATAACACCAAGGGGGTTTTGGGGCCCCCTACCATCAGGGGGCCCTGGGCAAAGTCCCGATTTGCCCATGCGATAAATAGGCTCTGGGAAAGGGGTAATCTCCTTGGACCGAAGGATTCAATGATTCCTTGTCTATATATATGAAACAGTTTCGTAACTGACTGATTGACAGATAACGCAAAGACCAAACCGCTGGACCTAAAGGGCTGAAATTTTGCATGGCGATTCTTCTTATAGTGAAGGGGTGTACTAAGAGAGATTTTTGAGAAATTGTTCTTAGATTTTTTTAAAAATAAATTTTTAATCTTCTTTTGTAACTTTTTTAAGTTTGCATTTAGAATAATAATCCGAGGGTTATAAAATTTATATCACGAGAAAGATCATAAAAATTCCTTTAAAATGTAATCTTTTTCGAATCTTTACCTCCGTTTTGTGATTTTTGGTGAATTTTTAAAGATTAATTTTTTAGAATTTAATTTATTAAATGCTGACCACGTGGTTTCTTTTCTTTTTTTGATACTTTAAACTAATTTTTCGTCACGTGCATAACAACGGAATAAATTGACGAAAAAAAATTTTTTTTTTCTTTCTAATGCGCAGACGATTGGACATTATCCAAAAAAAATATTAAAATACAGTAAGAGAAATGTTCGTCAAACTGTACTATATTAACTGTACTATATTAACTGTACTATATTCTTTAGTATGTTCTATTAGATTTAATTTGAATATTGTCATCTACATTATTTTATCTATAAAAATATCCGTTACGATTTTTTTATAAATTTATATTTTTGGGGGGCATTAATTGCATACATTGACCGTGGTATTTAATCTGAATGTACTCCGTAGCGAAGCACAGGTATTCAGCTAGTAGACCTATAATACAGGGGCATGCCGAGTAAAATTCTAGGATCCTAAAATTGATGGAATATAAACAGATTTAACTTGTTGTGAGGACTGTTTATTTCACCTTAGTGTTGGCATTTTTTATACATGAAATTTGTATGAAATGGGTATTTTAAAGTAGGATTACGTTCCTCTATAACGGTCCTCCGGAAAGAAACATTTATGACGCTAAAACCGTCGTCGCAAATTATAAATCAAAAGTGGCAGAGTAGACATATGCAGGGCCCGATTTAGAAAATTCTTGACTATAGGCACAACTTGGGATGGGGGCCCCCTAACACTGATGTGGGCGTAAAATTTCCAAAATTGACACACACACACACAAAAAAAAAAATCATGAATCATTGTGAATGTACCATTTTACCAAGAATTGGATATTTGAAGCGTAGAAGCCTACAACATTATCAAATAACAAAAAGCAATACAACATATTAACTTCATCATTAAAACACCAATACAAAGCAACCAGAAAAACTTAATAATCCTCTATATACACTATAACATACATATGATGAACTATACATATAACTATACATATGATGAACCAATAAATCAATCAAATTTGAAAGGATATTATAAAAAATTGCTATTAAAAAATGTAAAATTAAAAAAAAATTGAATTGGGAATCTTTTCTTTTTTCCTTTTAAAATTAATATTTTTTGGGGGCCCTCAACATTTATGGGCCTCTAGGCCCGGGCCTACTGAGCTTAATGGAAAATCAAGGCCTGGACATATGTAACTTATTTTCCTTACCATCGACCTATTTTGCATAGGGTTATCACTCATCCTTCTCTTCGTATGTAAGAAATTTACTGTAAAAAGAAAAAAGTGGTAAGCAACGATAAGCAGGGCCCGATTTAGAAAATTCTGGGCTATAGGCACAAATTGAGAAGGGGGCCCCCTAACACTGATGTGGGCATAAAATTTCCAAAATTGACACACCAAAAAAAAATAATGTAAAAGTATCATTTTACCAAGAATTGGCTATTTGAAGCGTAGAAGCCTAGAACATTATCTTATAACAAAAAGTAATAGAACATATTAATTTCACCATTATAACACCAATACAATGCAACTAGAAAAATTTATTAATCCCTTATATATACTATAACATATATATATGATGAACTATACATATAACTGTAGATATGATGAACCAATCAATCAAATTTGAAAGGAAATTTTTTTTTAAAAAATTGTTTTTAAAAAAAGGTAAAATTAAAAAAAAATTTGAATTGGGAATTTTTCTTTTAAAATAAAAATTTTGGGGGGCCCCTAGGCCCGGAAAATCAGGGCCTGACGATAAGTAATCCTACGTTAATAAGCCGAGGTAATTTCGTTAGAAGATACTACCTGAAATTTTTTTATGATAAAATTGCTTATTAATTTTTATTTTGCACGTTAATTTATAAGAATTTATATGGTTTTGTTGTCCTCCTTTCGAACTGAATACGGAATTGATTCGTAACAATAAATAAATAAATAAATAAATAAAAATAAAGAAATAGAATTATCCAGCGCTTTGTTGTAAACATGATGTCGTCAAATAAATGCGTAAAATTTAAATACACTGAAGTATATTCGTGTCTGTGTTTATGAGTATTTTCTCTTATATGATAATTCTCTAAGATATCAGCTCTGGTGATAGAGAACAAAATAATGCCAACTACAACTTTTCTTCTGTTGGCGCAGTTGCTATCAGACATCCGGTAAAATTTTGCGAGCTAAAAAATTCTTACAGTGAAACAAAAATGGCGATGCATTATTTTTTCTTTTTTTATTCATTCTTCGTAACGTAAGGGTGATGTGAGTCATGATGTTATTGCCGTAAGGGCAACGGAAATGTAGCGGTTACGGTAGATGTAGTGTAGTTATCTGAACTTCCTAGAACGTTACGTATTACGAGATATATTCCTTCTGAATTAGGGATATTTTGAGAACAAAGTACTACGATCAATGGCCGCCACTTATCGACCTCTCACGGAAAGTGACAGTCGAAAATTTAGGAATGCGTTGTAACCTTCCAACTTGGTTCACACAGCCTGAGTTTTTTTTTTTTGCAACTTTCTCAAACAGATGTGGAAGTTCAAACCCTTGCATCACCTTCGAATCACTGACTTCGATACTATGATTAGATCAGCTTTGAGTTAACGACCTTGTTATTGCCCTACATGCTGTATGCTGTTTTGTCTCTGCGCCATCTTCTGAAGAAAGAAGGAAAATATTTTCGCCCAGTTCAATGGAAAGATTTCAAAAATATTTAAGGAGAAAGGGTGATGAGTGTTATTGCAATAACAAATTAAAACATTAGAGCTTAAGACATTCTTTTAGAAAAAAAAAAAAAAAAACTTAAATGAGATTTTCATCTACAACAGTTCCGTAACTGACTGACTCACTGACTGACATACGACGCACAGACCAAACCGCTGAACCTAAAGGACTGAAATTTTGCATGGCGATTCTTCTTATAGTGTAGGGGTGCACTAAGAAAGATTTTTGAAAAATTCTTCTTTGATTTTTAAAATTAAATTTTTAAGCTGTTTTAGTAACTTTTTTTAAAGTTTGCATTTAAAATAATAATTTGAGTGTTATAAAATTTATATCACGAGAAAGATCGTAAATATTCCTTTAAAATGAGATCTTTTTCGAACCTTTACCTCCGTTTTCTGATTTTTGGTGAATTTTGAAAGATTAATTTTTACAATTTAATTTATTAAATGCCGATCACGTGATTTCTTTTTCTGGTACTTTAAATAAATTTATCGTCACGTGCATAACAACTAAATAGACAAAAAAAATTTTTTTTTTTTTTCTTGCTAATGCGGCAGACGATTGGACATTATCCAAAAAATATTAAAATACAATAAAAGATATTATGTTCCTCAAACGGTACTATATTAACTGTACTATATTTTTTAGTATGTCCTATTACATTTAGTTTGAATATTTTCTTCTACATTATTTTGTCTATAAAAATATCCCTTACGATTTTTTATAAATATATTTTTTTGTTTTTTTTACATCAATTGTATACATTGATCGTTGTATTTATTATAAATATATTTAAACATATTTTTGGCATTAATTGATTCATTGACCGTTGTATTTAATTTGAATGTACTCCGTAGCGCAGTACGGGTTTTCAGCTAGTTTATTTATACAAGGCATTCAAATGGGATACAGAGAGAACTTCAGTTCTTGCTCCAAAAGAATGATATGTAATTTCGCTCCAGAGCGACAATTTAGATACTGAATAAATCTCCCCAGTTTCAAAACATCTATTTCTAGAACACTTATATTTAAAAAAAAATTAAATATTTCAGAATTTATTGATTATTTTAGAAAATTTTAAATACTTCAAAAACATTACATACTTAATACAAAATTAGATATTTAAACAAAATTAATTACCTTTCAAACCAGCAATCTGAAACATTCTACTATTTAAAGCACGGTAGGCACACTGGCATAGTAAGAGAGACTTAATAATATGGAAATGGTTCAGGAAAGATAACCCCCCCCCCCCGAAAAAAAAAAAAAAAAACGTACAGGAGTGCCTAGGAAATAAATATATATATGACTACCTGCAAACCCGTGCTTCGCTACGGAGCACATTCAAATTAAATACAACGGTCAATGTATGCAATTAAAGCCAAAAAATGAGTATATATATATTTATAATAAATACGACGATCAATGTATACAATTGATGTAAAATATATATATATATATATATATATATATATATATATATATATATATATATATATTTATAAAAAAATCGTAAGGGATATTTATTTATTTTTGATAATATCCAATCGTCTGCTGCATTAGAAAGAGAAAAAATATTTTTTGTCTATTTAGCTGTTATGCACGTGACGATAAATTTATTTAAAGCACCAGAAAAAGAAATCACGTGATCAGTATTTAATAAATTAAATTCTAAAAATCAATCTTTAAAAATTCACCAAAAATCAGAAAATCGAGGTAAAGGTTCGAAAAAGATTTCATTTTAAAGGAATTTTTACGATCTTTCTCGTGATATAAATTTTATAACCCTCAAATTATTATTTTAAATGCAAACTTAAAAAAAGTTACAAAAACAGCTTAAAAATTTTATTTTTAAAAAATCTGAGAAGAATTTTTGAAAAATCTTTCTCAGTGCACCCCTACACTATTAGAAGAATCGCCATGCAAAATTTCAGCCCTTTAGGTCCAGCGGTTTGGTCTGTGCGTTGTATGTCAGTCAGTGAGTCAGTTACTGAACTGTTTTATATATATAGATATATTCACACCATTCTTTTCATCATTTTATTCTACATGTCCAATAACACACTGTTGCCACTTGAACAAATACAAACATTATTATTACAATTTATTTAAACAAACTATGGGGGAAATATATAGCTGACAGAGATAAAAGTATCTCACACCTACCGATAAAATTATGCATGCATTATTGTAAATTTGTGTTAACGGGAAATACCCGTATGGAAAAAAATTCAGGTAGTCTCTACTAACGAAACTACTGTGCGTTATTAACGTAGGATTACTTATAGTTGCTTACCTCTTTTGTATGTATATATGTATCTATGTATATATATATATATATATATGTACTATGTATATATATACATATATGTATGTCAAAATTTTGACGCACCTTGGTACTTTTCTGTTTAACTTGTGCAAGCGATAGCCTGGGTTTGGCGCGCTGCCAAAATTATAACTCGCGACGACGGATGGACGGACAGTTTTAGCGCCTGAAAATTTTCCTTTCCGCAGGCCCGTTATGGAGGAACGTAATCCTACGTTAAAAAAATAAAAAAAATTAAATAAATAAATAAACCGCGTTACATCGAAATCGCGTAAATCGAGTACCGCATAAATCGAGGGATGTTATAATCGAGGGATGTATAGTTATCTCACTGGAAGTTTGTAACACGAGTGGTGTTTCATTCAATGAGTTCTTTACATACAAATATTTTAAAAGAAAGAAACTTATACACTGTGCGAATAGACGTTAACATAAACATACGTATATGTTTATTTATTTATTTTTTCAGTGTAATGACATCTAGTCTTAGAGCAACACAGAAAAGAGATTGGTCACTGATACTCCTGTCATGACATTCTCTCGGTCTTATAATCCTCACTCCCACTTTCTCTCTCTCACTTTTTTTTTCCCTGGTCAGTCATGAAAATTTACATAACACCTGGCGATTTTCTCATATTTGGATTTCCAAGGGAATAGGATAAAAACTCAAAATCTTACTAGAAAAGGTGCGAAATGAACGAAATGGCGTAAACGAAATTTCTTCCGTTTGACCAATTCGGCTAAATTCTTTGCTCGTCTATTTCAAAATATGAATTTCTGGAAGAAGAAAATAAAAACGCCAAAAAAAAACAGCCCATATATCTTTTCATGCAGTCATAAAGTCAACCTCCTCCCCCTTCCTCAAACTTTAAAAATGCAAAGGAAAAAGCATATATGACAGCAAAAATTAGCAAGTATTTCTGATCTGTCAATAAAAATGAAATAATTTCATTGCTATTCGGAAGTGGCGAGCACTTTACCTAGGGAAAAGTTATTTTGCTGAACTCTATTTAAATTTCATGCCTGAAATAAACCATTGCACAGTTTGTTCACAGTTTAGAGTGTTTCTTGAACATCATTTTTAAAGAGTCGCCAAGTTTTTGGAAATATTTTGACTACATGCCAGAGATGTATAACCTGTAATTTTTTTATACACAACTATCCCTTGGGTACAGTGGCGCACCCAGGGGTTGGGCTTCCCCCCTCTGGCCCCCTGCCCCTTCAAAGAAATAGAAGTTGCATTATGAATATTAATTTTGCATTATAACATTATAAATATTTTTATCTGTTCATCTTGCCCTCCCCCCACCCCAAAGATTAAATCCTGGGTGTTACGCATCCAGAATTTAATCAACTTAATTGCTTAGGTATGTGGCGCATACTACTGTGATTTAATTGCTTAGATATGTGGCGCAACTATAGGGGGGTTTAATATCACACACACACCCCTTCAGGTGCATAAAATTGGGTAATAAAGAAGGATAATTCTAAGGTTTTAATCCTACATTCCCTCCCAGAGACAATAATTTCTCCTTCGGAAAATAGAAAATTACGCTCCTAAGAAGGGATTCTGGTTGTGCCACCCAGGAATGCAACGTATCTAATGCATCCGACAGGGCAAGACATAGCAACTAAGGCCTTTCGGAATTGAATCCCAGCCGGTGAATAGGCTGCCACCACAATCCAGACTGGTCATCCTGAGGGGCGATATCTGGGGAACTCGTACCCTACTCACACCCCTATAAACCCAACGGATAGACTTCCAGCGAAAAGATATGACGTACCCATGCCCACCCAGCGTAAAGACGAGAATATTCAGTTGCGTTTCTCGGAACTCGAGCCGAGCACGCATTAAGAGCAAATTCCGAAGACCTACCCAATATCGCTTTGGGCAAAGGGAACGTAACTTATGCGTGTGCATCTCAGTATATTTACGTTCCAAAAATACGCATAAACAATATTAAACTCTGCATTTTCAAAATCATTGCGATCACATAGATTGCAGCCAGTGCCGGATTTCAGCCTAGGCCTACAAGCAGGGCCGCCCACAAGGGGGGGGGGGGGCAACTGGGGCACTTTGCTCCAGGCCTCCAACTGCCGGAGGGGCCCCAAAAAAATTTTTTTAAATTTATTTACTAGATTTCCTCCGAAAGAAATTTCTGAAATTTGTACCGTACTTCAGAATTCAAAATAATCTCCTGAAAAAAAGCCCCCCCCCCCCCCCACAAAAAAAATAAAATAAAATAAAATAAATAAATAAATAAATAAATAAATAAATAAATAAATATTCTATTAATCATATTTCTTGGGGCCCCCAACAAAAGTTTGCCCCAGGCCCCGGCCTAGGGGCCCCGGTGGCTTTACATTAGCTCAAAAGCCTGGTTTGCCTTATCAAAAAGCTTTATCGAAAATAATATTATGATAAATATTTTTACAACATTTTGCCAAAACAGGGCGCTCATAATATAACTTACAGCCCTGCGCGCAACAAAGCTAGAATTAGGCCTCTTCGTTTCTCCTCTCTCTCGCCTGAAGTATCCACGCTTAGCATTGCCAGGCCACGCGCAGGAAGTCCATTCTGTATGCCGATGCAAGAAGTAACATAGACTGTATTATTCTGATGTTTATTAAAGTCATTAAAGTCGATTGATGCAAGAAGTAACATAGACTGTATTATTCTGATGTTTATTAAAGTCATTAAAGTCGATCGATGTAAGAAGTAACATAGACTGTATTATTCTAATGTTTATTAAAGTCATTAAAGTCGATTGATGCAAGAAGTAACATAGACTGTATTATTCTGATGTTTATTAAAGTCATTAAAGTCGATCGATGCAAGAAGTAACATAGACTGTATTATTCTAATGTTTATTAAAGTCATTAAAGTCGATTGATGCAAGAAGTAACATAGACTGTATTATTCTGATGTTTATTAAAGTCGATTAAAAATTATATGTTCTGTACTAGTGCATTAATTTGCTAAATTTCCAAAATAGCTTCGAGATGGTGGGGGGCCCACCATCAAGTGCCTAGGGGCCCTGGGTCTCTAAGTCCGGGCCTGATTGCAGCTAAAATCTGGAGCTGTAATACTTAGTTTGGATCCTTTGAACAGCAGTACTTAAGTCAAAAGAATATTTTTTTTTTTTTTTACATGCACTGTCATTTTTAAAATGACCACGCCTTTCCCTTTGTTTACAATATTTGTGCCTGTTTTGTTGATTACTAATCCACAACTGCGCAGCTCTGGACGAAAAACTCCTGAAAGTGACCCTAAGGGCCTGTTTACATAGGAGTCCGTTGCGTTGCGTTAAGGAAAAGATGACGTTGAGACGAAAATAAACCAATCATTGGCCTCCAAACGATTAGCAATGAAATTTTTAACGCCTTTGATTGGTTTATTTTCGTCTCAACGTCATCTTTTCCTTAACGCTACGCAACGGACTCCTATGTGAACAGGTCCTAACTGATAAATCCCTAAATAGTAAATGCGTTTTAGCTAATCTGTTTCGAAGATGTTTGAAAGCTTTTCGCTGTTTTAAGGCTAAAGGAATGGGGTAGGAAGCGAAAAAACTTTTAGGGATGTTACGTGGCGGAAATTTTGTAGTTCTTTCGCCCTTCTGAGGCGTCGCAGAGCAGGGATGCGACATAAACAAAACATCGATATTCAATATTAAAACATCGATGCTAATAAAACATCGCCCAAAAACCATTGATGTTTTTAATCAGCAATGTTTTTGAACATCCATTTTTGAAAACTGGTTTAGTAACCGCTAACATTAATGTAACTTTAGTAAGTCGTGTGGGGGGGGGGGGGGGGGTTTACTCTTTTAGATCCTTTTTCAGAATTCAGACTTAATTTATTGAGTGTGAAAATTATGCTACTTGGATAATATTTTTTTTATGGTGCTTTTTCATTAAATAATAATAATAATAAATAAATAAATAAACATCGAGACATCGTAAAACATCGAGCACAAAACATCGATGTTTAAAAAAGTCGGCTTCAATAAATCGATGTTTTGAAAACATCGACATCGACATCGCAGATCCGCATATAACTATTGTAAAAATTTTCTCTACAGGGTAACATTAATCTGAGAAAATCCAGTATATCTGTTACCGACCAGCAGGCTTAAGCTATGGGAAATTGTTATATCAATATTTTTTTCCAATGACACGTTAGAAGCTGCATATAGTATTTGAATTCGGCTTTATGCATATGAAGGTAGAATTTTAAATACGAGCGTGTGCATTTTAAAATTTTGATTTTCAGTCATTGATTTTTATAGGATCTTAAATTATTCGTAAATGTCACTAAAATATTAAAATTGGATTTTGAAAATATAAATTTAAATTAAATTAAATTAATTTAAATTAAATTTAATTTAATTTAATATATTTTTTAAACATTTGCCTTGCATCAAAGAATTTCAAATGTAGAAAACTGATTTTAAAATTGTACAATTGCTAATCTGATACTAGAAAATGTGTTACGTAAAATATTCCCGATCCTTAACGTGGGGACTGAACATCTGAGAGATCAGCTTGATACGAAAAATGCGCCGGAATCCGGCACTGATGGCGCTCGGTTCGAATCTCGACGAGCGCCCATGAATGCTCTCGTGTCTAAGCCAGGTATGGGCAAGCTGTACCCCGGATTGTCCCTCCGTGTGGATTGTAGGGGTGGGAGGAGGATACAAGCTCACCAGATGTCACAGCTGGGGGGGGGGGGGTGCTCGGGCAAAATTGGAGTGGTACCGGGCACAAAGCCGGCCTACGACCCTTGTGGTGCTCAATAGTCATGAGCTAATGTGGTGCTCTTTTCCATGAAGTCCTCTATGGACCTGGCTAAGATTTGTCCGACCAGAGAGCATTAGTAACAATAACAACAACAACAACAACACACACACACACACACAAACGGCTTCGATAAAAGGAAGAGCCTAATACAAAGAGCTCGAAAATTTTCGTGTCATGCATAACATAGGCATTAGAAATGGTTATTTCTTTATTCCAGTGCCCGACTGGACATGTATAAAAAAATTTCAGGTAGTCTTTTCTAACGAAACTACCGCGGGTTATTAACGTAGGATTACTTACCGTTGCTTATCTCTTTTGTATGTATATATGTATGTATGTATATGTACATATATATATATATATATATATATATATATATATATATATATATATATATATATATATATATATATATGTATATGTATATATGTATGTATGTATATGTACATATATATATATATACATATATATATATATATATATATATATATATATATATATATATATATATATATATATATATATATACATATATATATATATATATATATATATATATATATATATATATATATATATATGTCTGTGTGTGTGTGTGTGTGTGTGTTTGTTTGTGTTTGTTTGTGTGTGAGTCACAATTTTGACACATTTTGGTACTTTTTGTTTAACTGTTTACTGCTTGCCCAAGCGATACAGATTGGGTTTAGCGCGCTGCCAAAATTATAACTCACGACGCAGGACATCTGAAATTTTGCTTTCCGGCGGACCTTTATGGAGGAACGTAATCCTACGTTAAAAAATGAGTCGAAGAATCAAAATTTAAACTGCGTCCACATTTGGCATAAGCTCTGGACTAACAACCTTCAGTCAATATTTCGGTAATAATTTAAAATACCTTTATAGAAAGTATATCTGTGTTCGCTGTGCAAAGGGTGGTAAGTCCAAAATGGGCTGAAATGAGTTATCAAACCAGGCATGTTTGAAAAACCAAGGGTTAATGCAGGGTACAAAAAGCTAAGTCCAATTCCTGTCCTAAATATTTTTATTCATCAGTATCATTGTTGCAGGTTTTGCACTTTTCGCTCCCCAACCCCCCAAAGGTAATCAAAACTCGAATATAGAAAGAGAATATCAAAATAAACCAGGAACCTAACAATCGCCAGACGATTGATGAACACCTAAGGGTTGATTAGAATCGCAACTAGGGATGCGACATCGATGTCGATGTTTTCAAAACATCGATGTTTTAAACATCGATTTATTGTAGCCGATGTTTTTTTAACATCGATGTTTTGTGCTCGATGTTTTACGTTGTCTCGATGTTTTTTTTTTAATGAAAAAGTACCGTAATAAAAAAATTTACCACGTAGCATAATTTTTACACTCAGTAAATGTAAGTCTGAATTCTGAAAAGAACGAATACAAAAGGGGGAATGATTCCTTGGCAAACAGACAAATGGCAATTAACAACCAATGAATCAAGCGCTTCGAATGTTCCTGACACTCCAGAACCTTCCATGGGGTTTTATTTTACAAATAGTATATACACGAGTGCATCCATTTAAGTTTTTGTTTTGTTCTGGTTTTATATAAGTTGACGTTAATATTATTAGTAAGATGCCTCCCAAAAGTACCGTTTGGAAATATTTTTGCAAAACCTTTGACAAATTAGCGAAATGCAGTATTTGCCTTAAGTCCCTCAAAACTTCTGGCAATACCACGAATTTATCTGGACATTTGAAGGCAAAACATGGCGGTATTTACAACGAGAATTTTGAGTCATCAATGTAGCCCGAGGCAAAAGTAACCAAGTTTTTGTCGTTTGTGTCAGCCCAATCAGAGAGTAAAATTAAATCACCCCCCTCGCCCACGACTAACCGAAGTAACATTAATGTTAGAGGTTGCTAAACCAGTTTTAAGTATTGGATGTTCTAAAACATCGATGTTTAAAAACATCGAAGGTTTTGGAGCGATGTTTTATTAGCATCGATGTTTTAATATTGAATATCGATGTTTCAAAACATCGATGTTTTGTTATCGATGTCGCATCACTAATCGCAACTGTTCGAAATCGGCTTCCAGCTGTGGTTTTCAATCGCGTTTTTCTCAAATCTACGATTTTGGACTTGACACCCTTTACACAGCAAACACGGTTATTCAATAATATTTTAAGTATGAAACTTCGGTAGCATTTTATACATCGACTAGCTGAAAACCCGCACTTCGGAGTACATTCAAATTAAATACAGCGGTCAATGTATGCAATTAATGCCAAAAAAATAAATATATATATATATATATTTATAATAAATACGACGATCAATATATACAATTGATGTAGAAAAAAATATATATATTTATAAAAAATCGTAAGGGATATTTTTATAGACAAAATAATGTCCAATCGTCTGCCGCATTAGCAAGAAAAAAAATATTTTTTTGTCTATTTAGTTGTTATTCACGTGACGATAAATTTATTTAAAGTACCAGAAAGAGAAATCACGTGATCGGCATTTAATAAATTAAATTCTAAAAATGAATCTTTAAAGATTCACCAAAAATCAGAAATAAGAGGTAAAGATTCGAAAAAGATTTCATTTTAAAGGAATTTTTATGATCTTTCTCGTGATATAAATTTTATAACCCTCAAATTATTATTTTAAATGCAAACTTAAAAAGAGTTACTCAAACAGCTTAAAAATTTAATTAAAAAAAATCTAAGAAGAATTTTTCAAAAATCTCTCTTAGTCCACCCCTACACCATAAGAAGAATCGCCATGCAAAATTTCAGCCCTTTAGGTCCAGCGGTTTGGTCTGTGCGTTGTATGTCAGTCAGTGAGTCAGTTACGGAACTGTTTTATATATGTAGATAACATAAATCGAGCCTGAAAAATTTCTTAAGGGGCATTTGTTCTTAGGCGGACACTATAGGATTTCGAAAAGTTATAACCTATGCTAAAGACCTCTTTAAACTCATTTACGTGTAAAAAATAATTTCTTCCATCATACTCTTATTGTCTGTTTCCACCGAACTACTGTTTTTTAAAACCTCAAAACTGAAGTACAGATGTATGCTTAGTGTAAAAATACTGTTCGAAAATCTATCCATATGTGGCCGATTCTGTCTCTAATGCGTGCAAAATTAAGCATTTTTTTCCTTTCTTTCTTTAAAATTACAATAAAACAGTTTAACCGTAAAATAACAATGTATTGACTCTGAAGAGTATTTTTAAACAGCACTCGTAACTTCAAGCTGCTTCCCTCTTCATTTTCGATTATTATCAGTCTTATCGCTTGATATACATTCCATTTCCTTTTTGGATGATTTTCTTTCTTTATTTTTTATTCAACTGTCCTATTTCTTTTTTTTTTTCTCGTTGTTTTTCCCGCATCAGTTTCTTGCCGCCATTATTAGAGTTTTAAAATTTTATAATCCACTTTCCAGATCTCACAGCCTATTTCTGTTTTCTTTATCAATGTTATCATTAAGTCTGCTATGTACTAACCTCATTGGATTCGCTCACCTCAATGTTAACCTATGGAGAAAATTTGTCCACGGATTGCCGACTTGGATTCAAAGATTTTTTTTTAAAAAATTCTACTCCGTCATAGAGAAAGAAATTTTACATGTGTGCACATTTTTTGTCTTTTTAAAGCAATGCAATTAATATTTTAAAATTTAAATTATTCGGGGAAAAATCTGGTATGGTGTGTTTTAAACGCTCATAAATTCCTTCGGTGGACGACATTTATAAAATGAATCCTGTAGCGCTTTGCAGAAAAGTTCAGGCTACCTGACAATACCAATTTTATATGATTATCAGTATTTATGTACCTGCAAATAGTTGACAAAAATATATTTTAAATAAAAAATTTGGGGGCAGCGCTTAACCCCCCTATAGAGAGAGAGCCATTACAATCCCTCAAAATGTCAATCCTAAGGGGGGTGGAATTCTCGAACTGTCAACTGGACTCCTCCCACCACAAGATACTGAAGAGGAATAGAATAATACGATTTTTTTCTTAGTACATAACAGCTTTAAGTACTTAACTAGTATTAAACTTTTATGTGCTGAATTCCCTATAAACTCAATAACGTGTAAAATAATTGTATCATACTCGTATTGTTTATTTCCTGCCAAATTACTGTTATTTGAGATCTCCAAATTTAAATGGCAGACGTATTTAACTTTTGGGGCAAAATTAAGCACGTAAACTAATTTATAAGCCATCAATTTTTTTTTTAGAATAATTGAACCAAGATATATGAACCTAGATTCAGCCATTAATGATGGGAAGTATGACAACAAAGCTACCAAAACATAATATATACAAGGAACAAGAATAACCGTGACACATGGTTCCAAATCCCCCCCTCGATTACATCTTACGGCTTTGTTTGGGTCTTGCAGTGGAAGGCGAACAACCTGTCTCGCGCGATCACTACGTCATATCCGCCCCTTCAACCGCTTCCGTCTTGGCAGCACGTCACTTCCGTTTCGGTGACGCTGCTGCCTACAACACGCTTTTGTCAGCTACGCGATCCGGGCCGACAGACGATGATTGGTGGCAGCGGTCTGTGTTTCGCGGTCTGTAACCCTGAGCAATTTTCCAGGTGGGTGGAAAAATTGGACGGACTCATGTCTGACAAAAATCACGCCTCGGAAATTGGCGAGGATGTCGTGGAAGGACACTGATCTCGCCTTACAACAGTTTATTTGACTCCCGGTTTTTAAGTTTTGATGCTTCTGGACCCGAAACCCTCGATTCTAGACACCCCTGTTGATACTGACCTTGAAGTATGAGTCATGCGGCGAAGTTATTGTTCGCGGACCACGCGCCGATAAATTCTGAATCGACTTCTGGAGCTCTCCTGTTGATAAACATTTCTGCGTATCGATATTTGGGGTTCTAGTTTAATCAGTCGTAGTTAAAAACCTTTGGGCTAAATTTCGTACATCGAATCTAAATAGCATGAAAAAATGTGTGGTGGTGAGCATATCATGCGTAAAACACCTTGATTATATAAATTTAAATGTCCACCATATTTATCTCTTAACTCGTTATTTCGAGATGTTCTGCCGACCACAGCGTTAGCTTAAACGGCGTTTATATTAAAACAACCTCCGCGCAAAAAGCGACGACCTGTATCTTAAAAATTTTAATTCTTAATAACAAATCCTTTTTTTTTTTTTTTTTTGTTTTTGTTTTTTAAAACTATTTCAGTGGCAACAATTTTAATTCCTTAATTTGTTAATTAGTTTATTAATTAGGTGCTAAAACATAAAAAAATTCTTAAGTTTCTTAAACCATCAATTCTACCGACAACTTCAAAACTAATTTCTATTTTGCCGTGTTCCAACTGGACTTATAAATTTGACCTTATTATATCCTATTTAAGTTCGATTATACATTTCTTATTCATCAAATTTTAATACAAATTTTAACACAAGGAGTGCTCACTTAGCAAACCGTACAACAACAACAAAAAAAAAAAAAAACGTAACTCGTCTTAACTTGTTAAGGAAGTAGTACACAAGTTGACATCGAAAATCTTCCGTACCGAAGTTAAGCTATGAGGAATTTCCCTCTAAGAAATTTTATAATCGCAAATTAGCAAATGTGCATTTTTTAATTCTATTTTCTGCGTTTGAAAAACGGATATTTAGATTCAATGTTCAATGTTTGCAAAATTCTTTCTATTTTATTATTTTTTCTTTAAAAAAATCGATTTTGTAGCGATAGACGTTACTGATTTAATAACCCGTAAAAAAATTAACTGCGGAAAATTTTACAATTTTAAAGTCCAAGCAACCTTGGTTTGAACGCCTGCCATCATGTGGAGAAAATTCTGTGATGAGACGATATGGAGAAAATTTCCTTTGAGTTTTACTTATCGCAAATAAACAAATAAATGTACGGTTTTGCATTCTGCAACTGAAAATAGATCGTTAAAAATATTGCACAAGTTTTTTAAAAAAATCTTTTTTTTTTTAACATAGGTACTGTTTTCAATTTTTTCAATTTATTTATTTATTTTATTTTATTTTATTTTATTTTTTTTTTTTTGAGGTAGACATCAATCATTAATGCGAAAAATCAACCACTGCGAAAAATCAACCACTGAGTACCTACTATTTTCAAAACTGAGCTGGCTGCATTTAAACTTCTGGCCTCCGAACAGCCTAATGGTTAGCGCGTTCGAATTCGATACTGAGGGATCTCAGTCCAATTCCCGACAAGCATCACCGAATGCTCGCGCCTTTACGTCGGGTATGGGGCCGTTAAGGCAGGAGAGTCCCTCCGTGGGGTTTGTAAGGATGGGAGGCGGTCCGAGCCCCCAAGATATGGCTCCTGTCAAACTGCGGTGGCACCGGGAGCTATGTTTGTTCACCTGAATGGTGCTCCTAGAACCAGGGCCTTTTTATTGCATGGGCAAATCGGGACTTTGCCCAGGGCCACCTGATGCTAGGGGGCCCCAAAACCCAATTGGTGTATGCACCTAATACTTCTAATAGTATGTATAGCCCATGGATAGTTCTTATTTTTATAAATGTTCGTAAGAGGGGGCCCCCCCAAATAGCATCTGCCCAGGGGCCCCCAGCGTTCATAATCGGGCCCTGCCTAGAACAGTGTTTCGCACCCTTTTTCGAGTCGTGATCCCCTTCAATGGTTTTAAGCATCTCGCGAACCCACCCACCCCTACACAACCTGTATATTTTCATAAATAAAATTTTAGGGGGCACACAACCTTTGACTACTGGGAAATGACCCTAAACATGATTAAATTCGAGGTACTGAAACTCCAATAATATTAATATATATATAATTTTTTTTTGTTTTATATCAAAATTACAAGTCTTCAGTTATATTTTATACAAAAATAGAACTTGTAAAGCCATAAATAATTTTTAGATTTTATTTTTAAATGTACACATTACTAAAAAGGGAAAAAAATCATTGGATGTTTCGCGCATCATAAAATAAAGAAATATGCATACAGAAACCATTTTTTGGTCAAATTAAATTAATAATACACTCATGTTTAATGTAAAACTAAAAAATATACAAAAACTATAGTTTAAATTGAAAAATTTGCATAAAATATTTAAAAATTTAAAATTTAGCAATTCTTTAAAACATTTTCACGTGTAAAAATTTTTTTTACAAATTTTTTTTTTTACTTTTCTGGTTTTAGTGTGTAAAGAAGCTTATAATACAAATCTGATAAAAATTTTGTGTGTCTAGCACACATAGTTTGGGAGTAACAGTGCGCGCAATCCAAAAATTAACATATTTGAGAAAACTGAAGTTAAAGTTGGAATAACATAGCTATGGCAACAGAGTGAGCTTTACATAAACTCTCATAACTCGAGAAATAATGCAAATTTTTTTATGCGGTTTTTTGCATGTTGTTCAGAAATGTCCCAAAAATCAGAATATAGCAAAAACGAAAAATCGATTTTTTGAAGTTTTAAAGGTTGTGAGCCAGCCCCCTTGATGTTGAGTAAAAACACTTAATTTAAATTTTCAATAATTTTAATTGGAACCAAATATTTAATTTTAAAAAAAATGAAGTACATGGAACCACCGTAATGTGTTCGGCTGTTCTTGCAACTGCATACCCATCTTCGAAGTTCGTGGTCGGGGTGTTTGATAAAGCCAGCCTTTTGACATTCAGTCGATTTCGTAACTTTGCTCTGATGTGAACAAGAGCCGCAAAACCCACTCAGTCACCTATTCGAATGCCAATCAAAATTAGATTTGGTTCTATTTTTAGCTCTCTACTGATATAGTACTCTGTTTAGTTCGGAAGCGTGTTGAACCGTTACTATGTACTTGTGCTGATAATAAACAGTGTGTTTTTAGCATCGCTACTTATTATATAACTAGCTGAAAACCCGCACTTCGCTACGGAGTACATTCAAATTAAATACAATGGTCAATGTATGCAATTAATGCCAATATATATATACGTATATATATATAATAAATACGACGATCTATATATACAATTGATGTGGAAAAAATATATATATTTATAAAAAAACCATAAGGGATATTTTTATACACAAAATAATGTCCAATCGTCTGCCGCATTAGCGAAAAAAAATAATATTTTTTTATCTATTTAGTTGTTATGCACGTGACGATAAATTTATTTAAAGTACCACAAAAAGAAATCACGTGATCAGCATTTAATAAATTAAACTAGCCGCTGCGCGACCAGCATGGTCGCTTTTAGTTTTATATTTTCTTTTGCAAAACAACTCAACTGAAAGTAACATATGTAAGGAATGTTACCATTACCTGCCATCATTAATATATATGTTGTTAAGGGGTAGTAGAAACTCGGCCCACAATTTTATAATCATCGCTAAATTCACTTTAAGGCTAATTCTAAAACGTGATTAAAAAATGTGAATTTCAATTACTTCAGTACAGAGTTAACGATAAGACCGAGTAACCAACACCAATCATTTTAAAAATTACACCCCTCTCTGTATGTAATATTTTTCAAAATTAGACTTTATCATTACATCAAATAAGAAATTATTGGAGAAAAAAATTTTGCCACTTAAAAAAAAGGAGTAAAAATTCAGCAAGTACTAAAATATAGTGTGGATTACATCACCCTCTGTATGTACTATTGTTCATAATTCAGATATCTACACTTAATCATGTGAAATAAAAAATTGTTAGGAAAATTTCTTTACTTATAAGATGGAGTAAAAATTCAGTTATTAATATTTTACTATGATATCCCTAAAACTTCAGTTGAGTATTTGAGAAGTAGGAGATACTACATAGACAGAATCAAAAGAACGGACTTTAGATAAACCTACATACAACTAACTCCATTTGACAGGTCTAAACATATTTTGTCAAAAGTTTGTCCTCTTACATACATTTCGAAAAACCGGTGGAACAAATGAGTAAATAAAAATTATTCAAGAGTAAAATACGTGCTATCATCCAGCCACTACACACAGGCAGTTGGCCGCTAATGTTTACATCTGGTAGTTGCAATCGTTGCCATTCGGAGTATAGAAATATCGTTGATTTTTGTGCCGCATACCTACGCGTTTTATATATACTGATTGTAAAAATTAATCTTTAAAAATTCAATAAAAATCAGAAAATAAAGGTAAAGATTCGAAAAAGATTTCATTTTAAAGGAATTTTTATGATCTTTCTCGTGATATAAATTTTATAACCCTCAAATTATTATTTTAAATGCAAACTTAAAAAAAGTTACTAAAACAGCTTAAAAATTTAATTTTAAAAAATCTAAGAAGAATTTTTCAAAAATCTCTCTTAGTGCACCCCTACACTATACGAAGAATCGCTATGCAAAATTTCAGCCCTTTAGGTCCAGCGGTTTGGTCTGTGCGTTGTATGTCAGTCAGTGAGTCAGTTACGGAACTGTTTTATATATATAGATTGGGCACAGCAGATAATTAATACCTCTTAGGTATTCTTCATTATTTCACTCTACAATGCTCAATAAATATTGAAAAAATTTTTTCGGTGCTACTTTAATTCAGTAAAACCTCGGCGACCCGCCAGAAAACACTTCGCGACCCCCTGGGTTTGGAACCATTGTCCTACTAGAAGAATCGAACAGTTAATCGTGGTGTTTGAGCGAATATTTCCGGACAAGTGCCCCGCATGAATGGAAAATGAATAAATAAATAAATAAAATAAAATAAAACGTCTGCTCCCATATTTAAAAAAAAAAGTTCATTTGGGCATTTGTAGTGAAAATACTGAGAGGTAATCTCTCCATAGATTAACATGGGACTGTAGATCCATGAGGTCATCTGACGCACCAACCCAAGTACTACGGTCAACAAACGCATCCATCTTGTTGTTTATAATATTAATTATATTGGCATCTTATATGCCATTCTCTGAGTTGATCCATATATACAATTTATGAAAATATATATATACATATATATATATATATATATATATATATATATATATATATATATATATATATATATATATATATATATATATATATATATATATAAGAATAAGATGAAAGAGAAAACCAGTAATAAGTTCTAAAGCTACTTGCAACCAGGAACAAATAACATAAAAAGAAAAGTATGAATAAGGTTTTTGACAGCATTTCTTCATCAGCGGTGTCAATGCTGTCTAAAAACCAATGGATTGTTTCCGACGAGTATGATCTATACAATAAACACACTCAGACACCGTACAATCCATGAATAACAGAAGAATTGATTAATAATTGAATTAAGATTGAAAAAAAGTACCTAACCAAAGAACACCAAGCCTGGCGCTAGTCAGAGTGGAAGTTAAGAACTTGTAACCGCAAGATGACTGACGTCACAAAACTTGCAACCATTGAGGGAAAATTTATATATATATATATATATACAGTGGCGCACCCAGGATTTTTTCTTGGGGGGGGGCGAGATGAATGGATAAAAATATTTATAATGCATGGGGGGGGCCGAGATGAACGAATAAAAATATTTATAATGCAAAATCAATATTTCTACTTCTTTGGGGGGGGGCCAGGGCCCCCTGGGTGCGCCACTGTATATATATATATATATATATATATATATATATATTTCTAATGCGGCAGGCACTTGTCTTTTCGAAAAGTGCCTTTTCTACATTGCGAAATTGTTGATTTCTTGTAATGGGAACACCATTTACTGACATCACTCCCTTGTACCACCTCAATATAAACCGAACAACCCTATACTGATGACATCAGGGGAAGGGGAGGCATATGCTCTTCCCCCTCTTGCAAATCCCGTAGACTACAGATAAAACGTGCCCATACCCGGCGCAGACATCAGAGCATCCAGTGACGCTCGTCAGGGCTCGAACCGAGCACCCTCAACACTACACCCAACGCGCTAACCACTAAAGAGTCTCGGGCCATGGAATACAAAATATCAATTAATTAGAATATTCTGCATGGGTAATTACGGATTAAGTTACTTCTATGCTGTCCGAATAATAATTATTGATCACATAGTTAATATAACGTAATGATTATGAGACAGTTCGAATTTTTTAGTGAACTTGAAGTCATGTAAAAGAAGATAAGGTTGTGCCAGATCTATATATTTGATATAATGTTCGAGTCTAAGGTCGGAAAAAAACGTGTTTCAAAGTCCTTGTTTTGATAGCAATACATCACAGTTGTTACGTAGTAGAAGGAAGTAAATTGGTCAATGAAAGTCTAATTTTCTGATATGGCACTGGATTATTAGATATGCGATGGCGATATTTTTCCCGGAACGTCGCAGGTAATCAGTTGTTTGGACAGTCATGTGATGTCCATCACAAGGTATTATTTATTAAACCAACAGCGACCGAAAATACAAAATAAACATACAAAATAAGCATTACAAAAAAAAAAAAAAAAAAAAAAAAAAAATCGGCTATCGCGTCGCTGGAAATGAGACACGTTCGCACCGTTGATTAAAAGTCCGCTATTTTTTGACAAACACAAAAAGTGTGACACTCGTCAGCACAAAACGATAAGCGCGGGTGATGTCACAGTTTTGGGTGAGGCGGTATTTCCCGACACCCAAATGCGTGAAACTTTTGAAACAACGTACTGCTGCTCTGTTCCGTTTTTTGCAATTATTCGGATGCATCACAAATAGTAAAATATGCTAATCGTAACCTAGTCAACAGATTGCGAGTAGATGAGATAATTCCGATAAGAGATGTATGTCTGCTTCTGGTTACGGGGTTCATCAGGAAGTTTTTTTAGGCTAAGGGTCCAATCACCATTGATCCACCGACCTCGGTAACGTGTATTGGAAATACGCCAGGTGCTGATTGATTGTTGGCTGAATTATCAGTGAAAAGTCAGTTAGTATTATTCTGTGTCACTAAATCAGTTGTTAACGGAAACGTAAAAAGTAAAACTGGGAGAAAGAGGAAGTAAAACAGGAAGTCAATTCGAAGTATCGCTGAAATGTTGACCAAAAATATTTCCAACAGTTGCTTGAGAACGGTGAAAGTGCTCCCATAAAACTGACTCTTAAGAAACCCGTTGAATAAGGAATTGTGTATTTAAGTATATGTACTTTCCATGAAACTGATTTTTCAAGGAATTCGTTGAATCTATATATTTAAGTTGCTAAGCCGACTTTTTGGGCAGTCCGTGAGAGAAAACTACTGCATGAATTTGCTTCATTTTGGTCTTAAACGAAAGATTGTAATCTGTAGATTTGTCAAATTTGGTTTTTGTAACCACAATTTCTATTCATTAGCAATAATTTAGAATTAAAAATTTATTTCTGCGCATGCTCAGTGGTATGTTTAAATCTGTCTTTAGAAACTCACTGTTTCTGCGCATGCTCAGTGACATGTTTTAATGATAGTCTCTCTAGACCTCTCTCTGCCATTTTTATTTTTATGATAATTATGTTTGTGAAATATAAGATTAAACCTCATGGAAATTCGTTTACTTCATGCTGTTTAATTAGCGATAATTTGCAGTTAAAAATTTGCTTTCCGCGCATGCTCAGTGACATTTTTAAATATGGCTTTAGATTCTCACTAAACACGAGGCCACTTAAACACATTAATTTGTTTCTGCGAATTATTATGATTTTTAACATTTGGCAATGATGTGTTGAGTATAATTTGTGTATTAGAACATTTATTTACTATCTAGCCGTCATGTTTTGACGGGTATCAACTAGTCTATATATTTAAGTTGCTAAGCCGACTTTTTGGGCAGTCCGTGAGAGAAAACTACTGCATGAATTTGCTTCATTTTGGTCTTAAACGAAAGATTGTAATCTGTAGATTTGTCAAATTTGGTTTTTGTAACTGCAATTTCTATTAATCAGCGATAAGTTACAGTTAAAATTTGCTTTCTGCGCATGCTCAGTGACATGTTTTAATGATTAAACACGTTTATTCCGAGAAGTCTCTTTAGATCTCTCTCTGCCATTTTTATTTTATGAAAATTATGTTTGTGAAATATAAGATTGAACCTGATGGAAATTGTTTATTTCGCGCTGTTTAATTAGCGATAATTTACAATTTAAAAAATTGCTTTCTGCGCATGCTCAGTGACATTTTTAAATATGGCTTTAATACTCAATAAGCACGAGGCCGCTTAAATACATTAATTTGTTTCTGCGCCTTATTATGATTTTCAACATTTGAAAATGATGTGTTGAGTATAATTTGTGTATTAGTATATTTATTTACTATCTAGCCGTCATGTTTTGATGGGTATCAACTAGTTAGTCATAAAGTTGCAAAGCTTGTTGAAAGGCTCCCTATTGAATTCGCGGAGCTCAATGTTAACCTATGGAGAAACTTTTTCCAATGATTGTCCTTGTTATGAGGGGTGCCAGAGATACCTGTAGAAGTGAAAAGGTATAATTCCCCAAGGTGTGTGGCCAATAACGAATGTATTATAAAGGATGCAGAGGCAGGGGTAAATACAGGCTTGTAAACCAATAAAAAATAGAAGAATAGCTGTCGGTGTGGCCAGTGATAGCGATCTGAAGTCTAAATTTTACAAGATGGATGGTCGTTAGTTTATGGCCCACAGTAAAAACGTCAGATGAGAAGCAGATGTAGGGTTTTAATTACCTTAAAACAATGGATGCATGCATGGGTTGGAACAAGCAAGGAAGACAAAGCATTGACCTTAAACATACATTATTTGATAATGCACAGATTTCAATTAACTTGTCATAGCTATTAATATAACAATCCGTTTCATATTAACAATTTTAACATTGAGAACCCAGAAGCAGAGGCAAACTATATTGTCAAAGATGATTTTTAGAGTCTATTGGGGAGGCTTACTATAGCTGATGTATGCAGCGATGATGGTGCGTTGTGTTGCTGAAACTGGGACATGAACTCCATTGATAACGATACGTTTATATAAATAAAACAAGAACCTTTATTTTACAATATTATACAAAGATTAGTTTACTTGTTAATTAACTTGTAATAGTATAATTCGTAAATCATGCCGACCACTGCGAATGCATAAACGGCAAGGTTATGTATATAAGTCACATTAACTAAACAAAAACTATTCTTATTAACTATTCAAAACTATTCTATTATACTTCTTGTTTTTACATAGTATAAATGAATTCTTGGCTATATGTATTATATGTATAAAAAAAATAGGCCATGTTGTATCCGTTTCCTGCGGGAGAACCATTACGGGTCGAGCGAAACAAAGTTATCAAAGTTGATAAAACACTAGTTCCATGTGTAACCAGTGGCGCACCCAGGATTTTTTCTTGGGGGGGGGGAGGCCCGAGATGAAAGGATAAAGATATTTATAATGCATGAGGGGGGCCGAGATGAACGGATAAAAATATTTATAATGCAAAATCAATATTCATAATGCAATTTCTATTTCTTTGGGGGGGGGCAGGGCCCCTTGCCCCCCCTGGGTGCGCCACTGTGTGTAACACTATTTGAAAGGGGGGAAATGACCAACCTGGGGACCGTTGAGGAGGCATCAAGGCATAGCACGATGATGACGGGGCACATCTATCGGTGGAGGCAGCATGCACGTCGCGGGCGGTTGAAAACGAACATCTCGACGGGGCTTTATTGGGGGCGCATCACTCCTCTCCTGGTCATTGCGCAGCAGTCCTAGGTTTTTGCCACAGCTCGCAAAACCGAATCTAACGACCCTCTGCCTCAGCTCTCGTCGTCGATTTTCCAAAAACTCAGGGTTCATTTTTCCACTTTTCGTATCGGCTCCTCCCCAGGCTGGTCTCCCCCATAAATTTCTTGCCGTTCCGTGCATTTTATACGCGGGCAGGATCATACTCTAGGGATGCGACATCGATGTCGATGTTTTAATAAAAATTGGTATTTTTATTTCCGCGAAAATTGGATGTCCCTTGAGTCTTTCTGGAATTCTCTTTTTCCCTTCCTAAAGAATTTTTGGGGTGCGATGTTTCTCGGGACTCGGTGCAGGTGCAGGCCAGGCCCCCTTTTTTTCCAATATGGCCGTTTTATGACCCATAAGTGTGTTGACGGAAAGAAAATGGCGATACTGTTGGAAGGAGTCAAAATGTTCCAATTGTGGATCCTTGACAACAGTCCTGTTGTCTTCACAAAATCACAATACTGTTTGTCGATTATAACAAAACAATTCGTACATCGACCGCGAGTCCCCAACTCGGCTAACATCAACAAGCAACAAAAAAAAAAGAAAAAAGAAACCCTCTTTGCTACGGTTACCATTAACTTATCAGAGTTGCAATTGCAGTCAAATAGGGAAAAGAAAGTGACTACAGTCCACCTAACGATTTCACTATTAAAATTCTACTCTGTAATAGAGAAAGAAATATTTTACTCTGCTATGTTATTCATATTAGAAATTTCGCCCAGCACGGGAATTTTTTTGCGTTTAAAACGCAGTGTACCACATTTTTTTTTCACCGAATACCGTAAAATCTTGATTATAATACGCACACGTGTATAATCCGCATGCTGGATTTTGCGCGAAAGTTTCGGAAAAAATTAAAACTCGACTATAATACGCACCCATGACTTTTCAATATTTTATTTAAAAATTGCACAAATACTTATTAACATAAATAAAATTTGTAATAAAAATGAACGAAAACGTCTAATTCGGTAGCAAAAGAACCTTAAATTTTTAATTCAAAACAAACAATACTGTCATATTATCAGTGTTAATCACTTTCGGTAGAATACAGCTCATCTATTGTTTGTCGTTTATTCAATGTTTAAAACTACATTTTTTTTTTAAACGAGTATAATGCGCACCCTCATTTTTGAGGACTAAAATGTGAAAAAAAAGGTGCGTATTATACTCAAGATCTTACGGTAATTAAAATTTAAAATATTATTTGCATTTCTTTTACAGAATGAAAAAGATATTCGAGTAAGAAATTTCTCTCTCTGTTACGAAGTACAATTTAGAGAGAGAGAAAACCCTTTAAGGCTACGGACCTTCAAATTGACAAAAATATGTCCCCCAAACGATTTTTTTTCTTTCAGAAAATGATTCTGCAACTCATCAGCTTTAAATTTAAAAAAAAAGTATGTTGATCCGATCATTATTAACCGAGTTATAAGTATTTTTTCAAACAGCTGTTACAATGGATCTGTTGTCAAATTAAAACTTTAAATGCTATTTTCTCAAAACAAGTTTTCATATCGTTTCGGTAAGTTCAAAATGTTCCATGCGTTATAATTTTTATTGAATTTTTATAAAATTTCATAAAATGATTATTCATATATGTTAGAATAAAACTTACAAGTAAATTCATTATACTATTTTAAAACAACTTAAAATTTTTACAATCAAACAATTTTTTTTGATAAAATTTTTGCATAAAATGACCTATTCTTATCGATTTCTTTTCTAGTTTTTATAAAATTTAATAAAATGATTATTCGTATATGTTAGAATAAAACTTACTAATAAATTCACTATACTATTTTAAAACACTTAAAATTTTTACAATCAAACAATTTTTTTTTTGATAAAATTTTGCATAAAATGACCTATTTTTATCGATTTCTTTTCTAGTTTTTATAAAATTTCATAAAATGATTATTCATATATATGTTAGAATAAAACTTACTAATAAATTCACTATACTATTTTAAAACAACTTAAAATTTTTACAATCAAACAATTTTTTTGATAAAATTTTGCATAAAATGACCTATTTCTATCGATTTCTTTTCCAGTTTTTATAAATATGACTGTAAATCACATATTGCTAGTAACTTTTATTTTATAACTATATAAAGCTAGCTTAAGAAAGAAAATTAGATAGCTGAGACAAAAATTGATGCACAAGGAGCATTTTTAAATAGAGTAATTAACAAACTGATTTTAATTAATATCTTAATTAATTACATTGTGATTTTTTCTTTTAAGGGAACGGTGGACATTAAAATTTACTTTTTTTACAATTCATCATAGAGATATGAAATGCTGTACATATATATTTCACTATAAATAAATAGAATGCCTTAAAAGAAATTTCCAATCTCATTATAATTTTAAGATTTTTTTAAAAAATTTGAAATTTATAAACAAAATTTTAAAATGGTCCTTGCTACTTGATTTTTGAGATATTTCCTCGATTTTGCATTTTAATCTCTTTAAACTGTATAACAAACAAATCTGCGTATCAATTATTTAATCCCTCGAATAGTTAATTTTTGAGAGACTTTTTTCTGAATTCCATTCGATTTTCATCAAAATTTTGCCTTTTAAAAAGTTATAAATCAAATTTAATTACCTTAATGAAGTCGAATTGTAAAATACATACACAGTTTTTTTGTAAACAGCATAAGGATTATTCCTTATCAATTTCGTGAATTTTGAGCAAAAATTAAGTAGCATGGAGAATTTAAAAAATCTAAAAACCTTGAAAAATCTGTTTTGAGAAAAACAGATTCAAAATTTATTACTACACTTACCCATTATAAATTACTTTGTAGAAGCTTCATAAATGATTTTTTACTCGAAAAAAATTATTTTGGTACTAATAATCTACAGAAATATATATATATATATATATATATATATATATTACAATAACACAATCAGAATTTCAATGCCAAGATTTGCTCAAATAAAGGTCCACCGTTCCCTTAATTTAGAATTTTCATCTCTAAACAACACTGTATAAGTATACAAAATTTCATAGCAATTGGTTGATAAATAAAAAAAAAAGTTTTCATGGTCCATTGCTGCTTTAAATCTTTAATATATATATTTTTTTTAAATCCAAACAAACACAATTTTTTTTTCGGTTGGGGAGAGGAATTTTTATTATTCTCAGTCTAATGCGGGGGCGCTTTGTCGTGAGACATTCGCCTTTTGTTATTCACCGCGATTTACAGTTGACTTTATTTATGGTAGAATCCTATAGGTGAGCCAGCATCGCTCCCTATGAGGGGGACGACACGAAAACGACCCAGCCTCATCCGGGATTCGAACCCAAGCCCACTGCGTAGTACCGAAGAGCGCTAACCACTACCCCATGTAGTAGAGATACGACATCGACAACAAAACATCGATGTTTTGAAACATCGATGCTAATAAAACATCGATGTTTTTAAACATCTATGTTTTTGTACTTTCATTTTTTTAAAACTGGTTTAGTAACCTCTAAGATTAATGTTACCTCGGTTAATCATGGAGGGGGGGGGGGGGATTTTACTCTCAGGTTGGGCTGACACAAATGACAAAAAGTTGGTTGATAGTGTCAGCGCATATCGCAGAATTTCTATTACACATTTTATTACTTTTACCAGAAAATTGAGGAAGAATTTATTGAAATTTATTAACAAATCTTTTATTTTCAAATTAAATAATGCAAAAGAAAATTGCATATATTTACACCAATTTGAAGTACTGATGAAAAACCAACGTATGTGGGAAAACTGAACAAGCTTATTTTTTCTTTATTGTAAATAACAATTATTGGGGCTATTGGGGCATATAATTATTATTCATTGGTTGTTCATTGCCATTTGTCTCGAATCGTTCCCCCTTTTGTATTCGTCCTTTTCAGAATTCAGACACACATTTACTGAGTGGGAAAATTATGCTACGTGGTTAATTTTTTTTTTTTAGTTTTGGTACATTTTCATTTTAAAAAAAACATCGAGACAACGTAAAACATCGATCACAAAATATCGATGTTTAAAACATCGACATCGATGTCGCATCCCTACCATGTAGGGATTACAAATTATATGGTTACAATTTATAAATTATATGGTTACAATTTACAAATTATATGGTTACCGTTATATTTACAAATTATATGGTTAACCATCACAAAAAAAATTCAAAATTTTTAACTCAAAAAATAAAAAATTTAAAATGTGTCTCGGACCCCTTAAGAGCAAAGCCTTAACTTAGGTCTCCCATGAAAAATTATCAGATATATTGTAACAACTAGCGTAAAAAAAGATGTGGGAAGCACTCTTATTATACAATAGAAGACCAACGAAGAATGACTCATATTCTCCCCCGTATACCGAAACCTAGGTCCGAAACCAAGGCCGAGGGCTACCTGCACCCCTGGAGTTGTATATTTTTGCTTTCAGCACCGCCCATTTGACAGGCTTTATTCATTCTACCATCCCCCCATTATGTCCAGGATTTGCTCTTTTGAGGGGGCAAGGGGGCACGGGTCATCTTGTGTCCGTTGAGAACGGACCTTCTCTCTCAGACACCTGTCTCCTGAACGGTGACTCATACCTGGCAGTCGTGAATATACAGGTGCAGGCATGTAATTCGGGAGTAAAATAAGCTCCAGTGGTGGGAGATACGCTTCTTAGGCACTTGTTCTTCACCTTTTGTATATCAAGGACCCCTCGTCAAAGAAAAGAAGAAAAAATCGTCTGGGGCCATGTCCCAATCAACCTTTTTAAAGGAAAAATTGGGTTTCATTTTCGAAATAAACAAACTGTTTGTGATATAGAACTCTTATAAAAAGTTACTGATAAACTTTATAGCACTAACACATTTGACGTAAATGGAGACTTAAAGCATACATAATTGAATAGCATACATAAAGCTTAAGGAAACTTAAAAAAATTTCAGGTAGTCTCGTCTAACAAATTCTTACTAACTTTTCTAACAAATACGCAGCCTCTTTTTAGATAACTGACTAGCAGAGAGTAAATTTTGAACGTAGTCAGGTATAAATTTTAACAAAAAATAAAAGACTGTAGTGTACTTAAAAATAAAAAATAAAAAATAAATAAACAATAAAAAAAAATTTCAGGTAGTCTCGTCTAACAAATTCTTACTAACTCTTCTAACAAATACGCAGCCTCTTTTTAGATAACTGACTAGCAGAGAGTAAATTTTGAACGTAGTCGGGTATAAATTTTAACAGAAAATAAAAGACTGTAGTGTACTTAAAAATAAAAAAATAAATAAATAAACAATAAAAAAAATTTCAGGTAGTCTTTCTAACAAAACTATCGCGGGTTATTAACGTAGGATAACTTATCGTTGCTTACCTCTTTTGTATGTATATGTATATGTATGTGTTATGTATATATGTACGTATGTATGTATATATATATATATGCCAAAATTTTTACGCATTTTGTTACTTTTATGTTTAACTGTTTACTGCTTGCCCAAGTGATACAGACTGCGTTAGGCGCGCTGCCAAAATTTTAACTCGCGACGCAGGACATCTGAAATTTTGCTTTCCGGAGGACCGTTATGGAGTCACGTAAACCTACGTTAAATTTGAATGAGATTTTGAGCTTGCATTTGTTTTACTAGCTGTAAAATGGCTGATATGCTGCCAGATGGCTATGACGTCACAGAAAATATTTTTGGGATTTTTTAAGCAGAACATTAATTTTTTTTTTTTTTTCGTAGACGAAACGTTAGAAAACGGGAGAAGCACGGGATGTTTTAGAATTTGAACAAAAGATTGGGAATTTTTTTTTGTGTGTGTTTATTAACATGTTAAATTTGTGGTCGTTTCGAAGTGATGAAACCATTTTTTTTGTTTAATCAGTGTTGACGCCGCGAACCACTTTTGGGTTCTCCCGAACCACTTGTTAAGAACTAGTCTTCTAAGGGACCCGTCCAAAAATTGCCACCGAGTATCTTATTTCGTTTTCGACGTCATTAGTTAAAAAGAAAGTTGAGAAAATCTTCAACCACACTATGAAAAATACTTGATATTGAAAACAATGCGATCAGCTGTGGTATCTATAGCTTTCCGCGCTTTTGGGATAACTATATTCTAAAGGCCGTGCGCGTCACTGCACCTTTGAAATTCCCGTGGGAAATGTTCCTCTAGGTATAATTCTAATCACAGATTAGAAAATGAATGTTTTTCGATTCTACTTACTGCGTCTGAAAATAAATCTTTAAATGCAGAAAGTGATTTGTTTTTTCAAAATCTTTTTTCAAAATCCTAATTTAATTTTAACGCAGGACTACGTTCCTCCATCACAGTCCGCGGTAAAGCAAAATTTCAGACGTCCGTCATCGCGAGTTATAATTTTGGCAGCGCGCCAAACCCAGTCTGTATCGCCTTGGCAAGCAGTAAACAGTTAAACAGAAAAGTACCAAAGTGTGTTTAAAAAAAAAAAAGAAGTAAGCAACGATAAGTAATCCTACGTTAATAACCTTCGGTAGTTTCACTTTAGAAAGAGACTACCTGAAATATTTTGGGAAACACAATTGTTATTTTATACCGATACAAATCTGTAGTTATTATTCTGTAAATAAATAAATAAATAAATAACTGTGGAAAATTAACCGCGAAGGATTTTAAGTTTTAAACTACGTGCTGTATATTTACACTTCTGCAATGTGCGAAAAACAGAAACCAAAAATATGCATTTGCTAATCCGTGATTAGAAAAATGTCGAGAGGGAAATTCCGTATTGTGACAGATGATCTACAAGGTGAACTGATTCGCCATCTCAGCGTGGAAAGGTTATTTCGATTAGCGTTATTTGGATAGTTTTGTCATTTTTCATTTAGCCTCCTTATAGATTACCTTCTCACCCTTTCATCCCTTGAGTGGGTCGATAAAATGAGGACCAAGCATGCTTGGGAACTAAACTCTGGAGGTCCCACGTCAGGTTGACCATCTGACTGAGACATACGCTGTATGGCACCCCAAGACCACTGTCAAGAAAACGGAGATGGGCACCGCCGGTCGTGGTCCACAGCGGACTGTTGCAGTGGCGTAGCGAGCATAACTGACGCCCGGGGCACAATAACTTCTTGGCGCCCCTCCATGATCTTGGGAACCAAATGGTCCAATTGTCTTGGGGACCATTTGCCGCCCCTCTGCGAGTGGCGCCCGGGGCATAATAGACCCCCCTCTCTACGCCACTGGACTGTTGTACCATGAGTTTAGTTTAGTTTTATATATTACCTTCTGTGGAAAAAGTATGTAGTATTTACGCTGCATCAACGTATATATTCCAGCTACAATATATTTATTTGAAACTCTTGAAATTTAGTTTATGACTATACGGGGAAAAAAAGAATAATGTCGTGTAAACGCAGTATGAAATGGGGGATTGAAAATCCGCCATGTAAAATTAAAGGAGTCGGACATCGTAATATCATCAATCAAAAGCTTCGGCATTAATGCATTTTCTTCCGATTTTGAAATTTACAGTAATTTTTTTCCACAACTATCACTATTTCCAAACTTTTACAATAACAACACTAAGTCTCCCCCCCCCCTCTTTCCTAGTGACCCTGAACTTGTTCTTTTTTGGCAGTGGGGGGGGGGGGGTTCTCTTTGGTGGAGTGGGATAAGGGCCGAGCAAACCATGGTCATTTTGGGGTTCCTTCATTCACCGTCCCCCAGACTATGAGTCATACCCACTAAACAAGTGTCTTGTAAGTATGAGTCATGTCTTGAAGGATGGAAGCCTTGTTTCAAAGAGACCCTTTGTAAGAATTACCCCCCACCGAGAACCTCACTACGGCGTCAACATAACTAAATTCCACGGGGATTAGACCAATATATTTTACAGGTAAATCAGAAATATGACTAATTAAAGATGGGGGGCATTCGACGAGGTATCCAAACTTAACGGCAACTAGAATTTTTACGGATCCAGTAGTTATTACGGAAGCCCGTAAATTCAGACTTTCGGCTACAAAATACCTTCGCAGAATTTCCAAATTTTGAGTTTTATGAAGTAATTATTATTAAAGTACAGTAAAACCTCGTTTATCCGGATTAACGAGGACCATAGGCATTCCGGACAATCGAAAATCCGGATAATCCGTGAAATGTGGGTAATAAGCAAAACAAAATCTTTAACTAAGCAAACTTACCGTTTATTAAGATAAAAAAAACTATGTTTTGTTACAAAATTATATAGTATTATTTACAAGACATTAAAAAATATAAAAATAACTTTTCTGAGTCAATCCACGTCAACGCCCTGTGACACTAGAAAAGCTTTCTTAAACTCAACAAAAAGCTTTTTATTACCATTATTTAGTGTAAAATCTATGCAGGAACTGTACATTGAATCAAACTAAAACGCGAATATTTGGCGTACATACAGTTGCGTTCTTGCTATCATAATTAAAAATTACACTGAAGTGCCTATTAGGGATACCTACCTAGTAACGAGTTGGGCCTCCTCTGGCCTTGATAACGGCTGCCACACGACGAGGCATAGATTCAACAAGTTTCTGGAAACGTTCCACGGGAATGGCTTGCCAAATATTGGCTAAAGGTTCTTTGGTTCTTTGGTGTATATAATTCATGGATATTCTTTGGTGTCATAATTCAGTAAGGTTCTTTGGTGTTGTGTGATGGCCTTTCACGCCTTGTTGCAAAACATCCCAAAGATGCTCAATAGGATTTAAGTTTGGGCTTCTAGGTGGCCAATTCATGACAGAGAAGTCAGAGGAATGCTCATCCAACCAGCCAGTAGCCAACCGGGACATGTGAGAGGTACAGTTGTCTTGCTGGAAAACTCCATTACCGTGCGGATAACAGAACAGCATAAACGGATGGAGGTGATCACCCAGCAACTCTACGTACCGAATTGCATTGAGGGAGGTTGGTACACGCACCAAAGATCCCAAACTGTGCCACGAAAAAACACCCAAGACTATGATTGAGCCACCATGCCCTTGTACAGTTCCAGCCATGCATGCAGGATCCATGGCTTCATGAGCCTAACGCCATATTCTCAGCCTCCCGTCAGCGTTAAGTAGTCGGAATCGAGACTCATCACTCCATGCTACTCGTTTCCAGTCCTCTACACTCCAGTCTCTGTGCTCTCTTTCCCAGGTAAGACGTGCAGCCCGATGGCGAGTATAGAGCAATGGTACTCTCGTAGGTCGGCGGCTCCCAAAACCCATACGGTGAAGCGAGCGTTGCACAGTCCGTTTACTGACTGTACGACTGGCACCGTCATTAAACTGGGTGGTAATTTGAGCTAATGTTTGGCTTCGCTGGCTACGTACAATACGCCTGAGCCATCTCTCACCACGCACTGTCAAGGCTAATTGTCCTTTGCAGTTTGCCCGATCGCTAGTTTTTTTTTCCACCATCCATGTATTCTTGGTATACTCTTGACACTGTCGACCTTGAAAATCCTAGCTGTCTGACGATTTCGGAAATTGAATGGCCCATGCGTCGCGCACCTACGATTTGTCCGCGATCGAAGGCGTCTAAATCAGGCAGTTTACCCATACTGGCAATTCCAACAACTAATTCAGAACAACCACAGTACGCGCTATATATGCAGTTACCACAGCGCCCTCACTTGCGCATACATGATGCGCAGCGCTACACAATTTGCATAGGCTTTGCTATCCCTAATTCAGTGGCACTTCAGTGTATTATCTAATGTGAACATTAAATAAAAAAATCTCTACAAATCTGATTCGGATTATCCGGAGATCCGAATGAACGAGGGCCGGATAAACGAGGTTTTACTGTATTTTATAATATTGCGAGCCCGGGTAACGTATGACTACCGGTAGCGCGTTGAGTTTCAGACCGAGGATGGTCAGTTCGAATCCCGAAGAAAGCCATTATATACTTTCATGTCTATGTCGATATGGGCACATTAAATCCGTAGACCGAAAAGTCTTTCAATGAGGTCAATGGGTGGGGTAAGGCACGAGTCTTCCAGATTGTCGTCCCTAGTTATGAATGGAGTTGGCTGATGTCGGACTCCGAACCTTGTAGTACCATTGTGTTGCGGCCCATGCAGCGCCACCTATATTCACCGAGTCTAACGCATCTAAAAGTTTTATAACTTTCGGAGTGAGTGTCCGTCTTCTGTTTGTAATGACTTGACGGTCTCTACGGGTAAATTCCAAGGGACACACGTCTTTGTCATCTAAGCTGTTTTATCAGTGCCGAAAGGTGACCTTCCGTTTAGTTACACAAAAGCCGTGACGTAGTGACTCTTCGATATACTTCAAGAAAGGAACCTCTTCTGAAACGATTCCCTAATTGACAATGGAGTCCAAATGAAAGGCTAGTGTTGGCTCCTCAGACGCTTGAAGGCACGGAGCGGCAAGCGGTAACTGAACAGGAACCCCCACGAAGAATGAGCGGATATATAGTCGACACCTTGGTGTAATTGAGGAGCAGTTGACGATTCTTTTTTGAAGGGTGGACACCCCTCGTCGGCCAGACATCGGAGCATGCGGTTTTCTTGCCATTCCTCTCATGATATCCTGAACCCGCGACATATCCTTAGATAATGTTTATTTTGTAATTATTGTATAAAGCCTATATTTAATCTAGAATGCCAATAAAGCATTTTGTAAATATTAAAGGCTGTCAGTCTTGGTTTTAGGCGAAGTCCTTACATGTTACTACGATACGGAAGTGCACATGTTAAGCGGATTTGCCAATTCATTGGGTTTAACGTGTGCATCGCTTACTAAATGTATACAGTCCACTTTCGTTGTTTTTATCTGTATATATATATATATATATATATATATATATATATATATATATATAACAGTTCCGTAACTGACTGACTGACTGACAGATAACGCCAGACCAAACCGCTGGACTTAAAGGGCTGACATTTTGCAGGACGATTCTTCTTATAGTGTAGGGGTGCACTAAGAAACATTTTTGAAAAACTCTTCTTAGATTTTTTAAAATTAAATTTTTAAGCTGTTTTTGTAACTTTTTTAAAGTTTGCATTTAAAATAATAATTTGAGGGTTATAAAATTTATATCACGAGAAAGATCACAAAAATTCCTTCAAAATGAAATCTTTTTTGAATCTTTACCTCCATTTTCTGATTTTTGGTGAATTTTTAAAGATTCATTTTTAGAATTTAATTTATTAAATGTTGATCACGTGATTTCTTTTTCTGGTACTTTACATAAATTTATCGTCACGTGCATAACAACCAAATAGACAAAAAAAAAATTTATTTTCTTGCTAATGCGGCAGACGATTGGACATTATCGAAAAAAAATATTAAAATACAGTAAAAGAAATGTTCCTCAAACTGTGCTATATTAAATGTACTATATTCTTTCGAATCTTCTATTAGATTTAATTTGAATATTTTCTTCTTCATTATTTTGTCTATAAAAATATTCCTTACTATTTTTTTATAAATAATTTTTTTTTGTTTTTTTTTTGTACGTCAATTGTATACATTGATTGTCGTACTTTTTATAAATATATATATATATTTTTTTGGGGGGGGGGCATTAATTGCATAGATTGACCATTGTATTTAATTTGAATGTACTCCGTAGCAAAGTGCGGGTTTTCAGCAAGTTTAATTATAAACGCGTAGAAACCCCCCAACGCCACAACACATTGTAAACCGGAGCCGCATTGGTCAATCTGCAGTCGAGACCTGATATGGCGCGTGCCAGCTACGGTGGCATAAGTCACAACAACAACAACAACAACAACAACAACAACGTAGTACAGTTGTTATTATTAGAACAGTTATTATTAGTACAGTTGTTATTATTGTTTATTATTAGTTGTTATTATTTAAAGATCAGTTGTTATTATTAAAGAAAACAAATTATCATATAAATCCATTACTTTAATCAATTAACACCCAGCTTTAATTTCGAAAGTGTATGAAACGTATTTGTGGGTGCGGTGGCCCTGTTGGTAAAGGCGTCGAGCCTGTGATATGAGGTTTGCGGGTTCAATGCATGTCTCTGGCAAAAGCCACCGCCGTGTTCATTAATGGTGGCCGGTGCACGTACAATCTGTCGTGGCTGCAATGTCCTCTAAGTTCTCAAATTTACCTCTGGAGGTGCGGGGTCAAGTGTTCCGGTCTCGTCACTCGACTCGGTTCTAAATTACGGGACCGGTTCATAGGGGGTAATACTGGCCACCTATACGGGGCCCCCCTTAAATGTATGGCCAGCAGTCTTGCCCTTTACTGTGAACAAATAGCGTCATAGCCAATTTTCTGGGCATTTATAATAAATAAATAAATGAAACGTATTTCGTTAGATTTGGAGCGCTACGGTTGACATTTTGCTACACGAGGGCTAATTAGACCGGGACCTACAGTTTAAAGCCGATTCCGAACGGCTACACACATCCATACCAACAGTGGGACTCGAACCCACAGGATCTGAACCGACTACCAGGGCCCTAGCCGTTCGGCCATGGCTTTGCTCGTATTTCGTTAGGAGTTTAATGGAGGGGTCTGCAAGGGCCGAAATTCAAGGGCCCGATTGGCATATAAATTGACTCGGCACGGCCCGCAGGTATATTGTGGTTTATTGAAGCACGACCGCCCTCAGTCTGGTTACTTGAGGCCCTAGCACTTTATTATATTATTATAATGATAGAATTTATTTAAAGTATCATTACAACATTAAGGTGATTTCTTTGGTTTTTAAGTAGCTTCATAATAAAACAAATGAGAAAAATCTTTAATTTGTTTAAGCTCTAATTAAAAGGGAGCTATCGCTGCGAATTTCGAGTAGATTTACAATAGTAAAAATTTGAAAAAAAATGTATTGAAATTAAGCGTGATTACGTCGATTTTCTTTAAATATAAAATCCCTCAAGCCATTTCTAATATATAAAGATTTTTCTCAAAACAACTGGGTTGAGCGATTAAAAACTTTTCAATCTTTAAATTGTCCAGACGGACAACTCCCGAAAACTAAGTGACCCCGGCCCAAGTGTAGAGAAAGTCAGCTTGACCATGAACGAGCATTTTCGTTAGCACAGACTTCAAGAGGTGCTTGTGGAAGAAGCAGAAAAAGCTGCTTGAATCCACTGGGTATTTATTTAAGTAATTTTCCCTAAATTACCAAAAAAAAAAAAAAAATCAGGTAGTCTCTTCTAACGAAACTACCACGGGTTATTAACGTCGGATTACTTATCGTTGCTTACCTCTTTTGTATGTATATATGTATGTGTATATATATATATATATGTACGTATGTATATATATATATATATATATATATATATATATATATATATATATATATATATATATATATACAGTCGAACCTCCATATATCGAACTTTTCTATATCGAAATTTTCTATATATCGAACTCTTAGCAAATCTCCATGTTCATTACATAGAAAAACTGTTTCTATATATGGAAAAAATCTCTATATATCGAAATTTTTTTTACGACATATTGGGAGATTTTATTGCACTTTAGAATAAAATCTCCCAATTTTTGGCGTTTGAAACAATACTTCGTGGACTTCAATTCGTGGAAAATGTCCCTGATGAAGTTTTTAATGGACTGAATAAATGCGAGCATTTGTTTGATGAACTTTCCGCAAAACTGGCTGTTCTGCAAGATATTCGTAGTTTTTTTTTAAAAGAATATAACTGTGATCACTGTAACAACTAACTGGATTATTGTTTTTTTTTAAAGGTATATAGTACGCAATAAATCTTTCACATTAATTTATTTTTTAGTTGTTAACTTTCATTTAATGTGATTCGGATATAAATTGGAAATGGAGTTTCTTATACGAAAATTAGCTTTAATTTTAATGTTTTAGGAGAATTATGATAAAACTAAGAGCAATTCTATATATCGAAATTTCTATATATCGAATTTTTTTCCGTCATTTTGCTACTTCGATATATGGAGGTTCGACTGTATATATATATATATATATATATATATATATATATATATATATATATATATATATATATATATATATATATATACGTGTGTGTGTGTGTGTGTGTATGTCAAAATTTTGACGCATCTTGGTACTTTTCTGTTTAACTTCTCCAAGCGATAGACTGGGTTTGGTACGCTGCCAAAATGATAACTCGCGAGGTACGGATGGACGGACGGTTTTAGCGTCTGAAATTTTCCTTTCCGCAGGACCGTAATGGAGGAACGTAATCCTAAATAATAAAAAAAAAAACTAATAAACACTCTCTAAACCGCATTTCATGACTCTCCTACCTAAGTGTATAAGCTAAGGGCTATTAAGTGAGCCAAAAAATATACATTAAATATAAATCCTACCATAAAAGCCTGGATTATCAGTGAAAATAATTTAACTTGAAAATTTAAATGAATAAACAAACACTGCACTGTATAAGGAAAGTTTGGCATATAACCGCGTATTTTAACATTGATTTCTTAAGGAAGTAGAGAGTTTAGCTACATAATGCATCTACATCTACATGCAAGAGTGCCACCTTAATCAGAATCCAGTGCTAAACTAATATTTTTTAGCTTTTGGATAAGAACAGTTTAGAAATTCACCGCCTCAGTTATTGGCCAATAACCCATTTGCAAGTTATCTACTTTTCTTGATGCATAACCCGAGGTTGTCGTTTTGTTTACTATCTCCTTTATCTTATGTT
Organism: Dolomedes plantarius; assembly: GCA_907164885.2. NCBI lineage: Eukaryota > Metazoa > Arthropoda > Arachnida > Araneae > Dolomedidae > Dolomedes > Dolomedes plantarius. The sequence goes on along the minus strand of OU015500.1, from coordinate 138,016,444 downwards.
TTCTTTTTAATAGGTCTCTAATATTACACAGTCTATGTTTACATATATACATGCTTACATATATATTGTTTGTTTTCTCAGTTTTATATAACTTCTTTTTCAAAGCAGTGTTTTTTTTTTTAAAGTTTTTGATGATCAGAGGTTTTACATTTTAGTGTGTGAACTGTTTTGGCAATAGCTACTTGGAGAAACAATGCTATTTAGACTTTTCTATCTACCAGCTTCAGTAAATACCAGTTTAACTTTTCTCTCCTGTCTATTTTCTCAATTTGTAGCTAGAGTAATTTATCTGAAATTGGAATATTTCTTTCCCGTTTCTGTTAAATATAAATTTGTTTTGGCTTGAATAAACTGTCGCCGATTGCTCTTTGTTCAAAAATATGTTTATATATTCAAGTGCATGACAGAGGTCGTTAAAATCGAATATAAATCACGCACATCCTTAGCGTAAAAAGGAGAGGAGATATAGGTTGTTGACTTGAGGGGAGTCATCACTTTACACAAGTTGAAAAGACAGAAATTTTGCTGTATGTTCGAACTCCTATAATTTTCTTTGTGATTGTCCATTATATATGAAATTTTGAGTATTACTTCTCTGAACTTTGTGGATTATGTTCCCTGAATTAATTTTATTACAAGAAAATAAGAATTTCATTTATGAAGTTAGGAGTGAGTGTATTTTATGAAAATTTCAAATTTACACTGATATAGTGCGCGCAGACTTACAACAACACTAAATTTAGTTTCAATAATAATTTTTGAATTTTTGTGATGTTAAAACGTTAGGTATATTTCTACACCTATTTAAATTTTAAAAACGTCAGAAAATATGTACTCCAGGACAATCAGATTTTTAAAAAAAACTGAAAAAGCCCATTAAAATTGTAAGGTATACACAAGATTCGATTCACAAGAATCGAACTTTTGAGTGAATTAAAGAAGCTGCTCCAGATATGCTAATTTCGGCATATGCTCTTAGTATAAATACCACGCAGCGTCATTAATGAAAAAGGGGAGGTTGTTAAGGTTGAAAAGGTGTTATCCTGCGCTAGTGCTTAGCGGGCCAGAAGTTTACATGGCAGTACTGCTGGTTTGACTTACTGTTCGTGAGTATAAAAATATATTGTTCTTGAAAGCTGTGTTTATACATTCCGTACAAGTAGTACGCATGCTTATTGCTGTAAAAGCCAATTATATGTGCAACGAATTCAATAAACATTGTTTCATGTATAAATTGTGTTTGCTTCAAATTCAAATAGAGTGCCACTTCAAATTATATACACCCAAGTCTGGGTAGAAGTGAGCATAGATTCTCTATAAAATTACAAGTCAAATGCTGAAAATTCATAGTAAAATAATTTTTTAAACAAAAAAATTAGATGTATATATTTGGTAGCATCATTATACACCTATCCTGAAAATATGAAAGCAATACCTGCGGTAATCTATATATATAAAACAGTTCCGTAACTGACTCACTGACTGACATACAACGCACAGACCAAACCGCTGGACCTAAGGGGCTGACATTTTGCATGGCGATTCTTCTTATGGTGCAGGGGTGCACTAAGAGAGATTTTTGAAAAAATTTTCTTAGATTTTTTAAAAATTAAATTTTTAAGCTATTTTAGTAACTTTTTTTAAGTTTGCATTTAAAATAATATAGGGGGTTATAAAATTTATATCACGAGGGTTATAAAATTTATATCACGAGAAAGAGCGTAAAAATTCCTTTAAAATGAAATCTTTTTCGAATCTTTACCTCCATTTTCTGATTTTTGGTGAATTTTTAAAGATTCATTTTTAGAATTTAATTTATTAAATGCCGATCACGTGATTTCTTTTTATGGTACTTTAAATAAATTTATCGTCACGTGCATAACAACCAAATAGACAAAAAAAATACGTTTTTTCTTGCTAATGCGGCAGACGATTGGACATTGTTTTGTCTATAAAAATATCCCTTACGATTTTTTTTATAAATATATATATTTTTTTCTACATCAATTGTGTATATTGATCGTCGCATTTATTATAAATATATATATATATATATATATATATATATATATATATATATATATATATATATATATATATATATATATATTGGCATGAATTGCATACATTGACCGTTGTATTTAATTTGTATGTACTCCGTAGCGAAGTGCGTGTTTTCAGCTAGTTTCCTTTATACAGTGCGTGCAAACATGAAAATGATCATTACAAGAAAAAGGCTTTTAAAGTTCCCACAATGGTAAAGATTCCATTGTAACTACTTCTTTCATGTCAGAGTTTTCAATGTTCTGTTTGAAAAATTTTAACGCAGTTTGTTTTAATTGATACAGAAATGTTCAAATATTCTAAAAATGCAAAAAAGTAAAATTCGATTTTTTGAAGATTCAAAGGTGATGACTCCCCTGACTTAAGGTTGATTTTAAGTTCGTCCGCGGATGGTTTACACGTTTAACTGTTCAAATGAATCTTATTTTTTTGGAGATACTATTAAGATTTTCACTTGCAAATCGTATAATTACACAGAATTCAGGATTAGCCACGCTAGTTATACCACGGGTGTGCACAGAAGACAACAACAAAATTTCAGATAGTTTCTTCTAACGAAACTACCGCGGGTTATTAACATAAGATTACTTATCGTTGCTTACCCTTAATTTAAAAAAGAAAAAAACCAAAAAAAAAAAAAACCCGCAACACACAGCCTCATTTTGGTACTTTTCTGTTTAACTGTTTTACTGCTAGTGGGTTTTGGCGTTCTGCCAAATTTAAAACTCGGATGACTGCTGAAATTTTGTTTGCCACAGGACCGTTATTGAGGAACGTTATCCTACGTCAGGGGTGTCAAACTCAGAGGCTAACTTGGGTCAAACAAACAAGGTTTAACTATAGGTGGGCCGCAAAAAAAAAAACAATATTAATAGAAACGTAGGTTTTTTACAGTATATTACCTAATAACAGTATATTCAACATAAATATACACATTTTGTTTAATAATAGCAAAAAAAGAGTATAATTAAAAAAACACTTAGCGAATTCTACGTCGGTTAATTTATTATATATTATTGTGTGCCAATATATTGGCCGGGCCGCACAAATGTTCGTCGCGGGCCGCGAGTTTGACACCCCTGTCCTACGTTATAAAGTCGTTACCGTATTTTTCCGACCATAAGACGCACCTTTTCATATATAAGAAAAATCGACTTAAAGTTGGGTATCAAGATATGGACAGTGGTACCGAGATATGGATGTAAAACGTCTTCCCTGGCCTGCTCAGAGTCCCGACCCCATAGAACAATTGATGGACGAGTTAGAGCGACGCTTACGTCCGAAATCTAAAGCTGAGCAGGCGACATTCTTGCAGCAATAATGGACACAAATACCCATAGATTTGTATCAAAACCTTGTTGAAAGTATGCCCAGAAGTGTTGCTAGTGTAACTGCAGCACTTGGGGGACCACCCCCCTATTAAAGCATGTATTCTTTCCCTTTTGCCATCACATCTTGCCGTCCGATCCGTTATTCTAGGGCAGTGTATATTTTATCATTATTAAGTGAGAAATTGAGAATATCTTTCTATACCTAACAAAATACTAAATGTTCTTCTCTAAAAATCCTCCCATAAATTTGAGGTGCGTTCCGAAAAATACGGTACTACTAAAAATGATCTGCTGTATTGAATTACCCCGAATATGAATACGTGTATAATAAGATATGGTACTTTTCCGTTAGCCGGACGCATTTGGCGTTCGTCCTATTAAGTATCGCCATTGACGAGAATGAAACGTCGCCAACACAACAACCCTAGGAAAACAGTTTAATAGGTAATAGATGGACTAAATTTTGAAGAAGAATTGTCACACACGAAACTTTGGAAGAAGATGATAGATCAACGGGTATGAATCATGTGAGGAGAATAGTGTTAAGTTCAGAGACCCAGCTATATAACCCCAAAATTCACATGGATAAAAATTGGAAACAAATTAACCACAAACTTTATTAACTTTCTTCACAATCGCACAAAAGACTGAACAGTTGTGATGAAGCAACGTATGGCGACATGAATGAACATTGAGGAACGGCACGCCGCCATTTGCAATCGTAATCGCTGAATTTCTCTGGCGACGACAAAAAGAAGGACCTTTTGAAGACATCTTGAAGGACATTAAAATATTTTTGTCTTCCTAACTAATTATTTACTTAAAGAACAAAATGAATGCTTACTTATATATTTTGTTCTTTCACGTACACGTATCACGGGAGTTAGAGCTAATTAAACAAAATGTGATTTAAGAGCCATATTTGGCGATATATATAGCTTGCGCCCGGCTAACGGAAAAATACCTAAGAGATTTATATTCGAGGATTTTAAATGAACCAACCATAGTACAGGGTTCTTTGTGCAATAGTCTATATATATAAAACAGTTCCGTAACTGACTGATTCATTCACTGACTGACTGACTGACTGACATACAACGCACAGACCAAACCGCTGGACCTAAAGGGCTGAAATTCTGCATGGCGATTCTTCTAATAGTGTAGGGGTGCACTAAGAAAGATTTTTCAAAAATTCTTCTTAGATTTTTTCAAATTAAATTTTTAAGCTGTTTTTTAAACTTTTTTTACGTTTGCATTTAAAATAATACATTGAGGGTTATAAAATTTATATCACGAGAAAGATCCTAAAAATTCCTTTAAAATGACATCTTTTTCGAATCTTTACCTCCATTTTCTGATTTTTGGTCAATTTTTAAAGATTCATTTTTAGAATTTAATTTATTAAATGCCGATCACGTGATTTCTTTTTCTGGTACTTTAAATAAAATTATCGTCACGTGCGTAACAACTAAATAGACAAAAAAAAATTTTCTTGCTAATGCGGCAGACGATTGGACATTATTTTGTCTTTAAAAATATCCCTTACGATTTATTTATAAATATATATTTTTTTCTACATCAATTGTATACATTGATCGTCATATTTACTATAAATATATATATATATTTTTTTTTGGCATCAATTGCATACACTGACAGTTGTATTTAATTTGAATGTACTCCGTAGCGAAGCGCGGGTTTTCAGCTAGTAAAGTATATATACATTTTAAAATTTTTCTTGTGCAAAAATTGAGTTATGTTTCTTTGCTTTCAGGCCATACTGACGTTATTACTGCGGACATTTCTTCAAACCTGTTAAATTTGTGATGCGCGGATAATCTGAAAAATGGTTATTCGTGTTATCACAAATCCCGGTTAATCCATCTACGGATAATCGGGAGTGTAGTCGATGTAACTATTCCATCTTTCCAATCGCCAACAACGCTTTGTATATGACAAGTAGTATTCTATTGTGATAGTTCCATAATCCGAAACATTTCACGCGTCATTAACTTTGGAGCAATTTTTTTAATGACACAGCTGGCGCTTGCTACATTGATTTAGCAATATTATCATTTCTAAAGCAAAGGGGATATTATTTATTTATTTATTTATTTTTATCTCTTATTTTTTTGCTTTGGCCTCTCCGAAAATCGCAAGTTTCTTTTGCGTTATCCTCTTCCTATATTGAAAAAAAAAAAAATAATGAATAACGCTTTTTTTAACATCCAGTTGATGACTCTTTTTATTGGACAAATTGAGTCGTTATTAACTTTTCACCAAATGATCAGAGGTCCGTTCTGTGGCAAGAAATTGCCAGTTTCGTCATTTCAACTATTACGCGATTCATTATTTTTGCGTTCTCCACCAATCAGGGTTCTATTTCAATGTTGCCTTAGTTTTTTTTTTTTTTTTCGAAGCAAGACGGATTTTTGGAAAAGAAAGAATCTTTTTCTTTAATTCCTTTAAGTTAGAAAATTATTAATTTTTTAATATTATTTTATGTTGTTTTAGAGTGTTAGCTAAAGTATTATAATTTAATACAAAAATGTGAATTTTAGGTTGAACGAAAAACAACACCTCTTTGAAACAATTTTATAGTACAGTTATCCGGGTGGTTCAAGAAATACTCGTCAATTTTTTCTTCTATAAATAAATTAAATTAATTTATTAAATTTTTTTTATAATTTCTTTAGTTTCATATAAATAAATGAAGTTTATAATTATCAATGTTTAAATACGAAACTTATAATTTTAAAATCATGCTCTTTTATTATTTAAATTTTTGTTACTTTTAACCTAAATACAAATGCATATTAACATTTAAATATGAAGTTTCAGCCACACGTGATTTGCAAGATACAAGTGCAGAAGGTAAACAAGGCATTTTTCTACATGTTTTTATTAACTCGCTTTCTTGTTTGTTTGTGTTTTTGTGTGTTTGTCCAGTACAAATCTTGTACTCGATTTTTAACTAACTTTAGAACTTATAACCGACTAGCTACACATTTGAAACTTTTAGAATAGCTCAGAACACGATGACAATGCATTCTTTTGATACTTTAAGCCATCTTTAAGCAGATTTGAATTCATTTTCAGTTAATTTTGTTTTGTAGACTGGTGCCGCCATCTATCGCCCGGGACGGGAACGGAAAGTTAAACGCAAGTTAACTTCCAATTAACTTCATTTTCTTTCAAGTTGATGAGATAATTCATGAAAAAAAATTTTTTTAAGTTTTTATTAATACATAGAATTGTCAAGTTTATATAATTCAACAGAAACTTTAAAAACATGGTATATAAAAAGTTCTTTTTATCTTGTAATTATTATTGTTACTATGCAAAGCCTGATGCCTTATGTATACCTGATATGGCACAAGAATAATTATTGGGGACGGGTGTTCGAGTGATTTTTTATTTTAAAAAAAGTGGGTCACAGTCGAAAAAAGTTAACGCACCACTGGTCTAGTCGACCAATTCTGTGAGGTTCGTATAGTATAATAACTACCCGTTGGACTGTCTCTTGCTTCTTTCAGCAGTGAATACAGCTTTCTGGCGTCGTGATTTTACAATACACTGACGGAGAGGGTTTCACTAATATCTTGACCGAAAATGCTACCATAAACGAGTTTTAATAGGTGGTTATGACACGTTACTCCAAGATTTTTCTTTTTTTTTTCTTGCTATTTTCTTTCAAATGATGCATCCGCATAATGCTGTTCAGATTGAAAGGGCATGTGACCTTGGAACTCCAATACCGGTACCTGAAAATAACTAAATGACTGTTATTATCGCATTCGGATGAATAATACTTGTGAAATTATCGATGTGAAAACCTTTTCACTTGCTTTATTTATAGTTTTTAATCCCCCCCCCCCTTCCCAATATCTTACATCTCTTAAATTATCTGGGTGAAGTACATTTGACATTAGAAACAAATTTCCTCATTTTTATGCGCTCGTCAAACTGAAATAAACGCCATTTGGTGGAATAAGTTTTTTATCGCATTTCGTTTTTCTTCAGTAAATTTCATTAATGCGAGGAACTGTCTGGGAATTAACAAAGGCAGATAAGATCCTATTTTTTTTTTATCAATATTGAAAGTCGGATGGACATTAAGAGACAATCCAGGCTTTAAAAGAAAAATTCCGACGAAGAAACAACAGTTCCTGTAACCGTGAAGAATGGATTTGAAAAATCTGAGTTTCTCTTGCCGGGAAAGTTTAGTTGGTAGACTAAGTCCGTCCGCACACGGAGCAACTCAAAAGAAACTGATAACCGACTCCAATCACAAACCAGTCCGTGATGAGTCGTAACCTATGTAATTGAATGGAGCCACGCACACGGCGCAACTTGTTACAAACCCGTCAGCAACGCGTTTGCAATCAGTCGCAGGCAACTCAACGTGTCGGGTCGCTCGCAACTTCAGTCGCCAGTTTCTCTTGCGTAGTGCGTGTTATTACACAATCTATGTTACAGCCGCTCTTTTGGCAAGCTGCCAAATGACGTACACGAGTCACGTGACTTCTGCCTAGCGATGAAATGAAATTATAACGTTTTTTGTTGTATGGAATATGTGCGCCCATATATACAGTCCGTTTTTAAACGATTGATCAAAGACAATCTATTGTGACGATTTATTAAAATAAATTAATTTCTGATAATAATTTAACTAAAAATAATGCCCGGAATAATTATGTTCTTCCTTCCATGACAGGTCGCAAACTATTGATTTGAATCGCTTTTGAGTCGGCCCGTGTGCGGAGCCGCATCACTAACGAGTTTGCAACCGATAAGCAATTTCAGTCGCTAACCAGTTCAGTTTCCTTTGAGTCGCTCCGTGTGCGGACGGCCTAAAGGTCACGAGGGAGGGCCGAAATGAAACATTGTAGGCCCTGGGTTGCGGGTACAGTGAGGCCCCAAAGTAATATCGGATTGGCTATAAGGCGCTTGACAAATGTTCATTTTAATTTACTGTAGCGAACTGAGGTTCGTAGTGTCAACCAGAAAATGATTTAAACACACCAGGTATACATCACTCATTACATAAACAAAACAAAAGCAATTTATTAATAAAGTTGATGATGATGAGATATGTACACTGCACAGATGTAAGATGAACTTCGTAACATAAGTGATCACACTCGATTTAATCGGCGTGGGGCGGAGTAAGAACACAGAAGTCCGCTAGGCTAGCAGAACTGGCTCTGCTTCAATGATGAAGAAACGGCACTTCTCCTGACGGGAAAGGGCTCCCCAATAATATCAACGGCGGTGATCACTGCACGCACCCGGTAGCGATGAAATTATTAAATTAAGGAGAAAGGACTCCTCACTGGAAAATAAGGTAGCAAAGGCTCCTTCCACGAAGACTGGTCTCCGACAAATTAGTGGAGTATGTTTACTCCTGCAGGAACTAGATCGTCGCTGCAAAACAGTCACAAGGGACGCTGAACCGATAAGGGCGGCAAACCCGGCTGCTCTTAGAACTGGATCCGCTACGTGTCAGGAACTAAAAAGACGCAAGCCTCGACTGAGGGGTCCATTCTCTTTTTATAGAAGACCTCCACCGGATATTGCATCACTCTCCAGAAAGTCGAACGATCTAGAACAAGTGAGCAACGGAAATGGGTTTCCTGGGGCGATAATGAAATATTTTCCCCGGGTCTAAAGCGGCCGCCTTTTTAGTTTGTCCTCCAAGCCACTTCAAAGAGTCTCAAAAGGGCCGCTTCGGTAAAATGCGAAAGGCACGAGTCCTTTTGTTTAGGCACGCGACGCCTCCAGGATGCTGCTTAACAATTGATAGTTCATGAATGAAAGCACCTGGGGGGTCTCCTGTCATTTATAATAAATACCAGCGGCGTCGCCCGGTGGCGATGACTAAATCAAGAAAAATGACCACGTCCCCTGAGGTCCTGTGGAACAAGTCTATCGGATGAACAAAAGGAAAATTGCTGTCAGCATATTGCCACCCAAGCCGTCGGAAATCTTTTGAAGTGTCTCAGGCCGAGATAGAAGAATTCTTTTGTTAACGGAGAGGTTGAAATGCAATACTCTACATAACCCCCCTGCCGTTAAAGTTTTCAATGTGGTTGCATATTGAAAACCAACGTTTCGTGTGGGTGGTTCCCAATTCTGCTATCTAATGTACCAGTTCCAACAGTTTTTTTTTCTACTACACAAAAAAAAAATACACAATTCTAACAAGTACGTACACATGCACTAACTGGATTACTAAATACAAACACAAATAAATTCATGGTACTAACAATTAATTCTCTAGGTTACTACATTTACAAATCTAGGTAATTCGCGGACGTTTAAGGAATGTATCTGCTTAAAGCGTCAGCGTTTGTATTCTGTCTTCCCGGCTTGTGTTCTACCCGAAAACAAAATTGCTGCAACATAAGTTGCCACCGAAAAAGACGGCCATTTGAACTGGCATTCTTCTTGAGCCATACCAATGGGTTATGGTCGGTCACGATTTTGAATTCGCTTCCGTCCAGATAGTAGTGAAGTTTTTTTAACGCGAATATGATCGCCAAGCACTCTTTCTCTGTGGTGCTGTATTTCCTTTCGGGCTCAGAGAACTTCCTACTCAGGTACAGGATAGGATGTTCCTTATCACCTATTTGTTGGGCCAACACTACCCCGGCTCCCAGATCGGATGCGTCCGTTTGGACAATAAATGGAACAGTAAAATCAGGAGCTCGTAGCACAGGTGTTTTTATAAGAGCGTCTTTCAGAGTGGTGAACGCTGCCTCGCAAGCTTCGTCCCACACAACCGCCGCGCGTTTCTCCCGTCCCTTTAACGCATCGGTTAAGGGGGCCGCTATCATAGAATAATTTGGAATATAGTGCGCGTAATACCCAGTGAGACCCAGAAATGCCCGAATACTCGTCTTTGTCTCTGGCCGGGGAAATTCCCTAATGCATTTTACCTTTAATTCGGCGGGATTTCGATAACCTCCGCCGACCATGTGCCCCAAGTATTTTACATGGTTTTGGGCGAACCGACATTTCGATGATTTGATTGTGAGCTGCGCTTGCGCTACACGACTTAACACGATATCTAAATGCTTCAGATGCTCGTCCCAGGTCTTAGAAAATATCGCGATGTCGTCGATATATGGAACGGCATACTCCTCACACCCATTTAGGACGTCAGCCATGAGCTTACTGAAAAAGAAAGGTGCGTTTTTAAGCCCGAAAGGCATCCGCAAAGGCCTGAATGTCCCGAATGAGGTGACAAAAGCCGCAATGCGTTGGGCCCTTTCTGTCAAGGGGATTTGCCAATACCCCTTTGCAAGATCGAGTATTGTTATGAAATCAGATCCTGCAACTTGTTCAACCCTTTCCTCTATGTTGGGGAGGGGGTAATATTCGGTGCGAATTATTTCGTTCAACCTACGATAATCAATACAGGGTCTCGGTTCACGACCATCGGTTTCTACCAAAATGATAGGCGAGGTATAATCAGACTCACCTACTTGTATCACTCCTAATTTTAACATTTTGTCAATCTCCAACTTCAAGATTTCGTTCTGTCGGTGTGACGTTTTGTATGGTCTAGACCTAACGACCTTATCCGAGATCAGCTCTATGTCATGCGTAACTTTCTCGGTTTTTCCTGGGTTATTAGAAAAAATATTTGCATGGCGACACAATAATTTCTTTAATTCCCTTTTTTGAGTGAGATTTAGACGAGCGTCAAGTTCGCTCTCGCGCACAATCTCCTCGTAATCGAAATCGGTAGCACCGGTTTCAAAAACGTGGATTGCGAAATCATCCTCAGTACCAATTTCGACTTTACCTTCATAAACCCAATTTATAGTTTCGGGACGCCTGATATAGGGCTTCAGCATATTAATATGGTAAATGCTGGATTTCTGTCTAGGTCCGGGAGTTTGCACTCGATAATTCGTCTCAGATATGCGAGCTTCAATTTTCCCTGGGTCTATCCACTTCGGCGCCGTTTTGATAGTCCGAGATAGAGAGAAAATCAGAACTAAATCTCCAACCTCGAAATCCCTTTTAACTGAGCTCTTATCATACGCTTCCTTACGCTTAGATTGTTCTTCAGCCATTTTCTGAGCAGCTAACTCTCGCTCTCTTTTAATCTATTCACTAGGGTAAGGACGTGCTCTGTCACGGGTCTCTCTTCCTCACAACCTCCCATCCAACCTTCGTACAATAAAACTTCGGGTGTTCGTAGGTTTTTTCCATACAACAGTTTCTCCCTGAATACCTGTGGGACAACTAAAGGACTTCGTGTATCCCCAAAGTGGTCCCTCTGTTGTTTACACAATAACCCGTTTATCACTACATAACCCTTCTCGCCGGTTTGACTTGGACTTTCGACTTTTTTTAACAATGCGGCCAATTCTACACATTCCCGCTGTGCGTCTGCGAATTTCTCTGGGGAAACATTTAATAGACTCAACGCTGGGTCTTCGCGGTCGAGGGGGGGTAAAACTAACAATTTCGCCTGTTCCTCCCTTTCCAGTTGTGTCAAAACGATTGACTCCCCATCTGAGGGACTATTGTCCGAACGCTCTCGAAGAGAATCGTTTGACTGAAGTGTCTGTGTACAGCTCTCTTGACATTTGGAACGCGAGCGCGTTATTGCATTGATTTGCATGCTCTTAGAGTTTTGTTGACCCTGTCTTAGAAGAGCTGCCGTTTGATTTCCCAGTATGTATCTTTGTTGATTTGACCTGTCGCTAATGACACAGGCCTTTGTTGTTATATTTCCATACTGGGAGTTCAGAATTACGCGCGCTAGGGGCACGTTAATGGCACGAGTGTCTAACGGCTGAGTGAGCCAGACTGTTTCGCCGAGGTAGTCGTCGGGCGAAATAAATCTTTTACAAACCAGATCAATCGTACTACCCGTATCTCTAAGTATCTCACATACCTGGCCGTTCACAGTCCCTATACTCACATATGGTTTTAAGGGATCTGTGATTTCCAAATCGGCACCTATGGAGTTAACCTCTTCTTTTTTTGTTAATAACGGACACTGGGGCCTAACATGCCCGACCTCGTGGCAAAAATAGCACTTAATGTCTGTCACACGCCTTTTGTCGAACTCTTTATGGTTCCATTCTTTACGGCGGTTTTCTTTTGGGCGAGGGGAGCTCACCTTATCTAAATTTCGTTCGGGTTCGTGTTGTTCGGGGGATTTTTCAACTTTCTCTCCCGTTTTTACAGCCCCAAACATTTTACGTTGGTCGGGCGCGCGTCCCTCGAATTTCTTCGGCTGGTTGGGGGGCTTACCTGTTTTTCTGATAAGCTCAAACTGATCCGCGTCTTTGACCAAGGTTTCAGGGGACGTGTAATTCTCCCAATCCCTTATATTTTGCTCCCGGATTTCACTTCCCATTTTCCGTTTCAATTGGTCGACCAGAAAGAGATCTTTTAACGACTCAAAAGTTGTAACACCGAGACCCTCTAACCAACCTTCGAAATACGTCTTTATTTCGAAAAGATAATCTTTCCATAGGGTTCCTGGCTTACGCTGGTGTCTAACAAACTTCTGACGAAAAGCTTCAGGACTGAGCCTAAATCGCTCGAGAAGCACGCTCTTAACATGGGAATATTTTTGTGTGTCCTCGACTTTTTCCCGTAACACAATGGCCGCTACTGATAATGGTAACAGGCTAATTAAACTGCCTGACCATTCAGCTTCCGGTATTTTTAAATGCTGTGCCTGCCGTTCAAAAAGGCAAAGGTACAGGCTTATATCAGTTTCTTCCGGGTCGAATTTTTGCATTATGTGCCTTAATGAGTGTCCCGCAGGTCTCGGAGGACTAACAGACGGGCTTTCTTGGGGGGCTTCCCTACTCAGTCTTAATTTGGCTAGCTCAAACTCTCGCTCTTGTTGAGCTAACCTATCCTCCCGTTCTTGTTGAGCTAATTCATCTTCCCGTTTTTTCCGGGCTCGTTGCTCGTTTTCTATACGGGTCTCCATAATTTCAGCTAACAACCCTTCAGCCAATTTTACATTGTAATCTGCTGAACTTTCAATCTTTTTGATTATCTCAAGCTTCAGCATTCCCAAATCTACCTCACAACTCATTTCTATAGCGAGGTTAACTAAGTCCTCTTTCTTTGCACGAACAAGGGAACCCATGTTTGACAGAATACAAAGCTATTACAATACTACACAGAATACTACACACTATTATAAACCCTGAGGTAGTAATTACTTTAAAACCTGAACACAAAATGCAACTACACAACACAATCAATTAACGTACACATGCAATGTATTAACAACTATGAACTAAATTACTTTTAACATTCCGCTTGCGATGTTACTATTTTAAGGTTCATAAAAGATAAATCACTTTGCTTTTAACATATCACAACAATACACAATGCAAAATAGTTAAACACAATGTAGTTACACTATTTCTTTTTGAGCACAGTTACATTCCTTAATTTCTGAGAACTAATTTAACACACTACTATTTCAATAACAATTCTACTTTACACAATAACACTAGTTCTTATTTTACCTCAAATTAAAAAAAATTTTAACACCTTTTAAGTTCAGATCAAGCTATTAATTACGGTTATTAAATTCAACCATTTAATTCTCCTACTTCTGAGAAAACAACCAAAATATTATTTACTAAACTACTGTTGGATACCAGCACAAAAGAGAAACAGAATGGTACTCACAATTTGATGTGAAGACTGGCATCTAGTTGGCACTGCAGCAAGTTTATCAGATGGCACAAGAACGTCAAACGTCCTACTCTAATTCACAGGATACACACACCCGCGATAGCACTTTCACACAGTCTCAGTTCTGAAACACGCGCGAATGTCACTAAGGAAATTAACACTGCAGCAGTTTAGCAGATTTCACAAGAACGTCAGCCGCTCTACACTACTTCACAGGATACACACCAGCAATAGCACTTTCGCACAGTCACAGTTCTGAACACACGCGACTGTCACTATAAAAAACAAAATGTTCTTACTGTCGCTTTTTTTTCGTCGAAACGCTGCCACCAAAATTATAAATGAATATATACCTTCTGTAGCGAACTGAGGTTCGTAGTGTCAACCAGAAAATGATTTAAACACACCAGGTATACATCACTCATTACATAAACAAAACAAAAGCAATTTATTAATAAAGTTGATGATGATGAGATATGTACACTGCACAGATGTAAGATGAACTTCGTAACATAAGTGATCACACTCGATTTAATCGGCGTGGGGCGGAGTAAGAACACAGAAGTCCGCTAGGCTAGCAGAACTGGCTCTGCTTCAATGATGAAGAAACGGCACTTCTCCTGACGGGAAAGGGCTCCCCAATAATATCAACGGCGGTGATCACTGCACGCACCCGGTAGCGATGAAATTATTAAATTAAGGAGAAAGGACTCCTCACTGGAAAATAAGGTAGCAAAGGCTCCTTCCACGAAGACTGGTCTCCGACAAATTAGTGGAGTATGTTTACTCCTGCAGGAACTAGATCGTCGCTGCAAAACAGTCACAAGGGACGCTGAACCGATAAGGGCGGCAAACCCGGCTGCTCTTAGAACTGGATCCGCTACGTGTCAGGAACTAAAAAGACGCAAGCCTCGACTGAGGGGTCCATTCTCTTTTATAGAAGACCTCCACCGGATATTGCATCACTCTCCAGAAAGTCGAACGATCTAGAACAAGTGAGCAACGGAAATGGGTTTCCTGGGGCGATAATGAAATATTTTCCCCGGGTCTAAAGCGGCCGCCTTTTTAGTTTGTCCTCCAAGCCACTTCAAAGAGTCTCAAAAGGGCCGCTTCGGTAAAATGCGAAAGGCACGAGTCCTTTTGTTTAGGCACGCGACGCCTCCAGGATGCTGCTTAACAATTGATAGTTCATGAATGAAAGCACCTGGGGGGTCTCCTGTCATTTATAATAAATACCAGCGGCGTCGCCCGGTGGCGATGACTAAATCAAGAAAAATGACCACGTCCCCTGAGGTCCTGTGGAACAAGTCTATCGGATGAACAAAAGGAAAATTGCTGTCAGCATATTGCCACCCAAGCCGTCGGAAATCTTTTGAAGTGTCTCAGGCCGAGATAGAAGAATTCTTTTGTTAACGGAGAGGTTGAAATGCAATACTCTACATTACACTTACGTACAGTAAAAATTCGTTTATCCGGCCCGCGTTTATCCGGATCTCCGGATTATCCGAATCAGATTTGCAGACTTTATTTTTATTTAATGTTCCCATTAGATAATAATTTTCAACTATGATAGCAAGAACGTAACTACAAGTGCGCCAAATATTCGTTATTAGTTTGATTCCATGTACAGTTCCTGCATAGATTGTACAATAAATTATGGTAATAAAATGCTTTTAGTTGAGTCTAAGAAAGCTTTACTGGACTTACCATTTTTTCGTTAAGAAATGATGTGAAAAGTTATTTTTATATTTTTTAATGTCTCGTAAATGTCTATGTAATTTTGTTACCAAAACATAGTTTTTTTTTATCGTAATAAACGGTCTGCTTAGTTGAGGATTTTGTTTTGCTTATTACTCATATGACTCGGATTATCCGGATTTTCGATTGTCCGGATTGCCTATGGTCCCAGTTAGTCCGGATAAACGGAGTTTTACTGTACTTATATATATTTTTTCATTTTTATAGATATATTGCAATGTGCAGTGCGTCTATGTCCTATTTTTTGACTCCTGCCATTGCTACTTCTCTGGTCACCGAAAAGAGGAATAACAGCTGATGTCAAGAGACTTTTGCACCACTCTGTATTTTCAAAAAGCAATAAAGACATTAAAGGCAAAATTGTATTCATTTATGCGACGCTAGCAGCAACTAAAACTTATACATTTGCTTTGCGTAATCTCTTGGTGACAAATTTCTCTAAAACATCGATCAATTGTGAGTCCTTTAGATAATCATTTTCTATTGCCACAAGAGGAAGTCTTAGTCTTTCTTGTGCCGTTGTCGATATGCATGCCTGCTTCAGATGTTTCAGCTTGGAGAAACTCCTACAGTCGCATTAGTTATTATAAAACACATGTAAACTCGCAGAGCTACTTCAAGATTAGGCAATGAAAGAAGTTAAACCATTGTTATCTGTTGTTGTTGTTGCTTATGCCACTTGACAGCAACATCAGATCAAGTCTCGAAGGCTATGGGCGATGAAGGTGCTGCTACTGTTTTGACTGGCACCACAAGGGTCGGAGTCCTACTTAGCCAAAGGACCAGTCCCGTAATTTTGAACCAAGTCAAGTGACGAGACCGGAACACTTGACCCCACACCTCCAGAGGTAATTAGTTATCATTGTTACCATTGTTATCTACAAGGTAACAATGATAACTCCGACAATGGTAACTCCGGACAATGGTAACTCCGACCCTTGTGGTGCCAGTCAAAACAGTAGCAGCACCTTCATCGCCCATAGCCTTCGAGACTTGATCTGATGTTGCTGTCAAGTGGCATAGCATGGTGAAGATATTTTCTAAAACATTTTCGGCTTTTCTTCTTTCTTCTCGAGGTCCCCCAACTGGCCGTGGCCCATGGGCTATAGCCCTAATGCCGTGATCGGGCCCCTACTCGAGGGGTGGAGATCCAGGTTTGGAACTTCGTCCTGGCAGACGATCCTTAAAGAGTAGAGAAAGAAGTTTAATGAATATGAAATAAAGTGCCTGGATAGTTCAGTTGGCAAAATTCAGGCCTCGAGGTTTGGATATTCAAGTCTGAATCCCAGTCCAGGCAAACGGCCTCTATAACAGCGATTGATCATCGGGCTATATGGACTGATTTGATGTATTTGTCAAAATATCTATCGCTAAAAACTTATACATTCCGAAAGAATTAAACAAAATAAATAAAAATGTGCAGGCCAACATCCTCTGCTATTGGCGATATGTGAGGAAAGTAACACGCCATCAATTGACGGTTGGTGCAATACCGGCCTAGAGGTTTGGAGACCAGTCTCGGTACGAATTGTAACTTTAGTTCCCTCTCTTAACTAAGTTTTTCCAATCAAATTCAGGACGATATATGAACGGCTAAAGCTCGGCTAGCATTTGGTACTAGAGTCGTACTGTAAGCAAAGATGTTCGTAACCGTTTCAGATCGTCTTTGAAAAGTAAGTCCCGCTCTGTTTATCGCTCGAGTAGCAAATGGTGATCGTAGCGATAGCAACCTACCCACTATATGAATATCACTGCAAATATCCATTCATAAATAACAACTGAACCCTTACGTCGGCTCATCTGTCTTTTTTACTGTTCCCCAGCTTATCTGTCTCACAGACCGCCACGCTATAAAATTAGGATATTTTCCTATTTTTATAAGTTTTTCCGCAGTTATAAGTCATCGGTGCAAAACTACTGCCAACTCTCATTCTTGAAAAGGGTAAATAAAAGATAGATTATTCAACAAAAATTTCAGAATCCGATTCCTCGATTTGTGTTAGCGCGAGAGAGGCAAAATGTGTGGTTCCTTACGAAACAGGAGGAATTCTTCCAGCCATGCTAACTACAACAATAAAAGTAAAATCTTAGAAATAGAATGCATGCAGACTGACAGATAATTAATAAAGTTCAAGGCTTATCGGTCATTACAGATCGGCAAAAAATTTAAATCAGTTCAAGGCTCATCGGTCCAAAAGACCGACTATGTTTTACAAAGATTAAATTTACCGAAAAATTACGAGCGGGCGAAAATTTCCGATTTGTTGTACTTGAAGGTCGGGACTAGACCGAAGAACTCACAAACTCTCAACAGTCTGATCACCCCCACCCCCACCCCCACCAGTCCACCCTCCAGAACAGGTGCAATAGCGGTCTCCTAGACCGATGAGCCGATGTAAGGGTTAATTAAGTCTAAACCTTTAGCTTACGGGGCCAATTTTTCCGATATCTTGTTTAGAACGGGAAATTTCATACCCCCTTTTTAAGGACGGCCATTAAGGGGGTTACATATATATATATATATATATATATATATTCATTCCTAGGATACATGCTATCCCACCCCGTAAGGAAAAGGATCACCCCCCCCCCCCACATAATAGTTAACTGACCGCCCTATAACAGTTAACCCCCTATAACAGTTTGGTTGTTTTTACCCGAGCACATGCACATTCGGAGCGCGTGGAAGATAATTACCCAGTCACAACACTAGCAGTTCCTTTCTCTCCCTGGCCGTAATACGAAACCACACTCGTTTAAAATGGGAAATTTGCATGCCATTGCATCTTTTCCAAAACTAAAAATAAAGCTTGTTATCCTTGAGCAACCTTGACATCCTGTTTACTCCCTCAGCTATGCCCCCGTGTGACATAACCGGCATTTTTTCACTCTCGGAAAGGAATATGTAGTGTGCACCTTTTCTCACCTCTGATTACGCATGCGACGATATTTACAAACAACACGCTGCGGTATTAATGAGTCACTTAATATGGCCCCAGAAAGAGCGTTGACCATCGCTCCGGCAACTAACTGAGGAAAGCAGGAGGTGACTCAAGTTCTTCCTTCCAAAGCTGCGGATAGTCTTTCGCCGAGGCATTTCCGGAGCAGGTCCGGTTAGCTTCGAAACTCCCCGACGCAGAATCTCCCTCGCTTTTCAAAGGTCTTTTACCGTTCAAGATGGTGCCGGCGGAGAGAGATTTTTTTTATTTTTTATTACGGCGGAGCATCAGGTGGCTTTGCGGATCTTGTTACAATATATTTGTATTTATTTATGGACAAATCTGGGTATGCAGCTATTTATGACGTGCAACATTTGATCTCTCAGATCTCAATTCTGATGCAAAATCCGGGGTAGTTTCGCTTCGGAATTTTTCTAATGAGTTTTCGATGGTAAATTCCTGTTTTTGAATTCTGTCTTTTGAGGGAAGACGTTGAAATAAAAATTTCGCGCTTTTTAAAATTAATCACTTTCTTTGTAGGTAATTTTTCACGGAGTATTCAGTCCAGTTATTTTACACGTTATATTTCAGTTCACGCAGGAAATTTTTATTTCACGTTTCAAGACGTTGAAATAAAAATTTTCCGCTTTTAAAATTAATCACTTTCTTTGTAGGTAATTTTTCACGGAGTATTCAGTCACGTTATTTTACACGTTATATTTCAGTTCACGCAGGAAATTTTTATTTCACGTTTCAAGACGTTGAAATAAAAATTTTCCGCTTTTAAAATTAATCACTTTCTTTGTAGGTAATTTTTCACGGAGTATTCAGTCACGTTATTTTACACGTTATATTTCAGTCCACGCAGGAAATTTTTATTTCACGTTTCAAGACGTTGAAATAAAAATTTTCCGCTTTTAAAATTAATCACTTTCTTTGTAGGTAATTTTTCACGGAGTATTCAGTCACGTTATTTTACACGTTATATTTCAGTTCACGCACGAAATTTTTATTTCACGTTTCAAGACGTTGAAATAAAAATTTTCCGCTTTTAAAATTAATCACTTTCTTTGTAGGTAATTTTTCACGGAGTATTCAGTCACGTTATTTTACACGTTATATTTCAGTTCACGCAGGAAATTTTTATTTCACGTTTCAAGACGTTGAAATAAAAATTTTCCGCTTTTAAAATTAATCACTTTCTTTGTAGGTAATTTTTCACGGAGTATTCAGTCACGTTATTTTACACGTTATATTTCAGTTCACGCACGAAATTTTTATTTCACGTTTCAAGACGTTGAAATAAAAATTTTCCGCTTTTAAAATTAATCACTTTCTTTGTAGGTAATTTTTCACGGAGTATTCAGTCACGTTATTTTACACGTTATATTTCAGTTCACGCAGGAAATTTTTATTTCACGTTTCAAGACGTTGAAATAAAAATTTTCCGCTTTTAAAATTAATCACTTTCTTTGTAGGTAATTTTTCACGGAGTATTCAGTCACGTTATTTTACACGTTATATTTCAGTTCACGCACGAAATTTTTATTTCACGTTTCAAAACGTTGAAATAAAAATTTCCCGCTTTTAAAATTAATCACTTTCTTTGTAGGTAAATTTTCACGGAGTATTCAGTCCAGTTATTTTACACGTTATATTTCAGTTCACGCAGGAAATTTTTATTTCACGTTTCAAGACGTTGAAATAAAAATTTCCCGCTTTTAAAATTAATCACTTTCTTTGTAGGTAATTTTTCACGGAGTATTCAGTCACGTTATTTTACACGTTATATTTCAGTTCACGCAGGAAATTTTTATTTCACGTTTCAAGACGTTGAAATAAAAATTTCCTGCTTTTAAAATTAATCACTTTCTTTGTAGGAAATTTTTCACAGAGTATTTATTCATTCATGTTTATCACTGCAAAATTAAAATTTTTTTTTTTTTTAAAACGTAACATGTATTTTCAAAATAAATAAATAAATAAATATTCATTTTCAATGTAGAAAACGGATTTAAAAAATATTCTTGGTTAATTAAGCATTGTGTTGACTTTAAAGTAAAGTGCGAAAGTTTGTGGGTTTTTTTTTTTTTTTTTTTTCTTGTTTATTTTCAAATTTGCAAATTTTTTCATGTTTCATTCAACATTTTTTTAAGGCGACAATGGACCTTCAGATTGGCAAAAATATGTCCCCAAAACGATTTTTTTTTTCTTTCAGAAAATGATTCTGCAACTCATCAGCTTTAAATTTAAAAAAAAGTATGTTGATTCCGATCATTTTTAACCGAGTTATAAGTATTTTCTCAAACGTAAACAATGGAAATGTTACGTTAAATTAAAACTTTAAATGCTATTTTCTCAAAACAAGTATTCATGTCGTTTCGGTAAGTTCAAAATGTTCTATGCGTCATAATAGTTCTTGAATTTTCATAAAATTTCATAAAATTATTATTTACATATGTTAGAATAAAACTTAGTAATCAATTCATTATACTATTTTAAAACAACTTAAAATTTTTACAATAAAAAAAATTTTTTGATAAAATTTTGCATAAAATGACCTATTTTTATCGATTTATATTCTAGTTTTTATAAATATGACTGTAAAACAAATGTTGCTACTAACTTTTATTATAACTATATAAAGCTAGCTTAAGAGAGAAAATTAGATATCTGAGACAAAAATTGATGCGCATGGAGCATTTTTAAATAGAGTAATTAACAAACTGATTTTAATTAATATCTTAATTAATTACATCCTGATATCTTTTTAAAATTTAGAATTTCCATCTCTAAACTGCACTGTATGAGTATACAAAATTTCATAGCAATTGTTTAATAATTATAAAAAAAGTTTTTCATGGTCCATTGTCGCCTTAAGGGGTAAAGAAAAAATAGAATAAATGCAAAACCGCTATAAATATTTACGTTAGAATGTTTTTGAACCTGTTAGGCAAATCTTTTCTGCCCAAACATGTTTTTTTGTGACTCATCGATGAAAGCAATCTGTGCTGTAGCATTTTATATTGTGCCGTAGCACTTTTTTCCTCAAGTTTTCGTCTACTTGATGTTACTCTTGATATTTCTTCGAGGACGGCTCATCGCTACTTTTTTACTCTTACAGGAGAAGTTATAAATCATTGTTTATTTCGCAAGGAAGCTGTGGATTCTTAAAAAAAAAAGGATTATTTGAGAGCCACGTAATATTTTGTTTTTAAAATATTTCTTGAAGAAAATTCCTATTCTTTATCTATATATATATAACAGTTCCGTAACTGACTCATTCATTCACTGACTGACTGACTGACATACAACGCACAGACCAAACCGCTGGACCTAAAGGGCTGAAATTTTGCATGGTGATTCTTCTAATAGTGTAGGGGTGCACTAAGAAAGATTTTTCAAAAATTCTTCTTAGATTTTTTTAAATTAAATTTTTAAGCTGTTTTTTAAACTTTTTTTATGTTTGCATTTAAAATAATACATTGAGGGTTATAAAATTTATATCACGAGAAAGAGCATAAAAATTCCTTTAAAATGAAATCTTTTTCGAACCTTTACCTCCATTTCCTGATTTTTGGTGAATTTTTAAAGATTAATTTTTAGAATTTAATTTATTAAAAGCTGATCACGTGATTTCTTTTTCTGCCATTTTAAATAAATTTATTGTCACGTGCATAACAACTAAATAGACAAAAAAAATATTTTTTTCTTTTTAATGCAGCAGACGATTAGATATTATCTAAAAAAATAAATATCCCTTACGATTTTTTTATAAAATATATTTTTTACATTAATTGTATACATTGATCGTCGCATTTATTATAAATATATAAATTTAATTTTTTTGGCATTAATTGCATACATTGGCCGTTGTATTTAATTTGAATGTACTCCGTAGCGAAGCGCGGGTTTTCAGCTAGTTTCTAATAAATGCAAAAATGTAAATACACTTGAACTTCATGATATAAATCTGTGGAACACAAAAAACATGAGGCAAACGTAAACTTTTTTTGCCACATAAAATCAGACCATAAAATCTGATATAAGTAACATTTTTACAACGACGAAAGATTTATTGCCCTCATAGCCTCGGGAATAACAGTATACAGGGTCATTGAAAAAGGTTAGACACATTTCGAAAGCTCATAATTCTAAAATAAATTGAGCAAAGGCATTAATATTCTTTTCGAACAACTTGGCAAGTGTCCAAGATTTCTAAATGTAACTGGTTCGCAACCGCGACGTTGAACGTTGCTCAGAAGCGATGCGAGATGGAAGATTTCTTCGTTCGGCTTTCCGTCAGTACAATGGCGACCGTTCAGGAGAAAGCTCAAGCGGTGGTTGGTTGCGATAAACACGACGGTAATTTCGCCGAACTGTTTTAACAGATTTGTACTTCGCTATACTACTATTTGTACTTCGCTATACGTGTCGCCTAACCATAACACACATTGGGCTTTATTTAGCAGCCTGTTTATTTAAAAAGTTCAACAAACATGAAATGTATTTTTCAATAACTGAATACTTGTGTAGAAAACTTTGTTCAGTCTTCTTAAAATTTTCTTTTGTCAGTGACGGCCCGGATCCTGTTGGACCAATTGCCCCCAATCAGGCCCAATACGGTAGATTATTGGTTAGAATAATCTACTGTATAGTCTTGTAAAAAACGTTCACAATAAAAAGCATTTTAACGTACACTTGACATTGCAGATCTTTATAGACAACAGCAACAAATTTGATTTTCTTCTAAATTCTTAAAAACTCAGAAGTATTGTTTGCATTTTTCGATTTTGTCAGACTCTCGTCTCCCATTCTTAAGTGGAATTGATGAAGGTGAGTAATAGCGTCTTCAATAAGCCCAAAATAAAC
This sequence comes from Dolomedes plantarius, assembly GCA_907164885.2. Lineage (NCBI taxonomy): Eukaryota > Metazoa > Arthropoda > Arachnida > Araneae > Dolomedidae > Dolomedes > Dolomedes plantarius. The sequence goes on along the minus strand of OU015500.1, from coordinate 137,992,785 downwards.
GCAAACAGGTGTCGAACGATATACACCTTTGGAGATGTGCGACAATAGGGAAAAAGTACGCGAGTCATTTAGAAGGATTTGTGAAACCCATTAGCGGCGCGTTTTTCCCTTGGAGAAGTCGGCAGGAATGAAATTCACCATAGGTGGTCTGCAGAGGGTGGAACCGGAAAAGGTACGGTATTCGAGATGGTTCGAGAGAGGGCTGAGAAGAATGCATAAATAACGACGCGGTTGCGAATGAGAAGGAGAATAGACTTGGACTGTTGAAAGGTCGCCACGCGTACGGAGACAGAGAGAGAGGGTCTCGTACCAACTTTGAATAATGAGCCCTGCTCTCATGAGTGTATTAACGTTCGTCGGAACGAACCTTTGAAAATGATTTATTTAACCAAGATTTTAATGTGTCAATAAACCAGATGTAAATAAGAGTTGGTTCTACAGTTATGATTACTTCTACAAGATAATGATTTGTCTGATCACGACCATAAAGGTTAACAGATTTGTTCCCGGAAAATGTTGTCAACTCACCTCTTGATTTTTTCCAAGACCAAAATATAAAATTTATATTTTTACAAATCGTTTTCTGGTATCTAAACATGTAGTGAGAGCATTCCCCCCCCCTTAAAAGTACCGTATTTTTCGTAACACAAGACGTACCGGATGATAAGATGCACCTTAAATTTACAGGAGGATTTTTAGAAAAGAATGTTTTGTATTTTATTAGGTACTAGCTGTACCCGTCCCTGCGTTGCTCGGGTAATGTAATTACCAATTTTTTAGTAGCCTTAACCCATTGTTAATTGGCGTCGCTGTCATCCTTTTCCTCACCACGATACATTATTTTACCCATATAAATTTAATCCTTTCTGGCACATTTTGGCAAAATTTTTGACATAGGATTATTAATCGAATATCACTGCAATAGTAATCGATTTCCTTGAAAGCGAATATATCACATCCTCCACATGCTGAAATTCTTTGAAATCTTCATAGATTTTTTCCACAAATTATATGATATTAAATAAGTGCTGGCCAAAAAAATTACGGCATTACTAAATGTGATTTTTTAATCGATTATCACTGCAATAATAATCGATTTCCTTTAACCACCCAATCCCTCATAGAAAACAAACGCCCCAACACATCACGTGCATGACGTCGAAAAACTGGTTTTTCTCCTATTTTCACCCGCTTTACCTTCGTCCGGAAATGAACAACGAAATCTCCAAAATGAGATTTCTCGCAAGAGTTTCCGAATCATAAAATAAATTATTAAAAAATAACTACAATTTGTAAATTAATTTTGGTTCTGGCTTTCGAAACTGTGATGTCTAGGGTATCTGAGATAAAAATTTCGTAAAAATGTAACGACATTTACGTATCGATTCGACAATTTGGAAAAAAGGGTCACGGACAAAATCGCGTTTTTTTCCGAAAAACGGATGCTTACAGGCAATCGAAAAAAAATCACAATTAATCGATAAATTAAGACAGACAATTTTAATTGTGATTTCCGTATAGTGTCATCTTTCCCGTATAGGCTCGTCCGAAAAAAAAAATTCTTGGACGGATACGTTAGGATTTACGGAGCTTTTACTCGTCCGGGAGCTCCAAATCGCGACTAAATATTTAATTACGGAAAATCTAATTAAAAAAATCGAAAAAAGGGCTTCGAGGTGCATAATGAGACCTTGGGAGGCATCTTCGTGTCGAATCTCAAGACTGTCCGACCTACCGTCTTTGCTCTGCGCCTCGAGCAGACAAAAACTCGGTCACACACACACAGACTTTGCCTTTTATATATAAAGAAGATATAAAGATATTTTCAATTTATTACTTAATAGAGATAAAAAACATATATAATACATATAATAAATATGTTTAATATACATAACGAAATATTAATTTTATTTAAATGTTACCTTCCGACCACAGGACGCACCCCAAGTTTAAATCGATTTTTTTTATGTAAAAAGTCTTATGGTTCGAAAAATACGGTAATTTCGACATTTTGTTTCTTTTATGAAACGTTAGACACTAGCAATTTTATAATTTAATGCGCTTACATCCATTTTTTCCTCAACTCATATACACTTATTAAGAATATGTTTTGTTCATTTTTCATTATAGGTAGGTAAGAGATATGAAGTTAAAACACATTTTATTTGCATCTGTGGTATTCTAATTAGAAAAATAAAGAGCTAGGAACTAGAAAAACTGGAAACTAGAATCTGGTTTAAAAAATGTAGGGCAAAGTTTACAAAGAAGGTATCTCAATCTTTTCCTTTTACGCTTAGAAATGTAATTTCAGTCAATAATTTACATATTTTAATTATATTCTAATCTTTTAACATTATTGGCAAATTTTTATAAGCGATAATTATCAATAATTATGATTTTTCAAACAATGAATTTCTGTTTTGGTCAGAAAGGTAAACTTAAATATATTTTCTAAAAATGACAAAATATATTAGCAGATTTTATTTAAATACTTTATGAATATGCCAAAATATTTGCAACGGACAAATGAAAGAAAATAATCATAATTACAAGATAAAAAGAACTTTTTATATACCGCGTTTTTAAATTTTCTGTTGAATCATATAAACTTGACAATTCTATGTATTAATAAATACTTTTATAAATTTGTTTTGATGAATTTTCCCATCAACTTGAAAAAAAATTAAGTTAATTGGTTGGAATGAAGTTAGTTGCGTTTAACTTTTCTTTCCCGTCCCGGCCGATAGATGGCTGCACCAGTCTACAAAACAAAATTATCTGAAAATGAATTCAATTTTACTTAAAGATGGCTAAAAGTATTAAAATAATGCATTGTCATCGTGTTCTGAGCTATTCTAAAATTTTCAAATGTCTACCTAGTCGGGAAGTTAGTTAAAAATGGATTGCAAGATTTGTACGGGACAAACACACACACAAAAAAGAAAACGAGAAAACGAGTTAATAAAAACATGGTAAAAATGACAAAATATATTAGCAGATTTTATTTAAATACTTTATAAAATTGCCAAAATATTTGCAACACACAAATGAAAGAAAATATTCAGAATTGATCTCAACGAGATATTTCCTAAGCTCTTTACAGCTTTTCTAAATAAACTATTTCGACAATTATTTAGGTCATAATGCAACTCGGTAGAAACGCGTCCTATTTGGTTACTTTACAATATTTCCACTAAGTTAAGTAAGTATTTTAGGGGAACGTCCACTGTTAATCTATCAGTGATTCGTAAGTCACCTGTCATCGGTGAAAAATGTGTCGCATCAATGACCCCCCGAAAGGAAATTATAAATGAAAAACATATTATGTCATGTTTAATCCCCTCGAAAAAGAATCACTGCGGTTTCTTCGATGCGTTATAAACATATTGCCTATTTTTAATGCAAACAATTGTTATCTGTTATTTTCTCAAACGTTTAAATGCTCCGTGGTTTTTAGATGCTTGCAGAAAAACAATTTACTTCATGCTTTTTTTTCCGCTGGCATTTCCGGAATCAGAGAGTATCTAATGGCAACTACGGATGCTGTCTTCGCCTCTGAAACATTTTGCCTCGCGCGATAGATACAAAAAATAAAAATAATTAAATAAAAAGATTAAGCTCTCTAAAAGCTTTAAAAACATTTCTTTCATCCGGATCCTGCCTGCTATTAAGTTTTATTTTTTGGCGGTGGGGGGGATATATATATATACACACGAGATTTTTTTTTTTTTTTTTTTTTTTTTTTTTTTAAATTTTTTTTTTTTTTTTTTTTTTAAATTTTTTTTTTTTTTTTTTTTGGGGGGGTAACATCGAAAACCACTTAGACGATATTTAAGTTATTGGATTCTACTGGCATAAAATTTTAGTTTTATCATTTTGACACGACCCGGGAGTTTCCGAACTCGAATTCGGTGTTTTTTTAATGATGTTCCTGTACAGAATTGTTGTAGAAAGTTTAATAAACTTTCAAGTTGAGTTTCCTCTAAGGCAGTATTGAAATTCTCTGATGGGCGAACAAAATACAGTCGAACCTCCATATATCGAACTTCCCCTTCCCCATATCGAAATTTTCTATATATCGAACTCTTAGCAAATCTCCATGTTCATTACATAGAAAAACTGTTTCTATATATCGAAAAAATCTCTATATATCGAAATTTTTTTAAGACATATTGGCAGATTTTATTGCACTTTAGAATAAAATCTCCCAATTTTTGATGTTTGAAACAATACGCCGTGGACTTCAATTCGCGGAAAATGTCCCTGATGAAGTTTTTAGTGGACTGATTAATGCGAGTATTTATTTGATGAACTTTCCGCAAAACTGGCTGTTCGGCAAGATATTCCTAGTTTTTTTTTTTTTTTTTTTTTTTTTTTTTTTAAGAATGTAACTGTGATCAGTGTAACCACTGTCTGGTTTTTTTTTTAAAGGTATATAGTACTCAATAAATCTTTCATATTAATTCATTTTTAAGTTATTAACTTTCATTTAATGGGATTCGCATATAAATTAGAAATGGAGTTTCGTATACGAAAATTAGCTTTAATTTTAATGTTTTCGGAGAATTATGATAAAACTAAGATCAATTCTATATATCGAAATTTCTATATATCGAATTTTTTTCCGGCATTTTGCTACTTCGACTGTATATACAGGTAGCCCTCCTACAGCACGGCATCTTACTACACGGTTTCGCTCTAACACGATAGGGTAAATTGCTGGAACCCTCGTATAACACTGCAACCGTAACAGGGACCTGTAACACGATAAAAAAATTTGCGAAACCCTTTGTGCAACACTGTACTTCTATACAGCACTAGATAGCATGATTTTTGTTTAACACATTTATAAAAACTAAATTACCTTAAAATAATGACGGGAAGGAATAATGAACTATAGTGGCTTCACATGAAAATGTATAAACAAATTATAATTTGTTCATTTATAATTGTATAAAATTACGAAAAGGCCTAAGCTTAGCTGAAAATCTTGAATCATTTTTCTTGAATGCAGACCCTTCCGAATGAAAGAAGCCGAAAATTCAAAAGGTAGCTGCAAAATTGTCTAACTCCCTACCGTGAAATCTACAATGGCCTTGTAAGAAATAGCAAACAAACTAAAATTACAGGTTTTTTTAATAGGATAGAAGGTGCAAAAAATCTAAATGAAGGAAAAAGTTCCGAAAGTGAAAGTGATATCGATCAACCGAAAAAATGTTCTCGTTTGATTGTACTGAGCAGCATTGAGGAAAAAATTTATTAAATTAAGGTCGCATTAAACGAAAATGATATTTTTTGTCTCTTTTCGTTTTGTGTTATACATACATTTATCTATATATATAAAACAGTTCCGTAACTGACTCATTCATTCATTCATTCACTGACTGACTGACTGACTGACATACAACGCACAGACCAAACCGCTGGACCTAAAGGGCTGAAATTTTGCATGGCGATTCTTCTAATAGTGTAGGGGTGCACTAAGAAAGATTTTTCAAAAATTCTTCTTAGATTTTTTTAAATTAAATTTTTAAGCTGTTTTTTAAACTTTTTTTACGTTTGCATTTAAAATAATACATTGAGGGTTATAAAATTTATATCACGAGAAATATCATAAAAATTCCTTCAAAATGAAATTTTTTTCGAATCTTTACCTCCATTTCTTGATTTTTGGTGAATTTTTAAAGATTCATTTTTAGAATTTAATTTATTAAATGCCGATCACGTGATTTCTTTTTCTGGTACTTTCAATAAATTTATCGTCACGTGCGTAACAACTAAATAGACAAAAAAAAATATTTTTTTCTCTTTCTAATGCAGCAGACGATTGGATATTATCCAAAAAAAAATGCATATCCCTTACGATTTTTTTATAAATATATATATATAGATAGATATATATTTTACATCAGTTGTATACATTGATCATCGCATTTATTATAAATATATATATTTATTTTTTGGCATAAATTGCATACGTTGACCGTTGTATTTAATTTCAATGTACTACTCCGTAGCGAAGTGCGGGTTTTCAGCTAGTATTTTAATAAAAATTAAGTTGCTTAGATGGAATTTTTAAAAAAAAGTTTGTTTTTATTAAATTTTCGGAACATAACCCTCCTTTTTGTACTAGTTCTGGGTCTCATATAACACGGTTTCACAGAACACGGTATTTTATAGGAACCCATCGACCGTGTTATAAGAGGTTATTACCTGTACATGAGTTCTAGCCCGAAAGATGACGTTATAACAAAGTTTTAAAACCCCCAAAACTTTATTTTTGCTCGTAGTACTTCAAATTCTTCAAAACGGCAATACTTCAAAAGAAAAATATTATAAAAATCGCAGTCTGTTATTTTAAAAAAAAATAAGCATTGTCTTAGTGAAAAATTATTTTAAAAGTTATCGTCTGAACTTTTCTGCACCTTGCTACGTGATTCCATTTTATAAATTTCGCCCACCAAAGGAATTAAGGAACGTTTGAAACACACCATACCAGATTTTTTTTAAAGAATAATTTAAATTAAAAATATTTGCATGTTTAAAAAAAAACGAAAAATACTCTAAGGTGCAAAATTTCTTTCTCTATTACGGAGAACAATTAACAACAACAACAAAAAAATCTTTCAATCCAATTCGGCAATCCTTGGACACATTTTCTCCACAGGTTAACATTGAAGGGAGCGAATCCAATAGGGTTAGTACACAGCAGCTTTAATCGCCTATGAACATGACTGTTAACCTTTAGCTTACGGGGTCCATTTTTCAGATTCCTTCTTTAGAACGGCCATTAAGGGGTATATATATATATATATATATATATATATATATATATATATATATATATATATATATATATATATATATGCGTGTGTGTGTGTATGCATATATATATATATTCATTCTTGGGCCCGTATTCTTGGGATACATGCTATCCCACCCCGTAAGGAAAGGGTTAAGCTTTTATTCCTAATTTTTAAAAATGGAGCAAACTTACACCCACTATGAATTGCAAGTTCATAATAAAAAAAATTTTAATTCTTTCTTTACAGAAACGGATTTTTTGTTCACCCTTAACTGTTAAAAGCGACAATATTTTACCCAGAACCACTTATTATGAAGTATGTCAAGTACGCGAAAAAGTGTAGAAATACGTTGATTTATCTTTGCCCATAAAACTATTTACCGGCGAAATTCATAATCTTTGTAAAATAGTGTTTATTGGTGCAAGGATTGGAAATTGAAGCCGTTTTATTCATTTCAATTCCACCACCCCCTCAAAGGAAAAGCATGAAAAATTTATTTTTCACTGATCCATTTTACTATCTACCAAAATCATTTGTCATCGATATCACCATTTCAATCGCTTGAGTGTTGTTTAATCTTCCTTTAGATTGCGTTCTGTAACAGATTTCTGGATCATTCTCTAACAGTAACAGATATCTAGATCAACTTTATAGTGCAGCTAGAGCTTTCTCCTCCTAATTATAACCCATTACTCCTTATCGAAATACTGGTGGGGGGGGGAGGGGTTATAATCCCCTCTTCATATCTTTTGTTGTTTTCTCTTTTGCTCTGGGGGGAACTTGTTCCCTCTCTAGGCTAGGGCAAGCGAGTGTCGCCAATGCTACAAGGTCATGTCCATCTGTCTTGGGGAAAGGCTCTTTTCACCTCTCTTCCCCGGGATCCTGCACTTATCGTTGCCATGGCAACAGCACGTACTGGTGTACACTCCTTGCAGAAAACTTGACCGAAAAGGGAGGGGGGGGGGGGGAGATGGATTTACTTCTTTGTTGGTTTTTCTTAAAGAAAGATTCTGGGTAGGTCTCGTGCAGTCTAGATTTATTTGGGATGTCAAAATTCTGGTTCATCTGAATAATTGGTTTCACCTCTTTGGAGATTTCTTGTAAGAGCCTTTTTTGGTTTAAAAAAAAATCAGGTACACCCATCTTATCCACAGCAAAAATATCCATGGTAAAAATAAAAATAAAAGGGGTGGCAACTGGTTTCGATCTGATTAATTGTGCATCAACAACAGGAAGGTTCAGTTCATAATCCGGGGAGCATCAGGTGGGATTGTCTCTAAGGGCAATGCGCAGATCATCAAACGCTTTATACACCTAAGAATATTTATCTAAGAGAAACTCAAAGGCTGACATGTGCCAAGTGGACAACAAGGTTTAAGTTTATGTGTTTATGTGGGCTGCAAAAATGAGAAAAACCTCAAAATCAATTTTCGTAGAAACTTAGGTTTATTTCGAAAAGTATAGTTATAGAGAATACTAAGGGGCACTCTAAATGAATTTGATACAAACACAGTTTATACATGAAACAATGTTTATTGAATTCGTTGCACATATAGAATTTGCTTTTACAGCAATAAGCATACGGAATATATATTAGCATTCAATAAAAATACACTTTGCAAATACTCACAAACCAGCAGAGAGTCAAACCAGCAGTACTGCCACGTAAACTTTGGGCCCCCTAAGCACTAGCACCGGTTAACACCTGGAGCTGCTTTCCTCGTAGCTCCCTTAACTCGCTTATCTATCAACCTTAATAAAACCTTTTTCAACCTCTGTATTAATCAAGCTGCTTGGTATTTATACCAAGCGCGTATGCCGAAATCAGCATATCTCAAGCAGCTTCTTTAATTCATTCACTCAAAAGTTCGATTCTTGTGAATCGAATCTTATGTATACCTTACATAGTATATATCGTCACCTGAATGCAAGAACTAGGTAACTCCAAAAAAAATTATTTTATTACCATGTTTTTATTAACTTGCTTTCTTGTGTGTGTGTGTGTGTTTGTTTGTCCCTTACAAATCCTGCAATCGATTTTTTACTAACTTCCCGACTAGCTAGACATTTGAAACTTTTAGAATAGGTCAGAACACGATGACAATGCATTCTTTTAATACTTTTAGCCATCTTTAAGCAGGTTTGAATCCATTTTCAGTTAATTTTGTTTTGTAGACTGATGCAGCCATCAATCGGCCGAGACGGGATCGAAAAGTTAAAAGCAAGTTAACTTCCAATTAACTTCATTTTCTTTCAAGTTGATGGGAAAATTCATCAAAAAAATTTTTAAAAAAGTATTTATTAATACATAGAATTGTCAAGTTTATATGATTCAACAGAAAATTTTAAAACATGGTATATAAAAAGTTCTTTTTATCTTGTAATTATTGAGATATCTGGCTATTTGCAGCTAAATTACATAAGAATCGAATGCAGTAACTAGACAACTCACATTGCTGCAAACCTAATGTCCTCTGTTGGCTAGTGTAATAATTAGACAAACAGAACGACGAGTATTTTCTCACTGGAAGAAGTAGACATTTGAGTCCTACAAGAACTTGAACAATCGAGTTACCTAGTTCTTGCAATCAGGTGACGATATACAGGGTGGTCATGAAAAAACTTTGACGATATATGGACCTCTAGCGGCTGTTCCGTTCAACCGATAGAGATGAGATTTCAGACATAGTTATTCAGAGTTATGAGCTCGGGATTCTGTGAACGGCAACCAAATGGCGCTCACAGTTGCGGTTATAGGTACAAAAACTCGAAATTTTCGAATGGCAAGGCCCCCCTTTTTCCTCGCAAAATGCTCAGCGCATGCGAAAACTCTAAAGAGCTTTGGAACGATACGTGTATCACAAAAAAATCCGGACGCGTTATGCACGCACAAAAAACAGCTCTGCGAACGGCAAACAAAAACACGATTGGGGCGCACGGAGGAAATTTGCATATGACAGAGGCAAGACACCAATCAGTGATGACAACACAGATCGGACAAAAGAAAACTTTTATTTGGACTACACATCTTCCACATGGGTGCCACTACAGGCCGTATTATTTATATTTATTATATATAAAAATATATAATAAATATTAATAATATACATAATAAAAAAAATTCATTTTATTCTAATGTTACCTTCGGGCCATAAGAATTACCCCGATTTTAAGTTGATTTTTTAAGTAAAAAGGTGTGTCTTTTGAATGGTAAGAAAAATACAGTTTTTATGTTAAAAATAAAATTCTTTTAGACAGTGAAGTAGCGAGCATAACTGGCGCCCGGGACACGATACCTTTTTGGTGCTCAGCCCGAAAAACATATAGTAATAAAATATATAGAATTAGTCAAAAGGACCATTTAGCGCCCCTCTGCGAGAGGCGCCCGGGGCATGATAGACTCCCTTGCCCCCCCCCCTTTCGCTACGCCACTGCTTTTAGATTTTTATACGTGGGATTACGTTCCTCAATAACGGTCCTCCGGAAAGAGAAAAAATTCCGTCCTGCGTCTCGAGTTATAATTTTGGCAGCGCGCCAAACCCAGTAGCAGTAAAGAGTTAAACAGAAAACTACCAAAATAAGTTTAAAAAAAAAAAAGAAATAAAAAAAAGTAAGCAACGGTAAGTAATCCTACGTTAATAACCCGCGGTGGTTTCGTTAGAAGAGCGTACCTGAAAATTTTTTTTTGCTTTGTTTTCTATTTGCTTTGTCTATGAATAAAAGTTCATTATTTATCCAAAGTATATTTTCAGTTTAGTATATATATATATTGATCTGTGTGTCTACCAAGGTCCTTTGTAATGTGATCAACTCGCATCTCAATTCCCAGTTAACAGTTAATCATATTTGTCTCTTAAGTTTTACTTTTCACGAATAAACGATTAAAAAAAAATTTCTCTGTTAATCTGTTTACTTTTTATCTCAGTCCAAAAGTTATCAAATCGTCTCGAGCTTATTAGGTAACTTTTGGTTTAAATAAAATAATGTCTGATAATTTGTCAGGGAAATTTTCAAATTCTTTGATTATAGGGTTTTTTTCTATCATTTGTAGGTGTGAGCCAATTGTTACTGATAATATCGACTCTCTCAGCAAATATTATTTCGCACGTCTGTGCAAGTTAAAATACACAAAATAATTATGTGTGTGCATATATATATTATTACCTGTCTTTGCGAACGAAGATGCAACTTTCACTTACACTGGACGCTAACACTTACATATAATTTATTTCAAATTTTACTGATGTTGTATTGAATTTATCAGGATGCTAGAAATGTAGTGCTTTTTTCAGTGTATTAGATAAAAGCAACAACACAGACAAAGTATTGAAGAGGCCAGTGTATTTACAGCATTCTCTTGCATGCTAGCACATATGAAATTAAAACATCTCCTCATTTTCCCTTTTCATGGAAATGCACTGTAAATAAGCACTGTAACCTCTACTAGACATAAACATATAAATAAATTATTGCAGTTAATGGAATAATTTGTCGGGATTTTGCGGTAGAGACATCATGAATATGTTAAAATAAAAATTATCTTTAAAATATGTCAGTGAATGATAAATTAAAAAAAAAAAGTTTATGTATAATTAAATATGGGTTTCATAAGCTCAAAAATTTGTCTGCATGCGTTTAAACTCCTCCCGCGCAATCACAAGCTGCGAAAAACTTTCTCCCTACTCCATAAAAAAAGTAGAAAAGGAAAAAAAACGAGCACTACGAATCGCAATCTCTGTCTTTCCTTAGTAGCTTCTCTCGGCCTAACTGCACGCCAATCTGTAGCGCCGAAAAAACTTCATAACAAAACGAAAAAGGTTGAAAGCAGCAACAACAACAGAAAAAAAAGACGCCACGTGTTTATCGCGCGACTTCTGGCCAATCATCGTGCTCGGACCTGTAGAGCCCTCCTAACAGCCATTGGTAGATTTTCCCGCGAACCTAGATGTGACGTCAAATAATATGATCAGGGTTGCCAGTTTGGCGAGGAATTCAATAACCCGGGAGAGGAAATTATCGAGAGAGAGCAAGTACAAAACTCAACAGAGAAGTAATCACGGAAAGATATTGCTCGCAAAGTAATTAAAATTAAAACTGATTTATTCTATTTTTTACAAAATTTATTAGTTTTAAGATTTCATGAGATCCAAAGAAAAAATATCACTCCATCAAGATGTTGCACTGCAGTCACTTACCATAGAGACATTTTAATTATATTTTATTACAATAAATCATTACTATTTATTAATAATTGCAACAATGTATAAAATGAATATGCGACTTGCGAAACTGAATCACAGTTTAAGTTAAAAAAATATTAAGTTGTTGCATCATTTATTACGCTCAAGACGAGCGTTCGTGTGCTTGGCGAAATTTCCCCTTTGCTTGTTGGCGCGATTTCTTCATAGCAACCCTTTATGCGCGATTGAAGAAAAGTTGGATTTCTGTAGTTTCAACAGTTTTACAGAATCAGTCAGTAGGTGAGGTTGTGTGTGACAGAGTTGTGCCGAAATCAAGTGATTTAAGCGGGACTTTTTACTCTATTACTTCTTTTCATTATATACCGTAAGTTGTTTATACATTGACTGTTATTAATTGTTATGTATTTATTAAATGAATGCAATCTAGATTCATAAAATTTAATAATCTAAGTTGTGCTATAATTTTGACGTAATTATAATCTATTACTCATTCTCCCCTCCCTATTATTCTCTCATGTATTTTAAATTAATATAGTCCACAATGTGAGGTGACTTGCTCATAGTAAATATAACCTGTTATTCCAATTATTTTATTTTTTAAAATTTTTCTAAATATTACCGCAATTGTAAAAAGTGATAAAAAGTGTTTTCAACTATAATTATTGTCAATTACTGTTTAATTATATCACAACATTCGTGGACATCTAAGTATTTTTTAACTGATACAGTTTGTCGACGGAAGTAATTCGTGCGTTCTTCAAGTTGTAACTTGTCAAAACTCTCGTCGCGGAGCAAAACATAGCAGTCACGTGATCACGCTTGTTGATATTAAGTTCAGCGACTCGTTCTAAGTAATCGGAGGGAAAGTTATTACTCCAGTTTTCAAGATCGAATGTTTTCTTACTACCCTAATTCTTTTGCCGCTTTGTGCGTATGATTAGTGTTTATTTATTTTAGTTTGTTCGTTCTGCGTTTCATGTTTTAGGATAAAATTTCGGTGGATTTGTACGTTCTATTGTACTAAGGTAAAAAAATACATATTTTAAAATTCTTTTAACTTAAATTTAAAGTTTAATTGCTGATTAATAAATGAAATTCATTAACATCAACACTCTTTTTAACCTGTTATTTTCAAGTTAAAGCCTAGTAAATGTCCTTATTAGTTACTGTTTGGAATATTCAATATCTATCTTGTCTTGTATTACATGTCAAGACTTGTCTTGCATTCATTTTTTATTCACATGTGCTTTACTATTTTGCTATGTAGAAAATATTTTGTTTGATAAACTGTTGACAGTATTCTTTCTATATAAATAAGAATAATGTATTTTCAAACAGTGTTGAAAATAATTTAATGGATCTAGCACATGTGTTTTTTAATGTAACAGTAATTGTCATGCAGTATTGTAGATTGCTATTTATTCTTTTTGTTCTTATTTCTATCTACTTTTAACATTTAGTGCAATGTTGTTAGCTAAATATTATTCTTGCAACATTTTTATAATCTTTAACAATTTACATTTGTTTTGAAGTTGCCAAAAATAAATAAATATAGCAGTAAAAGTTAATGAAATACATTTGTGGGAAAGAAATTTCTGTACCATATTGTTCTGTGTTACTGAATGAATACTTTAAATTCCCCTCTCCACCTTTATTTGAAATTATGAGGTTGTTTCTTGTGACTGTATAACATCTGAACAAACATAACTAGTTTGTTAGAATATATCTAATGGCTATTTCTATTTTCTTTAAATTGATGCTATTCGAAAATAAACGCTTGTTTTATAATATGTTGATTAACATTATAAATAGTATTGTTAACTATTTAGGAAAAAAAATTAATGTTCAATTGTCTTATACATCCTCAGTTTTTACATAATCATCTGAAAGTGTCTGATACTTTTATTCCAAAACTATAAATCTCCTCTGCTGACAAAATCGTTTCAAAATAAATAAATAATCAGATTAGTGTTAAAAGCTATGATTTTATGGTAGTATGTCTTTTATGTAAACATAATCCATAACATCTTTAATAAATTTACGAATGGTCACAATTTCCCTTTTAATTTTGTTTTTGTGTATCTTTACTTTCTTGCTTTACTCGATTTAGTTCACAGTGAGAGACATTAATTCCAATTATGCTAACAGAAATGTTATTCTATTTTTGAGAATTTTCTGGACTATTACATCGTTATTTTAAATTTTTTTTACTTTTAAACTAAGCATTGATTTATTGGTATTTTGAAGCATAAAGTATAATCCTGTTATTAATAAGATTAAGAATTTTTGAGTGCCTTGTATGATAAAAAAAGTAAAATTTTACTCTATAAAAACTTAACATTTAGGAAATTAAATTTGATTACTCGGTACAACTGGGGTTTGCTGTTAACGAAATAATGTACAGTAATATTTCACCATTGTTTGAAAAATAGCATGCATAATATTTTCATTTTAACTGCATTCCTTTGTAGTATCAAATTTTCAAGTGTTTCTTTCTATCAATGTGTCGCCCACCTCTTACATCGCGATGTTCATTTAATTTTTGCCACAAGCGACTGCTGAACTGGTCATAAAAATTTTACCATGGAGGGCGCCGACACGTCCTTTAGATAGATGTTATATTTGACATTCTCTGACAATAACATTGTTCAGTTGTTCTTGTTGTTCAGTTGACTCGATTTTCAACCGTGAACAGGAAGAACAACAGAATGAAATCTTACAAAAATCTTTTTTTCCCCCTGCCCTACATAGTCTTGACTGACGTTTCAGAATAGTTAGTGCAACTAATTTTTGTACAACATGCAAAACTTGTTTACTGCTATGTATTTATGACGTTGATTCATAACTATAAAGGTACGATAGTGCAACGTAAGGTGTTAATAGTTTAAAAAGTGCATTTTGATGTGATGTGTAGCTGTACAGATTAATCCTACATTGTTAGCTAGAGGATGATAAATGTTGATTTGATGAATTGCTAAGACCAGTAAAACAAATAAGCCTCAGTAGAAATTGGTGTTTAGACTGTTTTAATTCCTGCTCACGGTATCACTAACAAAATAAAAATTGTAATTGAAAAAATCCTTTTGTAAAATGCTCAAGTTAATAGATCATATTTCAAACTGAAAACCGCTATATCAGTTGTATGAATAGTGTTACTTTTTTTCCCCTTCTTTTTCTGGAAGTAAGTCTCGTTAAGTTCAATACGTAGTTATCTATAGAGACTGACGTCAAACGGGAAGCTGGAGTTTTCCGAAAAATATTGGTTAAATTTTTGTTGTTGTTAAAGCTTAGGCTATCAAGAAAAGTTTGTGGTTTGGATGGAGTTCAAATATTTCTTTTTATCTTCAGTGGTTAAAAGTAACGTCAGTGTTTTTAACAGAAGCTATGAAAGTAACGCGTATTACGAACAAACAAACAAAAATATTATATTCTGTATTACAAGCCATCTTAGCAATAACCTAAGTCTTATTTAAGCAATATGTTCGTAAAGTTATTTTGTGCCTGGAAAACTTGTGCTATGTCATATCTAGATTTGGTTTTATATTGTAACAGCTCACGACCTCTCCTCGTGAACTTCTAAATCAGTGTACAGTGTCTAATTAACGTGTCTATATATTAATATTCGAATTGTAGCGTTAGTGAAAACATTTTTTTTTTTGTGTGTGTGGATACTCTGATATCTTCGATGACAGCTGTTAATCAAAAATCCATTCTGCCTGTTATCGTTGAATGTGTGATGATACATATTCGTAGCTTGTTAAAAAAAAGCAGTGCCGTAATGAGGAAGTATGCTACGGAAATGACCCATCTGTCCCTCTTTGTTCAATGAATGAATTAGTGTGAATAACGTTCATTATTTTTTCCGCAATGATGCGTATTCCATATCTCACGTGATAGTCCAGAATATTAATTTGTGTAGAGATTTCTTTATATCATGTAAATAGCCCCAAACGAGGTAACATATACCGATATTAATTAATAGTAACAGCACTAAATTAAGAAAAAAACAGCTTATATACCTGGGACCTTATTGTTATTCATGCCTGACAAACAGTCTCCAGTTTTCCATTTAATAGAATTCTATTATGATGTCTGAAAACTGAAACAATACATTGGGCGTAGATCATTCTATTGAAACGCTAAAAAATACCCAATTCAAAGGTGTTAAAGTGTATCGGATTAAACTATTAAATGTTTCTGTACAGTGAAAATTTAAGTTTTAAAAATATTCAACGTATTCTTAGTTTTATAACAGTTGTAAATTTCTTGAATAGCTTTTAATTAATGTTCAATAGCTTTTAATTTATGGTAAAAAAAAAATTCTATGTGGTTTTTATTCCCCTTGGATGACATCTATTTTCTAAAAGTTCGAAATATCAGGATTATCTTCAGACGTAACGCATTTTCCGTAAAAGATTGAGTAGTCGCAAAATATTAACCTTATTGTATAATTAATTACATCTTTTGATTTTATTAAATGACTACATCCTATTTAAACAGAATATTTCCTGTTGTGTGTTTGCGCTTATATTAAGATAAAATTAGAACGAAAAAAAAAATTAAGTTTGACGTTACGTACCACATAATAATTTAAATAAAGGTATCCAAACGGTAAATGCTTGTTTTATATCGGTACGTAATTTTTTACCTATAAGAGGACTTCAATAAATATGCAATTAAAAAATAGCTTTGATTTGAGTTGAAAACATATCTTGTGAAAAGAGGACTTAGCTTGAAATTATCTCTTCATAGCAATGTTTCTTTAAATATTTATATATATACTGAAAATAAGACTCTTATAAAAATTAAGAATCGATTGAGAAACGCATTATCATTGTTCTCCCAATCAGCTTGTGCCAAACCGTAAACCTTGCTGAATATCTAGCATACTTAATTCTTTTTTATCATATCCTTTTACGGAAAACAAGCAAACTGTGGAGGGAAAGAAATTGCGTACTACTTTATTTGTTCATGCACCTTCCCCCCCAAAAAGAACAATCTATTTTTTAACTTAATTGACGAATCGCTTGACTTTGATCTGCACCTGTATTGTTTCACAATTCTCCCCTGGAATTGTTTTTATCGTAACGCATTTGCCTGTTTATTGCGCACCTTGTGTCTTGTTTTTCTTGCCTCTTCGCTGGACGGGGGGGATTAGTTAAATATACTGGTTATCTGTTGGCCCGATGCCTAAAATGTCTGCATCCAGGTTTGCATCCCTTCCACCTGTTTAGCCTTGGACACTCCAGTTAGTGTTTTAACCAGTACTCTGCATTATGTGTTGCGCAAACGTTTGCCGTGAAAACTTCTTGTGCATTTTAAAAAAAAAGTTATAACTCTATTCTCACTTCCGCGTTTTCCCGACGGTTCATCATGCATGCATTCAAGGTCCGACACTGTCTGATTTTGTGTCTGTTTTCGGGACAATCGAGCGTCTGTGCCCGTCCCGCATCTAGTTCTTTGGACCCTGCTGTTTTGGTTAAAGTTGCCAAACTACTACTGGACAGTCTGTTATTTGTTCACTTTTTTTTGTTATGTCTGTTATAGCTTGATTTGGCAGACCGACTTTTCGATTGTGTCGTTCTATTCGTTCTCGGATTCTGTATGTTTGAAAACATCCTAAAAATAATTGAAAACAGAAAGTCCTTCATGTGTTCGCTGTTAAAAAAGTTTAGCTAGATGCTGTTAAGTTTCAGAAATCACTACTAAAAGCCTTTTTTTAGATTGCTGAACGAGTGAAATAAAAAAATAATAATGGTCAGTTCTTAGCAATAATTCGTTTCTTTACTGTGTTGCTTATCCTAATTTTTGTTTATATTATTTACAGCATATAAAAAAACTGAACTGATGTTAAACGACTTCGCAGTTTAAATCACATTACCATTGTTTATTTTATAGCGTCTTTGTATTTTGTTTTGAAACATGTTCCATTTAGTCGATATGTGAAAGACTATCGCATTTTTTTACATTATATTTTCATTATTGTTTCAGTCAAAAAAGTCTTTATGCACGTTTTTCAGATTTTCAAATCTAAAGACTTCCTTCTAGTACCGTAGACTAAGAAAAAAAAAATCTGGGATGAAGCCCACTATGTTTTAGGTCGATTTTGGTTAATGCATTGTTTAAAAAAAAAGGACCTAAATATCCAGGTGCGCATGCCTAGAAGGTCAGATCTTCCATGTTACACAATTCGTGTATTTAATAAGACATAATCAAAATCTATTTCAGTTTTGTTTAAAAATAAATTAGAATCCATCGATTCAGATTCATATCCACAAGTGACGCATTTTCAGTGGATAATTTTGTTTTATCGGAGGATATTTGCATACTAATGGCAGCACAAACATTCATATCATTAACATATTTATAGTAACACAAAGTTAATGTTAATTCTTTTAAAGGGATGTTTTGCTTGCCAAAATAAATAGTCATTTTTTTCAGTGCCTTTTTGTATCGAAATCTGAATGGAAATATTTTCAATTCTGTGGCCTTTAAAAAATCTAAAACATCTTAAAAAAATTGTAATAGAATAATAGACGGTGATGTTCGTGAGAGTGGCAAAAATATTGGTTATGAAATATCATGTGATTAATAATCCCCCCCCCCCCCCCCCACAACCTCTGGTTCTTTCTCATACGCAGGAAATTGATTTGTTTACGCCACGTTACATTCCTAGAGCTAGCTCCCTTTGGTCATGCAGACGTATTTAGCGATGAGATTAGGATTAATGAGTTATCCATTTCAGGCGGTCTGCGTGTGAAAGTAAAATATCACTTCCTAATTTGTACAACAACATAAACAATGATTTTATGCTCTAAAACTGTTGCAACGGTTGAAAACTTTAGTACAACACATCCAACTGCTGCCGATCGCTTTGCATTCAAAAGAGCTTTCTCCCCCCTTTCAATCCTCAGGAGTACTGTCTCTCTTTGGAGGTCATTAGAAGAGGGTGTTTGCACCTGAGCTTTCGGTAGTCGAAGAAGCCCAAGTCTTCGACTTCCGCATTTCCCCTGACAGCTCATGCATATATTCAAGGTCCGACATTGTCTCATTTATGTGTTACCTAACAAACCATCTGCGTAATCTGAGTGTTTTTCTTTTCCTCCCTTAAATTTAATACGTTAATACGGTTAGTAAAACTTTTTACGCTAAAAGATTTACTGTTTTCCCTTTTCATGCCTTCTGGATGGGTGTGCGCCATTTTGAATTCAGAATTTCACTGCCTTTCGATAGTCAATTTACTAAAATAGGCTGCTTCCCTGATATAAAAAAATTTTGCTCGCGAGTTTTAAGTAAATAATATTACATGGCCGTTAGCGAAGACTAAAGTACCGAAATCCTAGACATGGCCTTCGGTTCTATATTTTACAGTCTGGCGCTCACACTTGTAGGCGTTTAATATCAGCTTTAAACTGTAGGTTCTGGTTTGTTTAACCTTGGTGTAGTAAATCATGGCCGTATTGTTCCGTAACTAATCAACCAGGGGAGTTTTGAACAAAGTTTATTTCAGTTATCTAGTTGAAAAGTGAAATTGATTTTGTTTGTAAGGAAAAGTGAAAAGTTGAAAAGATTGATTCTTGTTTGCTCGCCATCCCCTCCGTGGATAGTGGCTCAACGCAGATGGAGGGAGTAGAACCAATCCCCAAGAACTCTATTTGTAGCTAAACGGGGAACTCCCAACTCCTTAGAGGGATTCTAGTTGCGCCACGGTCAACTAATAAATTTAATGTGGTCCCGACAGTTAAGCTAAGTAATTTTGGCGTATAAGGAAGCGAATCGATCCCTTTCACAGGACAGTTTAAGATAGAGCCTATTTGTTAGACGCCCATCTTACCCAGGTCTTAAGCATTTCGCAATTAAAGCAAAACGAACTAGAAATTCATAACCGAGATGCTGTTTTCATACACTGCGTTTTAGTGATTTTGTTTTTGGTTTGTAAGCTAAAGTCCCTATTCCGCTAAGTATGTTAAACATTTTAAGCCTAATAATTTTGTTGTCCATGATTAAAGACATTTAAAATAAACTTAATTTAAAAAAGCTTCATAGCACGAATCGTGTGTGGTATCGAAGTAGAACTTTTCATTCGGAAGAAATGGTGACCATTTTTTTTATGTATTTGACTGTGTCTAGAAATATCATGACATACTTCCGCATGTGAAACGCGAAATTGTTTTCAGGGTTTTTATCTGCCACTAATCGCGACAGCGTTTTATTAACATACTTGCGCTCCCTCCCCAACTTAAATGTTATTTTTGTATCATGGTCGAGTCGTATTTGCTGTGATTACTCAACTCGTTGTAAGCAAACGCAGTACGGCACCATGCAGTCTGTCGATCCAGCTCGCTGTTATTTTTCGTTCCCGCTTTTATCTATGGCTGACGAATTCCAGCGCAGGTGATAAACTTCTGTTTTCTTTCTTGAGAGGTAGTATTTACCAACTATCAATCAGTTGAGCTTTTTTTTTTCTTCTTCTTTAAATTCCTTTTAAGGTGTTGCGGATTTTCTTCGAGTTTCAGTGCTGTTTTTATTAAACTTATTGTAACTGGATTACAGTCCATAGAGGTTGGTTTTAACTTACCGTTTTCACGTACTGCGAAGGCGTATGAATAATGAGCAGATATGAAGTAGTCAGGATTTATACGCTCAGGAGTATCTATTTGGATTAAATTTGAAAAATACTATAGAATAAGAGATCTGTTACTCACGCCATTCTTTAAAGAGTTGTCATGCTCAACAGCCGTATTCTTAGTGCTGTAGAATAAAATACAGCGGAGTTCCGGTAATCCGAAATGTTTCGGATTAAGCGAAATCATTCTTAAAATAAACTTAAATTACATAAAAGCGTGTGATTACATAAATATTACATATTCCGTACGATTACACAGTTTATTTTATAAGGTCTGTCTAAACATTACCAAATCTCGGGACGAAATGGTTTATAAGAGAGCGGAACGCAGCCAAGAACAGTACAGTAGAGTAAGTTGTTCTAACAATTACGTCACAGAGCTCGACAGTTGGAAAGGTGCGTCGTTACTGTTAGTGTCAGTTTAGCATTAGCATAAACACGTATTGTTCATTCTACTGTGTCCTACTTTATTATACTACTGTTGTCTAACTTTGAATTTTCATGTAGTTTTCAGAAATATACTTTATATTACTTAATATCACTGTAGTTTTATTGTAACCTTAGTTCTTTTTGACTTTTGTTTCGGATTACCGAAATTCGGATTATAGGGACTCCGCTGTACAGTGTGTACATAAATGAATATCCCAACTTTGCAGGGCTATTGAAAGAACACTAAACAAAGTACAAACTTGCTGTTCATCGGAAATTTAAAAAAATAACAGTTGAAAGTTTAAATTCGACACAGTTATAAGTGTTCAATGTGAACCCCTTTAGTAACACGAGGGGATATCGAGGTGGTACGTTAACTCATCCCACACAGCACTTTTCAGCACTGAAAGGCTGCAGATATGCGTTCGTCAACGTCTTTTGGTAGCGGTGGAACAAACACCTGATGTTTGATATAGCCCCAGAAAAAAAAGTTTTTTGTTTAGTTTTCTTTCAATAGCCCTGCAAAGTTGGGATATTCATTTATGCACACACTGTACAGCGGAGTCCCTATAATCCGAATTTGTATATAGTTTATTTTATTTTTAAAAGATCGGCCTAAAAAAATATGCTCTCATTTGCAAGGAACTCTGTGGATTCTATGTTCTATGTGTTTTAGCTGAAAATCCTTGGTTTAGTCATTACATATGATAAATCGCTTGGCATCCGAGTTTAAGATCCTGAGACATCGAGCATAAAATGCGTCTTTCTTTGAATCAAGGAATTGGTTTTTGCAGACTTTCAGTTGTATCGTAAAGGTGCCGTACTAATTAATTGTTTTCCATTGCCTGGAACTGTTCTGGTCATTCACGCCTGTTTAAGCATATGTGCATATATTATAATATCGAAGAGAAGCGCGCACGTGCGCGACAGGCTGTCTAGCGTTTAAATTGGATGTTTTTGCATCTTTTTTCCTCTCCCATTCATTCAAACTGCTGAGCGAGGGTTGTAGAATATCCTCTGGCCCACTTATGCTGTCGGATGAGAGAAACCCGTTTCGCGCGTATAAGATAGCTGGATTGATTTTTCTCCGTAAATTAAATTTTTTTTCTTTGCTGACAAAATAGAAGGATCGCTTTCTCTTTAAAAAAAAAGGTAAAACGCGGCACAATAAAATTTTGCGTATATGTATTAGACAGTGCGGCATTGTTTAGAATTTTGCCCGATTTTTACGGTCTGTGCGTTATTATAGAGGACTCCGATATGAGACTTGTTTTTTAGTATAAAGCTTTCCGGACTATGCCAACTTAATAGCCCAAAGATAATGAGCAATAGTTTTATCGCTTATATTTTATTTTTAATCCTGATAAAGTGACATATTTAGTTCCTAATATAATAAATCCTAGAGAACAAATTTTACTAGACCATTAAACTGTTCGAAGACTTATTTTTATACGAGAAAAAATAATTGAATGTGGCTTTCAGAGTATACAACTTATTTTCTCTTTTACAGGAATTCAAAATGTTGGATCCATACGCCGAAAGTTTGTCAAGCACTGGTGAACCTCCCACTGTTCCATCAGAGAGCTCTAGAACCAATTTATATGCTTCACAGACTCTCTGCAGTGGTAGTCACGCTGAAACAAGCCACGGAGAGGTGTCAATTTCACCCTTCTCCAGTCGCACCCGTTCCAGAACTTTGTCTGTCCAGGAGCCTGATTCTGGCTACGAAGCGTCTCCATCCAGTATTGCGGACAATCAAAGGTTTTTCGGTGAACAACCGGTTGCTGTTGCGAATCAAATGGACCTGCTTCAGTCGTGTAGCTTGTTGAACCCCGATGAAGAATTCGATTTCGTTGAATGCCATTCCTCTCAATATTCCGAATCAGAGTCGGACTTAGAAGATTATGACACTTGTCGCGATTACAGCTGCTCTAGAACTGAATCCTCGAGCACTAACGCCACTGCCATTAGCAACTGTGATAACAGCAGGTGCAACTCGAGCGACCTTTCATTCAACAGACCGTCCAGCCAACCTATCCAGGTTCCTAATCAGCAGAGCTGCAGGCTCAGTCCTGATATCCGTTCTAGACTGGAACATTCATTGGGTTCCCTGTTGGACATGTATCCTGGTGCCAGGTCGCTACCAATCAACCTTGGGCACCTGCACACGTTAGGTCTAATTCCCGAAAACCATCCTCTATCGTGGCCTTCTAATGCTCATTCTGCATTAAGTAACCGGAGACGCGTTATTGCCTTACCTTCACCTCGAAACCAGCACATCAGCTTTAACAGGGACATTCCAAACGCATGCAGAAGATTCAATCATCCTAGAAGTAGACGACAGATAATAGACAGTGAAGCTTCTTCCTTCTGTTCGTCTGATGATGAGGGACCAGAAGATGTATTCAGTAAGTATTTTAATTTTCTATTTTTTTAATGAAAGATTTTTTATATTTGTAACTTATTTTCTTCTCCCGTTGTATCCATGTACAGTATGCACTTTTCTTAGTTATTACGCACTAATGAACTAAAATCTGAATCGTGTTCTTATAAATACTCTCTTAATACAGTAAAAGGAGATGGATAGATAAAATTCTCGATCTAGATTTGTGAATTAATAGTATGTTCAACGTTTCCTACGTTTGCTTTAAGGTGACAAGGGACCTTGAATCTAGATTTTTTTAATTTTTAACTCTATATACGAAATGAGAATAATTAATTTTCTCTTTTTTACTACGTTGAAAACCCTTAGAATTGAAAATAAGGAATTTTTTGCAGAATAATGACTGTTTTTCAATTTTTTTCAAAAATGCTAAGGTTATTCAAAATGCTCTGTGCGCATTCTATATTAATTAAATTCTTTAATTTTTTAATTTTAAGTTTACAATATGTATATAAATAGAAATGTGCATTTAATTTTTTTTGGTAGGAATTTAAAGTCTTAAATAATTTTTTTCTATTATGCCTGTTATTTTTTATGTTTTTCATGTTTTTACGTTATTTTATGGTCTATAAATTTGAAAAATATTTGATTTCAAAGAATCATGCACAGTTTTGTGACAAACACTTCAATTAATAATTCTGAGAAATTTGGAAAATATCAGAAGAAAATGGATACGCATGGAGCATTTTGAAAAATTCTAGCATTTTTGAATAATTTTTTGATAAACAGGTCTAATTCCTCCACAAAATACTTATTTGTGAATTCTAAGTATCTTCATTGTAGTAGAAAAGAATATTAATTATATTCATGAGGTATATAGAGTAAAGTATTGAAAATTAAAGAACAACGATATTGAAGATCCCTTGTTCCCTTAAATTATCATTGTACTCAAACTCGGAAACCTTAGCTGAAGAGACATAAGCTTTTTGACGTTTTTATCGCAATTTGATATTACAAAATAAAGTTTTTTAAATTAAATTAGAAGTTTCATTACATACTGGTAGTAAACATTCGAATTTGACCCGATTTCTTAGTAATAGTTTAATTAACCACTGCGGTGTCATAATAATCTTGAGAAGAGCTAATCTTCATCGAGAACAATCTCTGAAATCCGTGCGGTCGAGCTGAAGACAAGACCAAAAAGTAAATAGCGAATGAACCATGCGATTTCTCTCTCCAAGGTCAGAACAATGACCTGGCAAATTACCTCATCCATTTGTTGTCGAACGACTCGCTCTCTTTCTCCTTTCTCTGATCGCAGCTTTATTTTTGTGGAGTGGTAAATTCGGATGTGTCTTTTCTATTTGCCAATTAGGATGGACCACAAGATTGTTAGGAAAGAGTTTTTGTGTTTTTATTTATTTTTTTTTTTTAGCAATGATATTACTTGCCTCGACTTAGCGTGTTCAGGATATGGTTTCTTCTGGTACTAAAGGTGTCAGTTTTGCGTATTTTTGTTGGATATTTTTTTCTTTTAAGATCGATATCCGATCTTTATATGTTAAACATTATTAGTTTATTCTGTTAAGGCAACTCAAAACAACTTAATGTAGAGAATTATTGTTTTGAACCTGTTTCTTCCACTGTGGTAAGGATGATCTACATTACTAAATATCTACCGATCAATGATAAAGATTCAGAAGATTGTTAGAGATAATTTTTTTCCCTCATTCTTCCTTCTCTTTGATTGTAGTGTAAACCTTCATCCTTATAAATGTCCTAATATATTGTCTACGTTTTTTTTTTTTTTTTTTAATAAAACTTGGGTTTACAGTTTGTACCAATCGATGGATTATATTCGTGTAATGTTTATGAAATTACAGTTAGCTCCGGTCTCTGAAAAGGTTTATCCAGCTGGCAATGTATTAAGAAATGTCATCTAAACACACAGTTAACTACTGTTTCACGAATTTCATCAAAAGTGTGTGTCCACCTTTCTCTACGAATTCTAGCGTTATACGAGGAAATATCATTTGAAAAATGCGTTTTCTGTAAAGCAAGCATTCTCCTGCACGCTGTTTATACTTCCATTACCTTTATTATAGGATAAACTCGACCGTAATGTTTTCCGGTCATTATTAACATAGAGGTCTCCCCCCCCCCCCCCCCTCTCTGAATTCAGTCCATTTCCGTTTTTAATCAGTCTTTCAACAGAAAGAAATTCCCTTTTACGCGTAATGTACTTAATCTTTTACACCATGGCTGAAAGAAACGAATGCTATCAAATTACTCGTTTCGACTCCTGACCGTTAATCACTGCCGTCGGGGGCATACAAGTGTGACTGCATCCTGTATTCTTTGTATACAGAAGCAAGAGACGGCCCTTTTCAGTCACATCGCAGCAATGACAAACGGCACCTGTGCGGTATTTTTGAGTCATGATGGCGTAATGATTTTGTTGATCGTTGACTCGTGAAAGAGACACTCCACGCGAATTTTTACAAAAGGAGGGTAGTGTAATTAAGACGGCGTTTCGCTCCGGTTTGGTTTCGATCGCGCTCGGCTGAAGATGGTGAGTTCTTTTCGCTGGTTGTACCGTTTTAATGTGTAAGAATGTTCGAGTAAATTCACGAGAAATGCCATTAGGTCCGAGCAATGATACTTCATGAATAGATATCGTGCCATGAATGTAAAAGGGAATTTCTTATTTCTGCTTTTTATTTGTAACATAACTTTAAACATTTTGTCGTTTTAAAGCGACGTTAATTTTATTTGGAACCATTTCCTCTACTACTTATTGCATCGCGTGCACTTTACTTTATATTTTTATTATTGTTTTGGTTGACGCACGCTGTAGGTTGTCATTGGATGGTCTAAAATCGGGATAAAAATGTGTAGCATTATGCTGTTATGGGTATGTTTGGAGACTATAACTATGGTGCCCGGTATAAAGGACTTAAACGGGTCCAGGACACAAAATTCTTCAAATTTTCGAAAGATATTTTATAGCATTAAAAAATTGTGATTTTTCCGCTTAAAATGACGCTTAAATCATGTTTCTATGTTAATTAGAACAGGAGATGTTAATTTTTTTGTTTGCAACATTCTAATAGCAGACAATCTTTGTTTAAACCTGTAAATGCGTTTTCTGTATGATGGTTTTTTTTCACCATTTCTCGTCTTTAATTTGTTCAAAAACCGTTAAAAGGTAAATGGTTCAAACTTTTTCAAACTTGGAATGTCTTTTTCAGTTATTTTACTTTAACTTTGATTCAGCAAATTTGAAAAAAAAAATTATTTACTTTGGAAAATATGATTTTTAAAAAATAAGTTGCATCAATTTTTTTGAAATTTTTTCTCTAAATATTTTTAATTTAAAAAAAAATATATTTTGAAAAACGCTGAATCAAAATTAAAACTTTTATTTTTTGTTTATTTAAATTGAAAACATTTTGAAATTCAACAAATAATATTTGGAGTTATAACGATTTTAAATTACCCCACTTTAAAAAAAAAATTTAAATTAAAAATTTTTTTTAAAACTTTATGAGAAGTTTTATGATATGATTTTGTTTGCGAATTATATGGTTAACAAATCACACAAAAAATCAAATTTTTAACTCAATAAATAAAAAAAAAGTTTTAAATGTGACCCCCTTAAGTCAAAATCAGTGATTTAAATATACCAAGTTATTGGTTTTTATACCAATCGCAGGACAATAATTTCGACTTGAGTCTTTTGTACAAAGAAATGTACTTTTGTATACAAAATTGATAGACTTAGGCCTTGTATACAAGTCAAAAGATTTTTTTTTTTTACCATTGCTAACAAAAATCTCAATCACTTTTTTGACTTTATACACCGGCCACCATAGATAAAGCAGCGAGGACTAGGATGACGTAATTCCATCTATATAGATTTAATATAGTGACAGAAGATAGGGAACAATCAAATTTGAGTTAAAATGAAATCTCGTAAGTTTTATTTACAGAGATTACGCAAATCTCGTAAAAAATGCCATGTAAATAAATAGGTATTAGAGAAAGTATTTATACTGTTTACTAGTTAATCCCTTCGGTACAAATGGTTATTTTATACACTTTTTTCGAGAATTTCGTATTACAGACGATTCTAAATTGTGCAAAGTTTTTACAGTAATTTTTTAAGAATGGAAATTAAAATTAACATGTATGAATGTTTGTGATTTTGAAAATAATGTATTGCTCAAAATAATTTCATAATGCGTAAAAAAAAATAAAAAAAAAAGTTTATGACGGTTTGATGAATAGAGCGTAGCATTACTAATGAAAACCAAAAGTATTCGAGTATACCTAAAAGGTTGCTTATACAAGAAATATAAGACTTGAGTCTCTCTCTCGAATGTCTCTAAATTATTCTTGAAAACCATTCTGGCTTATATCAAAACAATCCTCGACAGTAAAAAATATTTTCGCCTACCCTTTTTAAACCGTACGCTTGTGGTTATGCTGGAAGATGCCTTTTATGAAGTGACGTCTATAAATATTCTAATTTTCAGCCAGCGTTAGGTATCAGATGACAAATTTATTTCGAAATTTATTTTGTTTGCTTGTTGCAAATCGCCGTTGTGGGATGTGGCCGAATTTCAAATTCGGGTCGTATACGATTTCGTCAAGGGTTGCGTTCAACATAGAACATAATGTGGTTTGATATATGAATCATTGTGTATTTCCTTTTGTTGTCATTGGGTCGTTTTGGAAATTTTCCGCTTGGCTGACTTCGTAGGGAGTTAGTTGGTAGTGAGGAATACTGAAAGCTGGATTTTAAGGTTAATTATGCTATGCAGTAAAAGAGAACTCCTTGTGATGCGGAATTAAGATTATTAACTACATAATTGTAAATTTGTCGATAGTATTTTTTTTTTTTTCAGTTCCTTTAAAATCAGTTTCAAATTAGCATTCTTATCTATTGTACAACGTCCTTCATGAGTCATGACATAATGTGCCATACTTGCTGATCCTGAACTGGTGTGCTTCAGCCAAGCAGTGTGGCGTTTTAACGTAGGATTACGTTCCTCCATAAAGGTCCTCCGGAAAGCAAAATTTCAGACTAAAATCGTCCGTAGTCGCGAGTTATAATTTCGGCAGCGGGCCAAACCCAGTCTATCGCTTGGACAAGTTAAACAGAAAAGTACCAAGATGCGTGAAAATTTTGATATAAATATATGTATATATATATACATACGTACATATATATAGACACATATATACATACAAAAGAGGTAAGCAAACCCAGCGGCAAACCCAGTCTGTATCGCTTGGGAAAGCAGTAAACGATTAAACAGAAAAGTACCAAAATGCGTCAAAATTTTGACATAAATATATACGTGCACATGTATATAGATACATATATACAAAACACATACATATATACATACAAAAGAGGTAAGAAACGATAAGTAATCCTACGTTAATAACCCACGGTAGTTTCGTTTGAAGAGACTACCTGAATTTTGTTTTTTTCAATCAAAGTCCAGGTATTGCATTTCACTTAAAATGGTTATTTGACTAACATGCCCCCTAACAGTGCCCTGGTACCAGCAACTATTTAATGAAATTTGGTTTTATAAATAACATTGGGTGTATTTAAGGCAATTATGTTGCTCGAAAAAATTTATAGAGAAGCAATGAGGTTCAAAGTACTGTACAATGCATTATATTGATATAAAAGGCTATTTTTATCTAGACTTTGAGAATGATTTTGCTGTCACGCATATATACATGGCGTCCGGGCTAAAAGCATCCAAAAGTTATGGCTATTTTTTACGGAACTAACCATTAGAATTTAAAAAAGTATTATTTAAATAGAAAGAACATCTCACTAAGTTGTAATATCAATCTGTGTGCACCTATTGTAGCACGACAAACGTCTGAATGGTAATCCAGTTCTCTCCAAGTGTTTCGAAGCATATCAGGAGTCATTACACGAATTGCTTGAATGATACGGTTCTTCAACTCTTCCACAATTTCAATTTTTTGTTTATGCACAACGGATTTAATGGGTCCCCAAGCAAAAAAGTCTAATAACGCCTGATATGCTACGAAAGACTTGGAGAACTGGATTACCATTTAGACGTTAGTCGTGCTACAAAAGGTGCACACATCGAAATCTATGATACTTTATAGAAATATATGATTGATATTAAAACTTGGTGAGATGTTCTTTCTATTTAAATAATTTTAAAAAAAAATTCTAATGGGTAGTTCCGCAAAAATAAGGCATGACTTTTGGATACCTTTTAGCGCGGACAACCCTGTATTTCATTACTATTGGTCCTTTTGTGTAATAATCTGGAATTATAGACCCGATTTGAAGAATTGGAGTGAAAAGTACGCCATCCAGTTTTGTCAACTTTGTTTTGTAAAATGTTTACCAGTAAGAAAAAAAAAAGAAAGGAATATAAGTATCTAATCATTGCCATATTTTCCCGTCCACTTGAAAAAGTCGAAACTGAAGTCAATGAAACTCAGCATTAAACCCCAGTTATCTTTGTTCCCGCCATTTCACTGGAAAACTACCCCTTTCTTTACTGCCCTGAATACGAATTTCCCTCCCCCATTTGCAATGTTTTCCTGGCAGAAAAAGCTACATATCGTCCAAAAAAACCGCTCTTTATAACTTGTCTGCGGCGCCACTGCGCTCAGATTTCTCCAATTCTGGTGGTATCAAAGCGATCAGTTCCGCCTAGGGACGACTACCGTGTTATTTGCTTTTTCTTTTTTTCATCCTCTCACTCAAATCGGAGACCATTTTATCTGATTCCTCTCCACAAATTCATTTTCCTTTTTTTCCCTTTCTCTCCCTCCTTTGTTTTCACGGTCTTCAAGCTGGAAGATTCTGCGGATAATAGGTCAGCGTATCGCCATTATCTGATGGTAGCGCGATACCGCGGGGGTGGTGCCCGGTAGTCTACTGGGGTTAGAATTAATGAAGTATTTGGATTATTTGTCACTCCCAGCGTGATTTGTCACCCCTCGTGTTTCCCTCTTTAAGCTTTTTTCTCGATTCTTATCGCTGTGGCATTGAAAAGACTGTTAGCTTTGGAGGGGGAAATGAGAACTCTGTTTTTACTGTAATTTTGCATGCAGTAAACCAGATATTACATACTCGTAGCTTAAAGAGTACGTGCATGCATATAATTCCGTATGTTTGTTGTGGTTACGTATGCTGGTACATACATGCAGGTTGTGGCTACGTGCATATCAAATTCGCATAGCTCATGTTTTAATTTTAACATAGGATTACGTTCCTCCAGAAAGCAAAATTCCAGGCGCTAAAACCGTCCGTCCATCCGCCCTCGTGAGTTATAATTTTGCCAGAGTGCCAAACACTGTCTGTATCGCTTCGACAAGCAATAAACAGTTAAACAGAAAAGTACCAAAATGCGTTAAAATTTTGACATACATGTATGTATACATATAAACATACGTACATATATTAGATACATGTATACATAACACATACATATACACATGCAAAAGAGGTAAGCAACGATAAGTAATCCTACGTTAATAACCCGAGGTAGTTTCGTTAGAAGAGACTACCTGAAAATTTTTTTTTATCCTTCATGTTGTACGTCTGAAACTCTTGTCATTCGTTCTGATACTCCGTTATGAATTGGCTTTTAACTGTAGACCCCCGTTTGCTTAGCTCTCTGTAACTAATCAACCAAAGTCTCAGATTTAATATATCCCTTTTGAATCGGATTCTCCTCCCAACAAATATCGGCTAGCGAAATGTTAGTATGTACTGTAAATGTTTCTGTTATGGGTCGTTTTTCTGTCGTTCTTAATTGTAATTTCCACTTGAATACAATGCCAGCTGCTTGGCGAAATCTGATATCAAATTTTCTAAAGAGATAATCATGAATACGATAATTTGCTACTTGCTTGGCATTGCAGAAAAATCTAGAATCTTTGGATAATTGAAACACTTGTATCATGTGCCAAGCAAGTGAATACAAGTTCCACGATACGCGGCAGTCATCGATGGGACGTCTTGATATATTCTTACACGCGTCTCTGTAAAGTTAGTTGTCCTTAAATTGCAACTGATACTGTTAAAAAATAATGTACAAGTGCTGTGATAATTAACTACACAAATTTAGGCGTTGCAAACTTGCCCGTGTTCTTCTTAATTGTTATCATTTTTCTCAAGGCCGCTACCACTTACTCCGAACGAACAGCTGCAGTGCAAAACAGAAAGTGCGCGCCCGAGACTTGTTGAAAAAAAGGAAAAAAAATCTGAAAAAAAAAAACGTCAACAGTGCAACGTGGTGTTAGCTGGCTGCTCAGCATGGTACCTAACGTCATTGCCCCTAGGACCTCGTGCCCCCAACCATCCCCTCCCTTCCCTTCCGTTTTTATTCTCGAAGATGTTCCTCCAGCCACGCTCCAGCTACTACGAGCGTAGCAAGGAGGGGAAGAACCCTAGAGGTTGCCGATGAGGTTTTATTTTCGTTTTTTTTTCCAAGACGATTTTTATCGCCTTTTGAGGCGCGCCAAATCTTGGCGCTCCGTTACGCTTCGCTGAGCACGTTTTCTCTTCGTCTTTCTGCTGCTAGACAATTAATTGTCTATGGAAAAGCTTGTAAGAAACTGTGATCCGACTTTATTTTCATTTCTAGACCATTTATTTAGCGTCTTTTTAAGTATTATATTTTGATTTTAACATCGATATTTATAGTTTTATTTTTACTGTGCTAAATGATGTGAATTGAAAGTTAACTGTTGACATTGTTCTATAAAAACACTTATTGCATGGAGAATAATCTGCTTTTCTTGTTTGCATGTTTCTATTCAAGGTTTGAAATCATTGTTATGTACAGCTAGCAACCCCCACCCACACTACCTTTTTAAGGTAGATTTGTAAATGCAGACAAGTTTATTTTTAAAAAAAAATTTGAAAAAAGAATGTTCTGTTTATAATGAATATGTAAGCATTACTCTTCCGGTTTTAGAAGTAATATTTAGTTAGCGTTACAGAAATAATGTAGACTTCTCATAGATAAGTCAGCTTGGACGTTTGTCTCAAAAGACTGGTAAGAATTTCGAAAAGAATATATATATATATATATATATATATATATATATATTTCAGGTAGTCTCCTCTAACGAAACTACCGCGGGTTATTAACGAAGGATTACTTATCGTTTGCTTACCTCTTTTTTTTTTTTTAAACTCATTTTGTACTTTTTTGCTTAACTGTTTACTGCTGCTGGGTTTGGCGCGCTGCCAAAATTATAACTCGCGACCAGGACAGTTTTTTCCTCTCCGAACGACCGTTATTGAGGAATGTAATCCTACCTTAAAGGGTTAAAGATTCGCGTTTACCTCTGAAGCATCATTTGATGTTAAAATTCAGTTTTCGCACGATTTAAGTTTGGTATAAAATTGAGATGTGGAGGAATGAAGACACTCACTTGAAGATTTCCCGATTTACTAACTTTGCAGTTAAACCCCTAATCCTAGTGCTGTATTTGTCATTCATTTTACTGTCCGGTACATTTGAACTGCAACAGCGTTAAGTAGGCGTTATAAGCGCAAAATAATCTTTTACTTTTCGAATCTTTTACTTAGGAGAATTTGTACGTTCTTTTCATTCATACCAAAATTTTACAGTTGTCCTTTTTTACATTTCCTATTCTTCCTATTTAATTACCTTGTTTTTGCCGCATTTGGATATAAATATTCTTCTGCCTTTTGAAAGGTAGCTCGGAAACGCATGCAGAAAGTTAATTCAGGTAGTCTCCTCGAACGAAACTACAGCGGGTTTTTAATGTAGGGTAACTTATCGTTTGCTAACCTCTTATTTATTTTTTATTTATTAGTATTATTTTTTAAATTTTTACAACGCATTTTGGTACTTTTCTGTTTAACTGTTTACTGCTACTGGGTTTGGCACTCTGCAAAAATTATAATTCGCGACGCAGCACAATTTTTTTTCTTCTCCGAAGGACCATTATTGAGGAACGTAATCCTACGTTAAAATAAAATCTGAAATCAGAGGCACATCTGGTTTATCGAATTTTTGGGTAAGAGACACATAAATTGCTCTTTAATTTCCGAGAAAATTTATTGCTCCAATATCTATGCTATATGTGCTATTTCTCTTGAAAATTAAGGGGGCATTACGTATGCATTAATTTTCCAATTTATTAGAAAAACTGCACTGTAAATTTTATCTGGATAACAAAGTTCAATATTATCAGGATTTCGTCGGCGTTATATCGTTTACGCATTGACTCATGGTGTTTTAATTTTTTTTTCTTCTAAGTTTACAACCAAAAATTCGAAACTCATTCGTTTATTTTCTGGTTGCACACATTTTCCCTGTCTGTGCACGATAAACAAACACAATAATTGCTTCACGATCAGTTCCAAAATCCCCATTTGAAAGTTTATTTTTGCGATTATACCTGATATTCCCGTTTCGGTATCATAACACTTAGCCGTCGAAAGTAATTCTGCGTTACTGCATATGTTTATTTTAAATCGCACGCTTAACTTGGCGAACGAAACTTGACCTCCTTGGCCTCGAAAGGGGAGAAGAAACGGCATAAAAGTAATTCATCTCTATACATCCGTCAGACTAGCGATATTCGTGCCAAATATTGCAACCCCCTCTCAGTGGTCGCGTGTTGGGTCGAAACTGGTTCAGCAGCTCCAAAAAGTGGGCCCCGGGGAAAATCCAGGGACTTCTTTTGGAGATCCCCCGTTTCTTCTCCCCCCTCTCATCCACGGGAAAGTGGCTTTGGGTTGCAGCAAGTATACACCTAGGGTCTGCGACAGGTCATGAGCTCGGGTCGGGACCCTCGTTTTCTCTCGACTGTAAACACTAACTTCGTTGCGGTTTTAGAGCCAATGGCTCTTGCCCAGGGAAGTGAGTAAACATTGAACTTGAAGATATTTGTAGGTTAACTTGTAAAGGTGTGTCAGTGAAAGTGCAAACCTGGTTTTGTTTTAACGTGCTGTTTCGGTTTTTGTTACAGCATGAACCCGTACCTACCTCAATACCCGTGCTTCGCTACGGAGTACATTCAAATTAAATAAAACGTTCAATGTATGCAATTAAGACCCCCCCCCCCCAAAAAAAAAAATAAATAAATAAATAAATAAATAAATGAAAATAATAAATACAACTGTCAATGTATGCAATTAATGCCAAAAAAATACAAAAAAAGATATATTTTTAAAAATCGTAACCTATATTTTTATAAACAAAATGTAGAATAAAATATTCAAATTAAATACAACGTTCAATGTATGCAATTAATTTGTATGTTTAATATCCATAATACATACTAATTTGAATTAAATTCTTAAAAAACTTCCATCTCAATGAGTCTAGTGGTTAAATTTTTATCTTTTACCGTATTTCAGTATTTTTTTTGTCAATTTATTTCGTTATGTACGCGACGATAAATTAATTTAAAGTATCACAGATTAGAAAAGAAACCACGTGATCAGGCATTGAATAAATAAAATTCTAAAAATGAATCTTTAAAAATTCACCAAAAATCAGAAAACGGAGGTAAAGATTCGAAAAAGATTTCATTGTAAACAAATTTTTATGATGTTTCTAGTGATATAAATTTTATAATCCTCTGATTATTATTTTAAATGCAAAATTTAAAGAATGTTATAAAAAAGCTTAAAAATTTAATTTAAAAAAATATAAAGAATTTTTCAAAAATCTTTCTTAGTGCACCTCTACACTATAAGAATAATCGCCATGCTAAATTTCAGCCCTTTAGGTCCAGCGGTTTGGTCTGTGCGTTATTTGTCAGTCAGTCAGTTACGGAACTGTTTTATATATATAGATAAAGGAACACGGGACCAGCGTCTCTTATTTTGGTGACGAGAAAAAACAACCTTCACTTCATGCCGTTTGTACAGGAAAGATTTATTACTTTCATATGACTTGTTTAATACGTATAACAATAGTTCACAGCTTTATGAAATCACTAAAAATCATAAATTAATAAATAAGTATTTTTACTGTGGGAATTAAGATTGCATACATTTATCAGTATATTGTGTTTCTAGACAAGGGTTTTCCACGTATCGTTGGTTCGCAAGGAGAGCTCGCCTGTTTCGGTCAAAAGCAACGAATTTCTGATTATTTGGAGAAACTGTCAAGTACTGCTACTTGAAATCTCCCCTTTTTTATTTAGGACACCGTGCTAATTTGTATGTGGCATTTGTTAAATAAAAATAAATTATTTAGGACACCTCCATTGAAAAGTTCTTGGAAAACATGCTGGCCGAAGTGTTGGAGATCAATCTGTGAAATATGTGTGAATCAGTTGTCATATTTTTCAGCTTTATTAATGGACATGTTTAACACATGAATGATTTTGAAAGGAAAACAGTTTTTTTTTTAGTTCAATTTTTGTTCCGTTTCAATATAAATCAAAGTAGACGTGTTACGGTATGATTCCATTTTTACTTATTTTTTTTCAACGTTGTAGTGTATTAAATTTACACTATTGTCTTACTTTATGAGTATAAGGATATTTGGGATGTGTATATTTTTTTATAACTCCTTTGCTGACAAGAGTTTTGCATTGTGTTTTTATGAAATTGAGGTTGCCATGTTCAGTCCTGCAAAATCGTTTGACTGACTTTGGAGAAAAAAGGTGTACTTATTTTCAAAATGGTTCTTGATGCTATTATGAAGTTCGGTTTTTTTACTTACCACATCACACACACACACACACACACACACACACATATATATATATATATATATATATATATATATATTCCTCAAAATCTCTGCAAAAATCGTAAAAAGTAGGTATGTTTTAAAATTAATGTGCATTGCTCTGGAATATTTTTTCATTTGTCATTTAATTGCTGTGAAGACTGAATACTGAAGCTAGCGAGACAAGTAGGTCGAACACTTCGACGGTGGATTTCTTACCTTGGCCGTGGTCACAGTTTTATAAATCTCTACAGCCCCTTTTTATGTTTTTTTTTCTCGTCACTTAATTTTTTTTTTTATCTTGCTTTATACCTCTGGACCGAGTTGGCGCGCTGCCAAGGTTTGCTTTCCCCCTCGTGCTATCTAACAGTGTGCGTGCGTTGTGCAAAATGGTGCCTTCGGGGTCAATCTCTCATCTCTGCTTCTTGATTTTTTATTTATTTCCCCGGGTCTTATACCCCTCTCTCCCTCTTTTTTCTCCCCCCCCCCACTCGCCTCTCAGTTCACGATCTACGTCATACTCTAGGTCCCCCACTTTAGCCCCCTGAGATCTGGAAAGAAACGATTCAACTTTTTCCACCTTTTCCCCCGTATATTCCTTTCAAGGATAGTGCAAAAATTTTTTTTTTCTTTTCAAAGTTTGAAGAGTTTTGATATTGTTTGGTTGCCGGAAGCAAATGCACCGGTAGGCGGTTGGTTTGGGGGTAGAAGTGTATAGAAGTTAGGTATCCCTAGAATGTTTTTATTTCCAAGTTTCAATTTTCCGAGACTAAATGAGCCAATTTTTTTGCGAGCCATTTCTTTCTTATGTGCTTATGCTTAAGTAAAAGCTTTGCAATTCGTGACTTTCACAGGTATAAATTATATGCGTGGTGTTGTGCGCAGGTGGTATAAATGAAAGGAGCTGCGGTCAGAGAACGAAGAACGATTACTAGAGCATCCAGTTTACCATTTTTTAGTTTTCTAACAGCACATTTAATATTGAAGCAGGTAGTAAATTTGGAAAGAAAGACGTATGCGGCCGGACGATGGCCGAATGGCTAAGGTCTGTGGGTTCGAATCCCTTTCCTGGCATGGACGCTTGTAGCCGTTCGGAATCTGCTTTAACACTTCAGCCGGCGCTCCCGTCCACAAAGTGCACCATTTTCGTAGTTTTGAATGGTTTGCTTTCAAATGGAAGGTTTGAATGTTCTAGGCATTTTCTATTTATAGCTACACCCTTTCTAATCCAGGTCTGATTTTCTGACCCATGTATTCCTTTCTATTCATTGTTAGTCGTGATTTAACCGTGGTAAACCAGCGATTATACTGGATTACAATACGACAAAAGCATGAGTTGATGTACTCGATCAAATGTGCAGCTATTACACGGTATCCCGCGCATATCACGAAAATAGACAATCTCGTTGTTTTTAGGTTTTTGGACATAATAGGAATCCATTCGCAAGTTTTTTCTTAGATCCAATAAACCGGACAGTTTTGTAATAAGGCGATTGTATCTGCATTCTTTGGCCTTTAACTATAAATATATCTCATTAATATAAACATTTTATAACTTGTCATAAAACGCAGAATTATTATTTTCAATTTGAAAAAAAGTTTATTACAAAAGGAATAATGAAGGTTGAAATAGACGTTGCCACGCGCGCCTGCTGGTGTTCCAAAAATTAGCGCGCCTGCTGAAGGGTTAAGCAGTAGGTCCCGGTCTAATTAGCCCTAGCAATGAAAATGACCGTAGCGCTCCAAACCAAACCAAACCTGACGTATGCATCTATTTCTTGATTTAAATTCTAGTTTCCTGTTGCAAAACTGTAATTTGTTGGAAAGTTTTAATGAAACTAGCCAGATTTTTATTTTTATTTTTTGTGGCTATGGAGGAACTGAACTGTATAATATAATATAGTGTGTATTATATGCTTGATTTAGCGTGATAAGCTCTAGTTAAGAGTTTTTTTTCTTGAAAAAATATTGGTAAATGATCGAGAGTTCACCAAAATGGGCTCTGAGTTATCGCATCACTGGAAATATTTTACGCAAGATTCCCATCTCATGGAGAGCCTACCGTGTTTCCCAATAATGAATCAGTCTTTAATATTAATATATATATTTAATATCATAGTAAATTAGCGATTTTGCAATTTTCAATGAACACGTCCAACAGTGAGGTAATTTATGATGCTCCTTACTTTATGCAGGCAAGTTTAATGGGTAACTCGTATTTCATGATAGGACTCCGTAATGTAAATTAACTAATTCCACAGGATACAATTTTCGTTATTCTATTCCTTAGCTTCTTTACGTAGATCAGTAAGATTTCATTTTCTCAGCAGTGTTTCACGTTTATAATACTAACACGTTAATGTTAAGGATAGTTAACGATTTATTAACTGTTTACATTGCTTTACAAAGCAATAACTTCGCAATGTACTTCGCAAAACGACGGATCCTCCCGTGTTCATAGTTTATTCTCAATGTAAACAACTCGCTTGGCGCTGCTTGGCGCTGTTCCGTATCACCCATCAGTTCTTATCATTGTAACCCCACTCGCGTGGACTGAGGAATAATAAATACTCAAAAAAATAAGTGAGGGGGGGAGGAGGGGGGTTGCCTCATACTACTGCAAATGAAAAACAAGTTTTTAAAACCAGATCCAACACTTAAATACAATTAGTGAGATCAAAACGTCTAGTTTTTCTTTTGGCTGTATCGTAACCCGATAGGCGTTATAGAGATCAATTAAAAATAACTGCTCGTAAGCTTTTTTTTATTCTTTCTTTTTTTGCACAATTAACTTCCCTTTATTTTGAAGATCTCTGTCGGGGATAATGGGCGCATTAACTGTAAATACTGTATGAAGTCTATTTTTACGTATATACTAACTTTGTTGAAAAATTTGTCTAAGATTTTGTTTTTCATATTTTTTTCCCCGTAACGATGTGAATTTGTCGTTTAGCAAATGATTTTTTCCCCTCGCTTAACATATATTTTATCCAAAAATAAGTTCCACGAAGTGATTTAAAGAAGAAAAAATATTTAACAGTGAACAACGTTTAGTTTGGACTTTAAGTTTTTTTTTTACTTCTCGAGGCCTAAAAGGCGAAGGAAGGCTCAAAGCTTAATTCTGAATACTTGTTAGAATCGGTGTTTAAAGCAAGATTCGACTGTATCGAAAATAAATGTGCAGTTTAGAAATGTTCGTTAGTCAATGCGTAGTGTATAAATTTATTTTTGAAAATATAGTCTTGATGGTGCAAACTCATTTGATATTAGGGCAAATTGCATAACTGGATCATTAAGACGGAATATTCTTAAGGCTATCGAGATAAGTTTACTAAATAATGTGGGTTAAAATTATAGTAAAATTTTCTGAGTTTTTTTTTTCTCATTCAATGCCAGGGCCGCCCAGAGACTTTACGGGGCCTGGGGCAAACTTCTGTTGGGGGCCCCAAGAAAAATAAAAAATGGAAAGAGACGAAAACACACATTCAAATTAAGTTATTCATACTTAAAATTTTATTACATGAATTATTAACATAATTATATTTCATTGCACTGCTCTCTTGTTATATTTTCTGAGGAAATCTAATAAATAAATTTTTAAAATTTTTTGGGGCCCCTCCGGCAGTTGGGGGCCTGGGGCAAAGTGCCCCAATTGCCCCCCCCCCCCCCCCCTCTGGGCGGCTGTGTTCAATGCTCTTAAATTCTGTTTTCCCCCCATTTTTTTTCGTGCGTCTTGGTTGCGTAAATGGTCTGTTTAATTTGATGTCTTTTCCCTTTAGCATAAACAGTTAATTCGATCGACCTTAACTACGCAAAGAAGGTCGTAAAAGAACTTTTCTAATCGCCAAACAATTGGTCAAATCGCATATTTTGTGATTCCTTCCGTAATTATATTGACCCACGAAGTTTGGTTTTCACTCGTGTAGAATAATTCTTGTCACCCGAATTAAACAGCTTAATTTTGATTTAATTTGCCAGAATGTCCCTTGATATGCTCAACTTCTGGCATGTAAACTAGGATCGGCCCCAGGGTCGGGATTCCAGATGTAGCAAAGAATTTTAACACACGATTTAAGA
Source organism: Dolomedes plantarius (assembly GCA_907164885.2). Lineage (NCBI taxonomy): Eukaryota > Metazoa > Arthropoda > Arachnida > Araneae > Dolomedidae > Dolomedes > Dolomedes plantarius. The sequence goes on along the minus strand of OU015500.1, from coordinate 137,952,514 downwards.
AAAAAAAACTTTTTTTATATTTGCTCTTTAATATACTTTACGGGAAAAGATTATATATTATTCCTACTTTATTCTCTAGTGTGATAATTCAGACTAGAAATCGTACGCAAAGGCCAAAAAATAAAAGTCAAAAAGTGCTTTAGTTTTGATTTCACCAGTGCAATACAAATTGTTATTACCAACATAAGTCATCCAATTTCCATTTATGTCGTATCGCTGATAATGCAAACAAGTCACGACTCTTAAAATCTTAGATTAATCAAACAAGCCATCCCAGAACTCCCTTTCAGAGCGCCTCGAAATCCTAGATAGGGGAATTTAATAATAGCTTGAGCCCGTGGAAGCCCAACGCGAAGAATATTTCGATTGCTTCCACTCAGAACCGCGGGAAATGAGTCGGCGGTTGCAATCGGTGAAGGTCCTTGGGGAGAGATGACGGAAGGTCTATCCGATTGTTTAGTAGATCTTTTTGCTTGCTTTATGCAAATAGTTATGCCGCTTTATATCGCGTTTCCAGATTTTTCTTGGTGTGGAGGTGATTTTGATACTGTTCTCATTTTTCCCCCTGAAAATTTTTTAACCCCTTCGTGGTTTGAAAATTTTATCTTTCGTTTCTATCGCTTTTCTTTGTAATTGCCACTGCCTTTATTATTTTTTTTAATAAATAAAATAAATAAAAATTTTTCCGTTATTTAGATAGTCGAACGTTTTTCTACCAAGCCTTTGTTTCCCTACATGCCATTTTAAATGATTTTTTTTCGTATTACCTTAGTGTTAATAATATGAGTGGTGAGGGAAAAGTGTATTTCATCTGTTCTGTATAATAGATGGTAAATCAGGGCCGCCCAGAGACTTTACGGGGCCTGGGGCAAACTTCTGTTGGGGGCCCCAAAAAATCTGATTAATCGAATAATTGTTTTTAATTTTTTTTTTTTTTTTTTTTTTTTTTTTTTTTTTTGGGGGGGGGGGGGGGGGCCTTTTTTCAGGAGATAATTTTGAAGTACGGTACAAGTTTCAGAATTTTTTTTCGGAGGAAATCTAATAAATAATTAAAAAAATTTTTTTGGGGGGGGGGGTCCCTCCGACCGTTGCGGGCCTGGGGCAAAGTGCCCCAGTTGCCCCCCTCTCTGGGCGGCCCTGTGGTAAATACAGATGGTTCATGCAGTCTTTGACTAAATGGTTAAGTTACAGTGCATCTTACGTTTTCTTTTTTCAAATTCGGGAAATACAATTACAGTAATTTTTTTTAAAATGCAATGCGCGTGTTGTTTCTATTAATTTTTGCAAAAATAGTTTCAAAATATTAGTGATAGACATGCATTTGTCCAAAGAATTCAGAAAAATTTAAAGAACTAAGGAAAATTTAATTTTTTTAAACCTAGTGTTCTTTATTTAAACGTCTATCTGCACAATAATATGGCAGAATGCAAGAATATTCGTTTGCTATAGAGAAATGCGGAGAGAATTTTCTCATTGATTAACATTGACTGAAGATCTGATGTCAACTGATGCACCCCCTTTACGTTAAAATCAACTTTGCACACACTAATTAACTACTTGACGTTTTAGGGCATGGGCTCTCTATGGCATGTCGTTTGCATTGCTGGGTTTGATAAAAGCTTGCTAATTGTGACTACATAACAAGCAAACGATTACGTTTTTCCCCTCCTCTTTGACCTTGATATGGAACTAGATTAGATGCCTTTTGTTCCAATTTCTGATCAATAACTTTTTCATAATCGGTAGTTTTTTTTAACTTACGATGTTTTTAACCAGCGGCGTCGACTCCCTATGATCCAAGGAAATCTTGCAACTTGTGTTAAATACTGACCTTTTACCTTCATTTGAACCGCCTCAAAATGTATTGATGTTCGTGGAAAGAAAAAAAGTTCATAATGTCTCTCCTGCAAATGAACCCTTTTTCGGGTTGCGTGAAACAATTGCGCAGGAATTCCGAATCGGAAGATAGATCGAATATTTTTAAATGATATAATTCCCTCGTTAGTATGTACTTCTTAAGAACAAGATATGGAAAAAACGCCGTGCATTAGCTAAGGAATCATTCGAGCGTGAAATCACGTCGTTAGGCTGTCCAATGTTGGATGTGAAGTTCATGATTTTTTCTTTCTTTCTTTTTTAAGGGAGGAAGGGTTAATATGAAATCTTGACACGTAATTTTTTTTCTTCGGTCACTTATTAGGCGGATTTTTACCTCTTGTAAGGTGAGTCTAGCTGCATGGTGGTCACGTGTGCCGAACCAACCGATAAACAGATGTAGTTAGCCATTCATCGTGGATAAGGTTTGGACAATCAACTGTGGTGTGTCGATGAAATCGTCCAGCGCTACTCTGGTTCCGAAAATTCTCGTAGGTATTGTTCAAAATGCAGGTTGCGAGAAATGCTCACTTTATGGCATGCGACAGAAAGTTGTCGAATTCAGTTCTAAGAATTTTCTGTCGGCGATTGTAAACTTGGCTGAAGTATCAGTGATAACCTTCCTTTGAAGTCAACATTTTAAGCTATAATTTCATTAAAGCTGCTGTGTACTAACCCTGTTGGATTCACTCACCTGAATGTTAACCTATGGAGAAAATGAGTCTATATGGATTGTCCACTTGGATTGAAAGTTTTTTTTTAAAGTTTTACTCGGTAATATAGAAAGAAATTTTACATCTTGGGGCATTTTTAAAAAAATACTAATATTTTAAAATTTAAATTATTCGGGGGTGGGAAATCTGGTATTGTGTATTTTAAGCGCTTATCAATTCCTTTGGTGGACGAAATTTATAAAATAAATCCCATTGCAAAGTGCAGAAAATTTCAAGCTTTCTGAAAATACCATTTTTATTGGATTATCAGCATTTATGGAGCTGTCAATACTAGACACATTTTCTCCATATGTTAACATTGAGGTGAGCGAATCCAATAGGGTCAGTGCATAGCAGCCTTGAATAATTCTCTAATATTGGAGCAATTCTAAGCAACCGGTCAAGAAACTTGCCTAGTGTAGTTGCATTAAAATTAATAACTCCACTTTGCAATATGCATATAAAAGTAAGTCACTTGGCCTCGACAAAATTCGCCCTGCACAAAGTAATCCATAGTCAACATTTCAAGCAAAAATTAAGCCGTGTTTATTGGAATGAACTTATTCCATTAAAACTGGGTCTTTCAAGTTACCCAGGCCAGTGCCGATAACTCGCTTGTAAATTGATGCACTCGGAACTCCTCCCCTCCCTTTATTAAATCTTAATTCTACTACGGCAATAAAAATCTTCAGTTCCAACTACCATTTCGAAATTATATCTTTTAGGCCAGTGCCCGATCTGTATAACGTGGCGGCGGTTGTGGAGGTCATCAAAAATGACAGGCCCTCATGAAGTGAAGTGAAGGGGAAAGAGAAAGGGTTGGGTGGCCAAATCAGTTTGAGGATTCGAATTGAGGGAGGGAAGAGAGAGTCTAGTGAACTAATTAGAATGAAAGGGTTCGGCGGTTGCATTATGGGTTGCAGGCGACTGCTTATTTCCTTGGTATGGTTTTTAAACTTTTTTTTTCATGAATTTTACTTCAGATTATTAGCAGTGAAATGAGTCCCCTGTCAATTTATAGTTTTAAAAAATGGCTGATCAAATATTTTTTCTCCCCTTATACGTTTATTTAGTGGGCATGCATAAGCAGCGTGTCCTCTGGTTCGTATAAGATCTAGGAATTGATTAAAAGTATACCACGGTTGTTCTTTCATAACTTTAGTAGTCTAGCATGCAACTACAGTAAAACCTCGTATATCCGGATCAGATTTGTAGACTTTTTTTTAAAAATTTAATGTTCACATTAGATAATAATTTTTAACTATGATAGCAAGAACGTGACTACAAGTACACCAAATATTCGCGTTTTAGTTTGATTCAATGTACAGTTCCTGCATAGATTGTACAGTAAATTATGATAATAAAATGCTTTTTTTTTAGTTTAAGAAAGCTTTACTAGAGTGTCACAGGGCCTTGATGTGGATTAACTCGGAAAAGATATTTTTATATTTTTTAATGTCTTGTAAACTATATGTAATTTTGTTACAATACATAGTTTTTTATCGTAATAAACAGTCTGCTTAGGGAAGGATTTTGTTTTGCTTATTACCCATATGGTCCCAGTTAGTCCGGATAAACTAGGTTTTACTGTACTACAATTCTGTATTATAATTTCTGTAGTTAGTACTAGAATATTGTCTCCACAAAATCACAACACTATTTGTCTATTTTAAATATTTAATTATAACAAAACAGTTAATACATTTCAGGTACCGAGTACCTCAATCTAAATATAGGAACATCGACCACGGGTCCCAAACTCGGCTAACATCCACAATTGATCTCCCCAAAAAACCAAATCAAACTCTTCGCTACCGTTACCATTAACTTATCAAAGTTGCAGTTGCAGTGAAACGGAAAAAAAAGTGACTGCAAGAATATTAGGAATGCTGTTAAGGATGTGCGTGTATTATGTCTTGTCTTTTTGAAAAGTTTTCAAGAATTTATTACCGATAACTATTTTAAGAGAATTATATATTTTTTATGATTTATGTCTTAGAATTTTGCATTATTTAAAAATTCTGTAAAAATTGTATGTGGCAATGTTATGGAGGTTTTAGCATTCGTTAGCTTTATAATTTTTCGGAAAAAGATTTTTTGCTTTAAAGTTTATATAAAATGGAGGCCTTAGATGTAAACTGTCAGACAAATTTTAAAGCATATAATAACGTGTTTTGCATTTTTGATGATTTAAATATCCGCTGTTGGTAGGGAATGTAAAATATTGATTTTTCACCTTTTTCTTTTGTGGCGTTATTATATTTAATGATTGATTACTTATTTGAATAAATATAAGATTAATAATATTAGTTTTGTTGAGTAAATATTAGTTAAATATCGTTAAATAAATATTAGTTACGCAATTAAAAGTGGAAATAGTGTGCGCAAAATTTTTGGTTAGGAAAGAAATCGAATTCTAAATCGGTCACGAGCCAGACTAGTCTTAGCATATCCTGACAAACTAAATATTCTTTTGCATTTGCTTTTAAATGCTACTAGAAGTGAACAAGTAATATAAAAACAAAATTTTTTAAAGTCAATTCCTACTTAGGTCAACAAAGAAAAATTTGAGTGTGAACTAATAGTAGGAATTGAAAAAAAAGGATTGCCTGCCAGAACCTTGCCTACTGTGCGAGATTAGAAGGGGGGGGGGGGAAAGTGAGAGAAAAAGCTTGTCAGGTTGGGGATTCGATCCCGCAACCTACAGGACGGGAGAAGCCCGCGCTACCGCAGTGCTACCGTTTACAGAGTAACAACAGGGAAATTACTATTCAAGAGCAAGAGACGCTCTAGGTCTAAAACTAAAATCGATTAATTAAATGTAATTAATGAATTAATATTTGAAAAAACTGTATTAACATCAAGTGTCATCCACTACAAGTTTAAAAAAATGTATTTGAACTTGAGTGGATGAATAAAAAGTATTTTATTAACGATTGAAAATTTGAACAAGATATATATAGGGAGAGTGTGAACTAATAGTAGGAATTGAAAAAACAATTTCACAATTTTACGGAAATTTTTTTTTAAAATTAAGAGCTATCTATTGACTATATCACTCATTTTTAACCGCTGTCGAATTTTGCGATAACCGCATGTATTCTCAAACGACTCGTCTGACATCCTTTTTAAAGAAAACCGCTTTATTATTCTTTGAGGGGGAGGGGTCGAAAACTTTCTTTTTCACTCCTGCGCTGCCTTTATTAGCTTCTAATAACCGAATAGATATGCATCTCTTTGACAGTTAAGATATGACACTGTTTGAGCGCGGTTCCTCCTTTGAGGCGGTTTTTGATTTAGCAAGTACAGATTACTTAGCTGAGGTGAGCAGTTATTTTTTTATTGGCCTCGTTTTACGGTGCTGATTTGTTTTTATTAGAAATGCAAAATTTGCGATGAATAGACGATCTTTTATTGCGTTCAGGATCCACCAATGAGCAAGTATTGTAAGGTAAGTTTTCAAGTAGCAAAAATTTGGAGGAACAAGTCTTTTCCTGTAAGTTACAGCAAGTCTGGCAATATTTTCATGTTATCGATCCTTTTGGACGTAAAAATTACTTTTAAGTAACCTTATTCATATTTCTATTTTTCCCTCTCTGTGGGACACTGTTGATTTATATATATAACTAGCTGAAAACCCGCACTTCGCTACGGAATACATTCAAATTAAATACAACGGTCAATGTATGCAATTAATGCCAAAAAAATAAATATATATTTATAATAAATGCGACGATCAATGTATTCTACAATTGATGTAATATATATATATAAATCGTAAGGGATATTTATATTTTTTGGATAATATCCAATCGTCTGCTGCATTAGAAAGAAAAAATTTTTTTTTTTGTCTATTTAGTTATGCACGTGACGATAAATTTATTTAAAGTACCAGAAAAAGAATTCACGTGATCAGCATTTAATAAATTAAATTCTAAAAATGAATCTTTAAAAATTCACCAAAAATCAGAAAATGGAGGTAAAGATTCGAAAAAGATTTAATTTTAAGGGAATTTTTAGGATCTTTCTCGTGATGTAAATTTTATAACCGTCAAATCATTATTTTAAATGCAAACTTAAAAAAGGTTACAAAAACAGCTTAAAAATTTAATTTAAAAAAAATCTAAGAATTTTTCAAAAATCTTAGTGCACGCCTACACCATAAGAAGAATCGCCATGCAAAATGTCAGCCCTTTTAAGTCCAGCGGTTTGGTCTGTGCGTTGTATGTCAGTCAGTGAGTCAGTTACGGAACTGTTTTATATATATAGATATATGGTTTACCAACAGTTACAGTTGACGCCTTTTCCTTTTGAGAATGCAAATAAAGCAATAGGTCTTATTGCAATAGTCTGTAATGATTTAAAATTAGGATATCATCAATGCAGGCTTGTAAAATGCGCATTTAGAGATAAAAAATGCATGTAATTAAAATTAATGAAACACAGTTATATAATTTTATATAGTAGTATTACAATCCAAACTTTCTATGAACTTTCTGCGGCCTGCTGAAAACTGCAAAATTCTCTTGTGATTATCGATGACAACTTTGCAAATAATCAAATCCTCTATAGTCGAGGCTCGACCTTACTTTAATTGAAGTTTTTCCGTCATAAAGACGTAGAAAGATCCCGAAAATACTTTGAACTGTGCGTCGTTTTAGAAACCAATAAACATAAATGTTGATATTCCACCGTGAAATAGATATAAAACATACCTTTTTTGGCAAAGTTTATAAATATCTTTTTATAAAATATATGTACTTGGAAGTGTTTATTTCTAAACTTGCACCTATCTTACTCAAAGATAAGGCTATTGTGCCCCACACGCAGACGTGATAGCATGAACAGGCTTGATTATAACCTTCTGATGAGCGATAAGATTCTCGGATGTCCTTCCGATCCCCAGCACCTACTAACGCTAGAATATTAACCTCCTGTGTGCCAAGAACATCTCTGAAATCTTTCCTATTATGTTGTTATCGATCTTTAAGGGTCTTGTTGAGTCATGCTTGAGATCGGTCGAGTGCGCACTTGCTGCATTTGTATTTATTTTTTTTCCCCTTCTGAATATTTATCACGTGGCTTAGTAGGTTGGCCGGTGTATTTTAAGGGGGCTTGCGGGTATAAAAATTTGTAACTCCTAAACAATGCTGTGGGTTTTTTCCCCCAGATGGTCACAAACATTGCATCGCATCCTTTGTTTGTACACACCTCATTACACATACTTATGCATATACTAGCTGAAAACCCGCGCTTCGCTACGGTGTACATTCAAATTAAATTCAACGGTCAATGTATGCAATTAATGCCAATATATATATATATATATATATATATATATATATATATATATATATATATATATATATATATATATTTATAATAAATGCGACGATCAATGTATACAATTGATGTTATATATATATATATATATATATATATATATATATATATATATATATATATATATATATATATATATTTATAAAAAATCGTAAGGGATATTTTTTTTTTGGATAATATCCAATCGTCTGCTGCATCAGAAAGAAAAAATATTTTTTTTTGTCTATTTAGTTATGCACGTGACGATAAATTTATTTAAAATTCCAGAAAAGGAAATCACATAAGCATTTAATAAATTGAATTCTAAAAATTAATCTTTAAAAATTCACCAAAAATCAGAAAATCGAGGTAAAGGTTCGAAAAAGATTTCATTTTAAAGGAATTTTTATGATCTTTCTCGTGATATAAATTTTATAACCCTCAAATTATTATTTTAAATGCAAATTTAAAAAAAGTTACAAAAACAGCTTAAAAATTTAATTTTAAAAAATCTAAAAAGAATTTTTCCAAAAATCTTTCTTACTGCACCCCTACACCATAAGAAGAATCGCCATGCAAAATTTCGACCCTTTAGGTCCAGCGGTTTGGTGTGTGCGTTGTATGCCAGTGAGTCAGTTACGGAACTGTTTTATATATATAGATTAATCAACTGTTAATAATCCAGTTAAACGCCGTTCTCATTAACTTTTCTCTTTCTTACAGCGGGCGCGCTTCTCGCTAAAGTAAAGCATGATCTAACCCCACGGTATTGTTATATTAAGATTGTTTTTGCTTAGCATTGTTGTTCAGTCTTAAGGCATTAAATTTGTTTAAAATATTTCCACTAAAAATTGTGGTATTACGGTTCGACAAAACTGTGGAGCATGATTATTACTACCTAGTTCATTGCTTTTTTACTACTACGGGGAATTTTTCTTGCAGTAAACAGACCGACAAATGTGCATTCATGAATTCCGTTTTTCTTCATTCGAAGGTAGGAGTTTAAAGGGTACGTGATTTTTATTTAAAGAAATTTAAATTTTCCATTAGTTCCATTTTTTTTTTTACTAGGCAATAAATCGACATCTGTCACTACAAAATTATTTTTTGAAAGTACTAAATTAAGATAAAAATGTGGAATTTGTAAAATCGTTTTTTTTTGCTAGTAACAAGATATATAGGTCAATATGTAACCAAGATATAGATTTTTGCGGTAAAATTGTGTGTTGGCCAAATTATTTCCTGATTTAATTTTTTTTTAATTTAATCCAGTTTAATGTCCATCTAACTTAACGATTTCTTTTAAATTAGTAAACCTTTCAAAATTAAACCTAATCAAAAACTTTTTCCCTTTAAAAAAAAAATTCCTTTTTAATAGACTTTTTCGTACAATTCAAAATTTCCACTTTAAAAAAAAAAAATCCCTTCCCCTTTCCCCACTATTCTTTTGTATAAAAATTCTTACTTTTTCTTAACTTTTCAGCAAAATTTCTATTCCCCCCCCCCCCCTCCACTTATTCTCAGACAGACAGGGACATGAAAATCCGTGTTATTTATTGAATGAAAGTTGTTAATGATCAGTCTTGTATAATAAAGTATGACTGGAAATGGTCCGTTTGCATCGCGCATACCTGAACGATTTCTCATACTTCTCGCAGGAAGCTCGCTTCCGCCTTTATTACTGTTTATGAAAAAAGAAAAAAATTTTGTTGGGAGGCGTACATTTGTATTTTCTCGGGCGTAGAGCAACGGGAAGTCGAACGCGTAATAATAACATAAAAATGTATACATAATGTGCCCGGGGGAACTGTTTAGAACTGAGCAGGTTTTGGCTTGTTCTCGGACACGTGGAAGCGTCTGACGAGGCAAGTACTGCTAACCTCATCAGTCCGTGAAAGTGGGTTTTTTTCGTTCCGCAATTAGACGCTTTGGTGTTTTGCTTTTGATGGAACCTCAGCTTTTGATGGGGTTTTGAGAAATCAGTCGGGGATTTAGCTGTTTTTTGAACATCAGTTTCGGTTTGGCTAGCAGCTGGGGTTGAATCGTTTGTACGGTCGAGAATTGTTTGGTTTTTCAATGAATCTGTTTATTCTATTAGCTGACCTGTTACTGGCCTTTGTTCCACGATTATTATGTAAGTGTTTTTTACCTCTCATAATTTCCACCATGTAAACTTGTTGGAGACTTGTCGACATAAGTCATTTCTTAAAGGCAATTGCATCATTTTCTGATTTTTTTTTTCTTTTTTTAAAACTGCGTACCTTTTAATCTGTCTCGATATAAACTAAAGCTTTAGGAAAGTTTCTGAAATCTGATTGAATTTTGATTCTATTAAGACAGTACTCGCTCTATAAAAATTTTAATTTTTTAATGCGCCTTGTGTTTTGATATTGCGATAAGTTTTTTTTTAAAGGAAACCCGTTTATATAGTTGAAATAAATTTTGTATTAAATTATTGAAGAGAGCAATGAAAACGTTTTTAATTATAAAATTCATAACGACGTTTCTTCGCACTGAACAGTTGCCTTTGATGAAAGATTACGTAGAAATTCAATATTTGTTTGCGTAAATTTGTTTTGTTCTCTTAGAGTAATCGATGTATTCATTGCTGTAAAATATATACTTTTATGGCCAGTGTCTGGAACTGTAATTAACTTTTTTTTATGTTTAACTAAACTAGATATTTAATTCCTAGATCTTTGTATCTATCGCTCTTAAAAATGACAGATTTTAAGAACGTTTTAAAAGTAAAATTTAAAGCAATTTTTAAGAGTAAAGGAGAGCAGAATTAATTTCAAAATTTGTAATTGAAAATAATTTTTTTTGTGTTCATTAATTTGATATTTAAACATTCCCGGGATTAGTTTTTCTAAAAATGTTGCTGTTGAATTAAAGAATGTAATTACTCACCTCTCCATTTCTTTCCACTACAGAATAATTAGGCACTCGGACACACAAAAAAAGAATATCTGAAAGCCGAGGAATTCTAGATTTTAATGAAATTTGACTCTCATAAACGCATCTTACATTATGCACTTATATCACTTCAATCGAATAAAAAAAGTTTCGTTTGCTGACCACGTGATCTCAGCATTTTTACTAAGAGATCGTCATGGCAGACGACTTGTCGCCCGCATTTTCGCAATTGTCTCTTTTCGAGTCATCAGTTGCAATTACCGTAAAGAATGTGCTTGATAATTTGACTTTGCGCATGAATTATTTTACGTATTACCTACATGTTAGTAAGGGACTATATTTTCATGAAACAAAATATATTAACTTGTGCTACCATCAATATTCTTTGCCGAATGCTTATTTAAGACGCAAGTGTTTTCAATTTTATCCAAGAGTCCTTATAGTTGGTTTATTTATATAATTGTTTTGTCCGTTAAATAACTGCCGAGGTATTCACTTTACCTTTCCCTAAACCTGCTCCCCTTTGATCTTATTTCACGGATTTCTGAGTCTGCCTGAATTAATCCTTTTTTTTTTTTTCGTTTGGAAATTTGAAAGTGGTTTGTGTGAACTCCCGAGTGAGTTATTTCTCCTTAATTAACTATTGTTGAAACGTGAAGAATCAAGGTCTCGTTCTTTCGTTTTCGCTGCTGATTCTCTGCTTGTTCAAGCACGTTTCGTGACCATTCCTTGAAGATAGTGGAACGTTATGCATAAGAAAATTGACTTCAGGTTTTCGATTCTTTTTATGAAATTTCATTTGTTAAACTTTGAGATACACTTATTATGAAGCGTTCGATCAAAATATTGATGCGGATTCCGAAAACTACCTAATGCATTTTCATTTCTAAATACAGTGGAATCTTTATCGTTTTTCAAGGGACCGATTGAAATGAACGATAAATGCGGGAAAACGATAGATGCGAAAACATGGCAAAGCAATATGATCGTTGGGACTGGATAAAATGAACGACACATACTGAAAAACGATGGATCCGAAAACGACCGATCGAGATTCCACTGTATCGCAAAATTTATTTTATTGTTTAAGGTTGTATAAGAATTTACACAACGTTGCTCGGTATAATCAGTATTTTAACATTCTGTGGGAAAAATTTTCTTTTGGTAATTTATTTTTCGATAGGGATTTTTAAAAATTAAAATCTATGAGTTATTTAAAATCTTTACGTTAAAACTGCTGGGTAATAGCTCTGTTGGATTCTCTGGGCGCAATGTTAACCTATGTTTCGCCCACATGGTATAGTGGTTAGCGTCCGCAGTGGGCTTGGTTGTTAATGTGTTGTACCCTAATAGTGTACAACGCTGGCTGTTCTAAATGGTTCTCCCACAATAAAGTAGCCAGCAAGACTTAGCGGTAAATAACAGAAAGCGAATGTCTCACAAGTGCCGAGAGAATTTTTCAATAATTGTCAACTTGATTTGAAATAATTTCAAAAATAAAATTGCATTCAGTAACAGAGAAAGACTTTCTGCTCTGGTATATTTTTCATTCCCATAAAGAATCGCAATTAATATTTTAAAATTTGAATTACTCTGGGGAAATTGTGGTATACTGTGTTTAAAACCCACATAATTTTCTTTGGTGGACGAATTTTCTAAAATGAATAAGGTAACAGAGTATAATTTTTTTTTCTATAATAGAATACAGTTTAAAAAAAAAATTCTTTCAATTCAAATTGACTGTCACTGGAAAAAAATCTCCATTGGTTAACATTGACCTCAGCGAATCACATAAGACAACATCTTTAAGTAAAGAGCGAAAGAGATTTTGTGCACTTAAAAGTTTCTAAACTGATTTATTAGATAAGATTAAAATAAATTTTAAGAATGTGTGTCTGGTAGGATTTTTTTTTAAAGTTTTATTAGTGAATCAGTATAGTCTACATTGTTTTTCCAAACTGCTTTATATTCATAACTTGTGAGATAAAACAAATACATATTTATACATTTAATTTGCGTTTCAATATCTTCTATGAAAAAAAAATAAAGATCTTGATTGAATTCTTAGTCGAAAAAAATTAACATTCTGTGGTTATTATACGAGCCAAAATTAAAACTCTCATTCTCAGTTTCTTAAAACTTCTATCGGTCTTGACATTTCCCTTAATAAATCATTCATAATTACATGATTAAATTAAAAAGTAATTGTGTATGATTAATTATGCATGCATTTAATGTCTCTGTTTTGAAAAAACTAATTATGGATATTTGTTAGCGGGAATCATGCTTTTTGAGTTTGCTCTATGCTTTTAAAAGAAAACATTTTATTTAGCACGCGATTGTTTTCTTACCCTTTTGACTGGAGATGAAGCCTTCTTTCCCAAATTAAACCACGGCGACAAGACAGAGGGAGGGGGAAAAAAATACATTTTTTTTTCGAGTTCCGTTCATCGAAAAACCATTTTTCACTGTCACGCCATTTTGAAATTTACTGCGTTTTCTGGTTTGCATTTTGAGATTCGTCTCGACTTTTTTGTATCGTTGCATGCACCGTTTAGTATGAAGAAATTCAAAGCTCAGTTTTTACTTCCTAAGTACAAAGCTCACTGTTTAAAAAACCCGCTTTTAGATATTTTTCGTATTTCTGAATAATTTTGACAGCGGTTTCGTAAATAAAGTTATTACAAAAATGGTTTTATGAAAAAAGGTAATTTGTTTGCATTTATAAAACATTTGTTGCATTTCGTTTATGTGTGCATTTGAGTGCCGTTTTAAATTACTTATTTCTCTTTTAAGTGACTAGAAAACGCTGTTCATATGAATGTATCTTGAATTGGAAGCGATGTAGAATTGTTTATAATTTCTAATTTTTGGGTTTTGTTTTGAAGGTAAATTCTGGAATATTGAGGTAGGGAGTAATTTTAAATTCGTTTACGACGTGCACAAAAAGTAACTGTGCTATGCACGTCGATTGTTGAAACGTGTAAAACACAAGCGTAGCTGACTTCTAATTTTGCGCCCTACCCCCTTCTTTTCCGACTTGCATGGTTAGTAAAGTCCTAAAAAATTCTTAAGAACTCCACATTTTCAGTTCCTCGTTTTAAGTTGCCTTTTATTTATTATTTTTTAAATGTGCTTACCCCGCCGAACCCCCCTCAAGGTCATTGCTTTTCAGTCCTTAAAAAGTATTTATTTTCGATGAAGTATTGCAAATACTTTTTTTGTGCGTGTATCAGTCGTTTTTTGTTGTATTGTTATTCAGGATGCGTACTGTTATCTGATAAAATCTCTCGCACTTCTGTTCTCCATAATGAAAAAGAAACGGTTTGCTCTAATTACTGTGTTCTGGGGGTAAATTTATCTAAACCAAGGGGTTGTCAACTTTTATCCTACATCGACCCCTTTTAAAAGAATGATTTTCTTCATAGACCCCCCTCACATTTTTCTCTATAATATGCAGCATGCAACGTAATAATAATACTAAAAATTGCACGTAAAACACTTAAAGGCTGCAATTTGACTAAGAGTATGAACAAAAAATTAGAAAAAGTGGTTCGTTAGGTTTGTTTTATTATTTTTGTACTATTTTAAATTTTAATTTCACAAATATAAAGATTTCAGAAATACAGATTGTAATTGCACAAAAGTTCGATTTCAATTAATGTGGTGGTTGTGCTTGATGCATTGATAAATTTTTTTATGTTTGGCTTGAAATTGCTTATCATCGTATAGTCACAATAACTAACATAACGAATGTAAATATATATATTTTACTAAACAATTTTACTGACTTATATGTAATTACTAGCTGAAAACCCGCACTTCGCTACGGAGAACATTCAAATTAAATACAACGGTCAATGTATGCAAATAATGCCTATATATATATATATATATATATATAATATATATTTATAATAAATACGACGATCAATGTATACAATTGATGTAAAAATATATATATTTATAATTTTTTTTTTTGGATAATATCCAATCGTCTGCTGCATTAGAAAGAAAAAAAATTTTTTTTTGTCTATTTAGTTGTTATGCACGGGACGATAAATTTTAAAGTACCAGAAAAAGAAATCACGTTATCAGCATTTAATAAATTAAATTCTAAAAATGAATCTTTAAAAATTCCCTAAAAATCAGAAAATCGAGGTAAAGATTCGAAAAAGGTTTCATTTTAAAGGAATTTTTATGATCTTTCTCGTGATATAAATTTTATAACCCTCAAATTATTATTTTAAATGCAAACTTAAAAAAAGTTACTAAAGCAGCCTAAAAATTTAATTTTAAAAAATCTAAGAAGAATTTTTCAAAAATCTTTCTTAGTGCACCCCTACACCATAAGAAGAATCGCCATGCAAAATTTCAGCCCTTTAGGTCCAGCGGTTTGGTCTGTGCGTTGTATGTCAGTGAGTCAGTCGGTGAGTCAGTTACGGAACTGTTTTATAAATATAGATTATAATATAATTTCATTCGACACATATACAAAAGCGTCTTGGCATTCGACTTTAGATGGGTGGATCACTCCGCCCTGTGCAAATCTGCTTTTATACATATTAAAACGGATATTATCTAATAATTACATTCCTAAAGAATTACATTACATTTTAAAACAGAAAAATTTATCATCACCCCCAATAAATCCCTAGAAAACTATAGACACTTTAACTTCCATCGACCTCCAAGGGGTCCGCTTAGACCCGTTAGGAATCCCTGATCTAAGCCAAACTGATTACAACCTATCAAAATAATTTTTAAATAAGATTGCTATTTAAATGAATTTATTCAGTGGATATTTTCTGAAAATTTTTCATAAGGTTATGGGAACCTAATACTCAAATATTTTTAGGCGTATAAAACTCAAAAATATCTAAAGTCCTTATGAACTGTCTTGTTATATTTTATTTTTGTAGCTATAAGTATCTTTTAAAGGACTATTGATATGAATGTACAATGACTGTAAAATTAGACCTCGATTTAGTATGTTATACACATCACTGCTTATTAAAATGCATTCTATACATTACGTGCCCGAACTATAATTTTTCTTTTACCATTTTGCTGTTAAATTTTTTGGGCACCTTTGTCACGCGCATGCGCAGATAAATTGTGTGCTCAAATGTTTAACGCGTACACTTTATGTAGCATTTAACTTTGTACTGATTTTCCTTATAAATTTACACCTCAGTAACTCGTAAAAAGGCCCATAAATATCATTGCGCTTTATGAAATTGATTTAATGCATAGTAACATTATTTAAACTCAGCGTTTCAAAAATTTTAACTTTAAAGAGAGTCGGGTCGTTTCTGGGCAAACATTAAAATTCCTAAAGCAGTAAAAACCTCTTCACGCTTCGCGAGTTTAATTATCGCAAGCATGGAAATATGTACTTTCTGAGGCAGCGTATCGATTAAAATTAAGGGTAATAATAGCGTATAATCTCTGCTTTTATCGACGTGTTAAAAGTGTAATTGCTTGCTTCTTTTCTCTGACATAGGGCGTTTTGTTACAATCACGTAATCTTGTATATAGTAGTATTACGTCAGTCGTCAACGGACCATGAAGCCCGCGTCACGAAAAGCTGAGTTTAGTTGTCAACAAGTCTTGTTCCCGAAACGGTGGAATAAAGTTGAAAAGTGTTAGAATTATACAATATGATAATTCAGTTTTTGTCGCTCTTTCTCAGTTCTACTTGCTGCTTCTTTAATTTAATGCTGGTGCCGATGTATAATCCAATCTTGTCTCCAAAATCTTGTTCGTAACTGTAGCATAGTTTGAAGAAAATGGAAAAATATATCCTAGAATACGAAATGTGTAAGGTGCCAAATAACCCGTAAGAGTCCCTGATGGTCGTTTTATACTTTTATATAACACCACTCATAACAAAAGATATAACAGTTAAAATTAGACTGAAATTAATACCGAGTATAATTAATAAAACATGGGGAGCACTGCCGAGATATGCTCAGTTCATAACAAACCTAGCAAGAAAAGTAAAAGCATAAAACAAAATTTTTACATCGTTCTCCGGAGGTCACGTGGTATCGATGCGTGCCAGTTTAACTCCACCCACGCTTGCATTCGATTCATTCGATTTGTAACATAGTTAATCTTAACAATACCCTTTAAAACACCGTAATATGCATTAATTCCTGGTAATAGTTCTGCCTGTTTAACAGACATTTTATTAAGGGGATGGTGGACTTTCAAATTACCAAAAATCGAGCAAAAATTGGAATTTTTTGGGGGGATTTATTAATATTTTAAAAACATGTAAATATTGGAATGAAATGCATTTAAAATATGTAGTGAAAAGTAAAATGAAAACTTGGTGGCTTTACAAAAGTTAGTATTAAAGGTAGGTTAAAAAACATGTTTTGAATGTATTTTTCTCAAAATGAGTAATTTCCAGATTTGCAAGTCTTTAAAATGCTCCTCGCGTCATAATTTTTGACGAAAGTTTGAAATTTATAATAAAGACTCCTGTAATACATGAAAATGAAGTTATGTATCCATTTTAGGATTCGAGGTCATTAAGGTTATCAAAGTTTAATTTAAGTGTACAAAAGTACAAAAATTTCAAGAAAATTCAGAGTACAAGCATAAAAATATTTCCTGAAAATTAACTATTCAACGGAAGTACAAAAAAAAATACATAACTCTGTTCAGAAAGTATTTATAAGCAATATAAATGCAATATTAAGGGGAAAAGTTTAAAATTGAGTCGCAAGGAGCATTTTAAAGAAGGGTAATTTAATTTCAATTTTTTAATTATAAAATATTTTTTAAAAATATCTATAAAATTTTATAAGGTGTTTAATATTGTTATACTTTAATGAATATATAAGCAAAGTTTCATATCTCTGTGGCAAAAATTTCAAAAATAGCTGTGAAAGGTCCATCCCCTTAAAGCAAGACTCAGTACTATTTTGCATTTGTCCACAGTCTTCATTTCTTGGACGTATGCTGGAAACCGATATTTCCCAACAGTTGGTCCATTGTTGTGGTTGATTCTCTCCCCCCCACTCTCCTTATATCCCTCCCTACATATGTTGAAAATATAAAACCGTGGATATTGAGTAAGTGGACCTCTCTCTCTGTTGTATCTTTCCCCCCCCCCCTCTTCCCCGTATGACCTTTTAAAACAGGTCAGCTGATTGGGGGAAGGGATCAATTTATCTACTTGAAAGCCTGTCTAGGGCGAGGGGAGATGTTGCTTAGGTCTTCTATTCCTCCTGCTCCTTTTGAAATCTGTAAACTGCATTATAGATTATAGGTGTAGATCATTGGATATGTGTGGGGGGGTTGGTGGGATTTGTATAGATAACCATATTGGGAGTGGTGAAAGAAAAGTGTTCTGTGTTAAAGTGCTTTGCCTTTCCTGGCTGCGAGCAGTGTTGTAACCATTAAGGTTTCTAGAGTGACCATAATAGAAGTTAAAAACCTCTTGATGACCATCCACGCACCTTGGATGTTTATGATATTGGAGAGAAAAAAATTACTAAACACATAGTCAGAGACTAGGCATTTGTAGTTAACATGTTTTGTAGGAACTAAGTTTTAGGCGTTTGAATTGTACAGTCGAACCCCGTTATAACGAACTTCAAGTGACCAAAGATTTTGTTTGCTATATCCGGTGGTTCGTTATGTCCGAACCGTTAAGAAAAATGCTAGATTTCACGAAATGTGTAACTCATTAGTTGCAATGTCTATTCAATAATGATGTATTAAAAAATGATAAAATCTATTAAAAATGATCATTAATGAATTAAATCGACTAAAATCGATTACATTAAACTGACACAATAATAATTAAATTACGTACAATCTGAAAACGACGGGACCAAAATTTTCGTTCGTTATATCCGTGAGTTCGCTATAACGGGGTTCGACTGTACTAGATTTTAATAATTCGGTTGAACTACACTTGCATTCCACTTTCAAGTAACAAAAGTAAAATTTATTATTTTGAAAAATAAAAAGAAATCGAGATTAAACTTTAGAAGGAAGTTGATAATTTTATTTTGCTGTATATTTCGTCATTGTTCAGTTGAGTTTAGATTATTTTTACAGGGGAATCTAATAAAATCTGTAATATTGAAAAAAAAATTTTTAATTTTTGTTTCTAGATTATAATAACCTGTGGGATTTTTAAACTTTAAATGTATTATTTTATAGTTTCTTGCCTTCCTAGAAAATGCATTCTGTTTCGCGTAGCAGAATAATATAAACGGTGTAGTATTTTATGTTGTGTTTAGTGCTTACTTTATGATATACCTAAAGTTTTGTCCAAATCTTGTTTAATTTTTCTTATTGATTTGAGGAAGGAATTATATGCTGTAAAAATTACGTGAATTTTGACGAAGCAAAACTTTTCCTTTGATAGCATTTATTTTCTTTTGAAAGTATTCAGCACGTTTGAACTTCTTACTCTCCGTGGTAATTTAATATATAAAAAATTGTGCACCCACTTTCTAATTTCACCCCATCTTCCCCTTTACTGTAAACTCCGTTTTTTTTAACTGTGACTGTTGCCATGTTTTGCTCTGTTCAGACACGTCGGTAAGGCTCCTCGGAGTTCAAAAACGAAACTTCCGTTCTCGCGTCAGCTGTCTACTGGCGATGTTTGTAAATAAAGAACGTACCGTCTCCCCTCCCAAGTTTTGGGGATCAGCTGATCTTTCAAGGTCATCCCTGTAAAAGGAGGGGAGGGAGGAGAGAAGAACCGTGGGAACCTTGTCAGAAATGCTCGAAGGCAGCAGGTGCTTAGGCAGAGGTTCCAGACATGTTGGAGCAGGTACCGAGTGCGCACTGATTTGTGGCACAATTTGATGGCGCCAAGCATGTCAACAAACCCTCTATAGCGAGACGTATAAGGGAACAAGTATAATGTAAGGGGAGGGGGGTAGGATGAGGCCAAACAAAAGATTTACCAATATTGGAGATGATTTTGCGGAATGGCTGGTTTTGTATCTTATTTTGTTACGGCATGAGTAGTTTCTGTTTCTCTTTTAAAGTTGACTTTCCGACTCTTTAATAAACGTTCCATTGCTTAGTAGCAAATTTTATGCTACCCAGGTACTGGTGATTTTATATACATATAAAACAAATAAAATCATCCGATTCATAATTTTATTTCTTTCTGCTCATAACTTTTTTTTCTTTTCAACACAACATACTCGTAAAAAGTTACTGCAGGTTTGTGTAACACGTTATATACTTCAACCATTTAAAGTAGAAGTTACATTCACATAATTAAAAGTCTAATTTTATTGGGATCAACGTTAGATATCAGGTTGCAGTGGCAATTGTTTTAGTTTTACTGTATGATGTTAAACATTTTGTTCAAGAACACTTCCTGTGGAATTCTAGTGGAATTTGTTGTACCATTGGACGGAAATTGTGAAATAAGTCTTCTGTTTATATATTTAGACGACATAAAAATTGCTTGTTATGGGAAGTATGTGTAAC
Source organism: Dolomedes plantarius (assembly GCA_907164885.2). Lineage (NCBI taxonomy): Eukaryota > Metazoa > Arthropoda > Arachnida > Araneae > Dolomedidae > Dolomedes > Dolomedes plantarius. The sequence continues at coordinate 137,932,208 of OU015500.1, read as the reverse complement.
ACATTTTTCATTCTGACGATTTAAACTAACATTTTTCATTAGTCTTAACTATTAGAGGAATGTGATTTGAATTTAATTGAAATCAATTTATCCAATTGCAGTTTTCGTTGTTTTTCACGTGATTTCATACGTTTAACAACTACCAATTGAAATTTCGGAGTTGAGGCTTACTGGACGACGAAATAAGTGACTTTTTGCGAGACGAAATATCTCTGATAAGATGAGCTTTAATGAGTCTTTCCCGTATTCATTGAAATGCTTCGATTTAATTCTGTTCTTTACTAATCAGGCGAAATGTTTAACTTATGAAATTCATAAATAGTGCTTTTCTTTCTACCTCTCTTTTTTCAAGATCTTAGCTGTAACTTGTTGATTCATTTATCGTCCAATCTGATAATAAAAAGAAGGAAAAAAAGGAGATAATTATGGTGATAAGCAGGTATAAAATGCACTACTTTACCAAGTGAGATATGTATGGTTTTGGATGAGTGTTGAAACGTAAACGTTCCGTGAACATGACTGTGTCAGTTGGATTGTTAGCGACCTATGTACGTCAAATCGGTGGCTTTGCATGACTGACTCTCCGGGAATAACTGGGCGTGGATATTTCGGTAAGTTTGTGATATTGATTGCTCATGGTAGCTTGTTTGATTTTTTAGGGCTGAAAATTACTTTTCGAAGCACTTTTTCTTTGTTTTCCTTTAAGCTTTCGTGTAAATTATAGAAGATCTTTATTTAGCTGTTTTCTATTTGTCGGTTTTAGTGATTCTGATACGTTTAAATTTTTTTGAGTACTTTGATTTACATTTATCTATTATATCCTAATACACATTGAAATTTAGAAGCTGAACCTGAATATATCGAGAAAGTTCCCCCCAAAATGTGCTGTGTCTTACGTGTAAGGCTTTTCTTTAGCGTGTAAACTAAATTTAAAAGTATGCATTTATATTTAGTGTAGAAATAGAAAGAAAAAGAAGTTTCCCAAAATTCAATTTCTGAACATCTTATGATTTTTATTTTGTAATGGCGAAGAGTGTCAGTTTAATTTGTTACGTCGTTAACTACACAAGTGTTTTCGTACAGATTCTTTATCTAGTTGCATTAGTCTCACACTGTTTACAAGAATGGCATCAATCTCTAAAAACTTTGTTTTTATTCCTTTTTATTATCTTATTGTATTCACCTGTAAATAAAACTTTTTTTTCTAAAGGGAGTTTAAAAAAGAAAAGTTTTATAGCCAACATGCTCCCAAGTATTCAACTCCAAACGATGGCTTTATGGTTAAGGCGCTGGCATTCGATACCAGAGTCTGTTGATTTGAGACCAGCTGTTGGTGTGGATATTTCTAGCTGTCCGGAATATACTTTTAGTTGTAGGTAGCGGTCTATTCAGCGAATGCATGGCAAAAGATGGCCGTAGCTTTTTGAACTAATCAGCAAGTACTTAATGACTCGATGACCCGAAATTACGTTTTCGGTACATACTTCAGATGAATAGGAACACTCATCTTTTATCGTTAAAAACGAACACAAGTAATCTGGAGCTTAGAGGCGATGAACGGTGAAAAGTAGCATCCTCCAGGTGTATGCTAATTCCCCCTTTTCTTACACCCAAATCACGTCAATGCCATATCATAAAGTAACTCTTCTATGTTGACGTCCACGTAATATGAATACTACAGGAATCAGGAACTGCTCTCCTGCTTGCACGCTAGGGGAACTATTTCTTAATTGCTTTTAACAGTCAATGATTGACCAAACATTCGCATACGTTGACCTTCCGAAATCTTACGTGCATAAGAACCCTGATTATGTTTTCCTGCATTCCCGCCTTTCGCTTATCAACTGAATATATCTCGCTCCCCACTTTATTGCCTGTTTCGGTGTCCTCCATCTAATGAAGCTCCCAGGGTTTGTTGAACCTCTGCCCCGAGGGGATAGCAACCCAAGGTATCGCCTCTAGGTATTGCCGGGGTCGGTGATTAGTCAACTTCTTATAACGATTTCTTTTTCTGGGCGCACGGATGGCCCACCCGTCTAGGGGTCCGAAATTAATTTGGGTTCCCTTTTCGCAATAGGAAGAACTCTGGTCTTTTGGCGCTTAATACATCAAGGAGAGTGGATACTTGGAGGGAGAGGTCATCAGGTGGGTGATTGATGCTGGGGTTGCAGTACGAAGTTTTTCGGGTTTGTTTGTCTCTGGAGGAATTAAAACTGTTTAGTTTTCATGAAAGTTGTGCAGTGGTTTTCTCTTGTGTACTTGTTCTTTATTTTGTGCTTTTGCAATGTCGACGAATTTTTTCGTTGTTTTGTTATTAGGAGTTTTATAAACAGTACTGTTCGATTTTTTGTATAGGCCGCCAACAGATGTCAATGCGTTAATGTAAGTGGAGAATCCGCGCACGCGGCGATTCAAAAGGCATGGATGTGTGTATGAACTGTCGGTCAGCCATGATGGTCGGTCTTGGGAAAAGATCTCATCAGATTCATAATATGTAAAGATTGTAAATACATGTGCTTATGCATATACAGTGGAATCTCGATCTATCGTTTTCCAAGGGACCGATTGAAATGAACGATAAATGCGGGAAAACGATAGATGCGGAAACATAACAAAGCAATATGATCTTTGGGACTGGATAAAATAAACGACACATACGGAAAAACGATGGATTGAGATTCCACTGTAATAAAATCGTTATGACAAGTCCTGGTTTAGTTTGTCCACGTGATCAGTTGGACAGGAATTGCTTCTCCAAGTACTGTGTAAAGTATAAATTGGGTTGATGTTTACTGCAGAAGCGCAAAAGAAATTGTCTTCCCTGTTATAAATGCTATTTGTGTACGCATCGAAATCACCCTTAAGTGCATTTTTACAGTAAGGAAAGCAGTGACTGCTTGTTGCGATGATAGGCCTTTTTACTACTCTATTCAATTTTTTTTTATCTCTGATTTCGTCTCATTAGTCGCTTCGAGTACAATTATCAGCATTGGCAGCTTCGAACGAAACATCATCGCACGTCAGTGTATACTCGTGTGTTCGATTTATTTGCGTGGTAACATTGTTTTTATCGTGCTAGGGTAAATACTTATTAAAATCTAGTTTCGGCCCAGATACATACAACTGTACTTGTTTAGCATGATGCTCATATACAGGGTTCTTCTTGCATGACTGAGTAACATATGAACCATGTTCTTCTATTAAACTGATTTAATCACGCATCATATGAATAGTACTGCAAAGTCTCAAATGTTACTGTGATGAATCCCTTTTTTTTTTAATAGATAACAAGGCTGATGCATGGCTGAGCGTACATTGTGGGCCAAAAGCCTCGTAAAACACTCTGCGGGAGGACATTCGCTGATTAACGTATGCAAATGAGTTCAGATCGCTATCACAGCTAATAATACTGCACGCGTGTCGATTTTTTTTTCCTTTTTTACCAGACGTTAGTAGTGTAAAAATTGATGAAAAAGATTCTCCCTTAGGGTATCCCGGGGATCCTCTTCAGCGAATTCTAATAAGGATTTCTGGCTGCTCTACACGTGTTTCCTTAACGGCTACCCGCGGATTTTGGCGGGAGTTGTTGGCCCGAGGCGACTGTAACCGCGCCCGACGGTGTTTGTGACATACGCTTGGATACGCGGAGTGGGAAGGCAAAAGTGATCGTATGATTTTGCGGATTAGGTGGAGGGAGATCATGTGGTTAATCGTGGGATTAGATCCCCTCTTGGGAGGTTTTAGGTTTTTTTGAAAAGTTGGGTTGACTGTCAGTCGTTAGCTGTTAACAGGGATATTGTAATCTTATATCTCTGGATTTTTGTCGTTCGTTGTATTATATTTATAGGGCGAATATATATTAGTCTTTTGCCCACCACCATATTATGCATTTGTTATTTTTAATGGTGTGTTGTATTGCTTAAATTAGTGGAGGGTACGTTAAACAATATTCAGGAAGTTCCTAGATAAAGCCACTTACAACAGAATTTGTAAACAGTTGAAATATTACGTCTTAGGGCAGGCGGTCGATGCGTCAGTTGTCTTCGAAGATTTCAGTTCTCGTATTAAACTATCGGGGTATTTTAAACTTTTTTTCCCTTTCTTTTTCTTATCCCACAATGGTAACTGCGTAGTTTTTATTTATTTATTTATTAGTTTTTATTTATTTTTTAACATGATTGTAGAAATTCAAAATAAGTGTCTAGTTTTGAAACTTTGAGATATAGAAAATTTTTTGCCAGGACAAAGAACTACCAATGTCTACCACTGTAAAATTAAAATCCCTTTTCGGAAAAAAATATTAAAAAGGGAAAATTTTTAAAAATGAGTTCTGTATTTTTAGATCTATTTGTAATTCCCCCTCCCCCTAGAAAAAAGGCCTTTAGGAAAATACTCCGTAGCTTTAATTAGGACTGAATATATGTGTAAAGAGGTCAACTGATGTACCCACCTTATGTAGAGAGGTCAAAATTCGCTGTGTTGTATATTTTGGTCGGATCTGTAGAAAATAACTTATAGCTAATAAGGATATATATCATTTGATCGATCCTTAAATTTTTTTTCATTGTATCGGATTATATTCTAGCTGGTTTCACTGTACATTCTAAAATATTTTTGAAACTAAGTATAAATGAAGCAAAACTCATAAGTTCGCAAATGATACTTTAATTCCGTAAAATTGAATTCGTTTTAAGAGTTGATAAATCTGATTGCAAAGTCATTATAATAAAAAATTCATGGGAGGGGGGTCACAGTTAAATCTTACGGTATTTTAACCATCTCACATAACTTCTCATGGTATTTTTATTTATGTATAACGAGAATTTTTATGTCTGTGTGCACAAAACAAATGATTCAACAGCGTTTAATTGTTATTAATGGTGTTATAAAGAACATATGCTAATATGAAACAGGACCCCAAAAATGTCTAGACGTGTGGTTTCTTTTTTTTATTAATGAGTTTAAATTGCATTTTCAAACTTATTTTTATTCCGCTTTATTATTGTGTATATTGGAAAGTTCAATCCATATCTCGTTATCCTATCTCTGGGTTATCATCACTTCCCGCGTAATTCGATGATGAACCGCGCAATTTTTTAAATGTCAACTGTAATACGTCACAGTTTATATACAACACAGCTGATTCTGCGTCTGACGAACTGGGTGAAAACGATCACAGCTGTTGCGCGCTCTCCGTGTTTGCTTGGTTTCAGTTTTGATTCTGCGTTTCAAGTTGCGCCATCTGTTGCTGAAACGGGGAGTTATTTTCTCCCAGGAGTTGAAATTTTTGCTTTTATGTCGCTGTTAGGTGAAAAAGGAGATGGATAATCGAATTTTTTACTTACTAAGCTGTTGTTGGTTATGGGAAAGTTGATGCTTGCTTCGTAGATCAGAATGTTAAATAATTGTTCTTTTAAGTTTTAAAGAAAAATCGTGTTAATGATGCGAAACATTACTTTAGGTATTTTTTAAATTTTAAGTCAGTGGATGCTAATTACATGAATGTAACAGTATTATTAACTGAAAATTGAGACCCTGTATTTTTTTTTAAAATTTAAATAACACAATTCTCCAGTCGTATATGGAAGTGAAGTTTTTTTTCTTTTTTAAATATGAATTCTATCGAATGTCGTAACATGTAGATACTTGCAATCCTTTCCTCTCCCCCCCCCCCTACTTACGTAAAACTTTAAAAACGCCAGAAGTTTAATTTTCTGATTATTGCATTATCCAGATGTTAAGAATTTGTAGGAAATGCTAGAGTACAATTTATTCTGTATAGGAGCATAAAATTTGAATACTGTATTTAAAGCTTTATTTACGATAAAGAAATTTCTTGTACCCATGCTGTAAAAAAATTTCTGGAAATTAAATTCGCTTCCAATTTTTTTGTCTTTTAAAGTGTTTCTTTAGTGATAGTCCGCATTACAAAAAGGCATGGTTTTTTATAAATGCATTTATGCAACATAACATTTCATAAAATTAAAGCTGCTCTTAATATCTATATATATAAAACAGTTCCGTAACTGACTCACTGACTGACATACAACGCACAGACCAAACCGCTGGACCTAATGGGCTGAAATTTTGCATGGAGATTCTTCTTATGGTGTAGGAGTGCACTAAGAAAATTTTTTGAAAAATTCTTAGATTTTTTAAAATTAAATTTTTAAGCTGTTTTAGTGACTTTTTTTAAGTTTGCATTTAAAATAATAATTTGAGGGTTATAAAATTTATATCACGAGAAAGATCAAAAAGATTCCTTTAAAATGAGATCTTTTTCGAATCTTTACCTCCATTTTCTGATTTTTGGTGAATTTTTAAAGATTCATTTTTAGAATTTAATTTATTAAATGCCAATCACGTGATTTATTTTTCTGGTACTTTAAATAAATTTATCGTCACGTGCATAACAACTAAATAGACAAAAATATTTTTTTCTTTCTAATGCAGCAGACGATTGGATATTATCCAAAAAAATAAATATCCCTTACGGTTATATATATATATATATATATAAACATCAATTGTATACATTGATCGTCGCATTTATTATATATATATATATAGTTATTTTTTTTGGCGTTAATTGCATACATTGACCGTTGTATTTAATTTGAATATACTCCGTAGCAAAGCGCGGGTTTTCAGCTAATATTCTTATATAACTCTTCTCCGTTGATCGTTATCTTCAGATTTTTCACTCGTTGTAATCAGTTCGATGATCAGAGTTTTCTTCTGGAATACACCCTCTATTGTCTTACTGGTAGACAGAGGGGTCGGCCAAAATTTCGACCCATGTACTACATTTTCACGCTTCGCGACCTGCATCACTCTACTCTCACTCGACAAGCTTTTTCTTGCTCGCTCGCGGCCGCCTGTTCGTAAGCATATCGGGTTCCGCTGTTCCTCACGATTTCCCTTTCCTCTGGGCGTGAGAGCTTCTGTCTGGTAAGGATCTGCCCGAGCTTGTCTTTGGCCTTGTTGGGACTTCCTCCTGCAGATAGAGGTTTTTGTGCGCACACGTTGGGGTTCGTTCTTGTGTAGTGCTCCCGAGTCATACGCAATTAATAATTTATTTGTAACTAGCTGAAAACCCGCACTTCGCTACGGAGTACATTGAAATTAAATACAACGGTCAATGTATGCAATTAATGCCAATATATATATATATATATATATATATATATATATATATATATATATATATATATATATATATATATATATATATATATATATATATAAATAAATACGACGATCAATGTATACAATTGATGTAAAAAAAAAACAAAAAATATTTATAAAACCACCGTATACAGTTTGAGTAACATAATATATTTATTGTATTTTAATATTTTTTTTGGATAATGTCCAATCGCCTGCCGCATTAGCAAGAAGAAAAAAATATTTTTTTTTTTTTGTCTATTTAGCTGTTATCACGTGACGATAAATTTAAAGTATCAGAAAAAGAAATCTCGTGATCAGTGGTTTAAATTTTCTTATGCGGTTTTATAAGTTTTTTTTTTCATATATATTTTTCTCTTGGTTATTTGTCATTGCTGTTTTTTCAACAGATGCACAGAAAATTGACCCTTCTCTCGTTGGATACTGCTCTAAAAACAATAAGTGTCGACCCCGCAGTGCACGTTTTTCATTCCACTGTCGAATTCCTCTCGCGATAAATCATCCGCATCCTGTCTAAATTCTTAACATTCTCCGTTTTTCGGGGCAAAGGGTTGCTTCCATATTGTACCGTGCCCCGTACCATTCCAATACTCAGCCATATTTAAATAATGATTGATAACTGCTATATCTGCGCAACAGAGGGCCGCATTTAACGACCCCACTTCCCTCTTTGTTGTCGCATATTCGTATGCAGATTTCTCCCGATTCCGCGTACTACTAGCAGGCCAGCCACAAACTGCTGACTTCTAATAGATTACTTCCACGGTCGCTGATGTATGGCAGTGGCCCATTTAGGGCTGCATCCTTGATGGATATATGTATGGTGGAGAACACGATGGTTATGTATTTATACGCGGTGCGATATGGAAAGATAGATTTATGTGGGCAAGACGCGATGCCGTGGGGTTATATATATCGGGATATGTATACGGAGCATTATGTCGAGGAATAGATAGAAACCTTTAAGCAATGTCGCAGTTATTTGCATGCCCGCTCCTTGTAAACCCATTGAAGGATGGTATTGTTAAAAGGGGAGAAAAGCCGTTTACATTAGTGGCCCCGTTACGGTTAGGAGAGATGCCATTGTTTGCCAGGTTTTGATACATTGGCTTCCAAGATGCTCTCTGCTTGCAAATGCGGCCGGGGGCACACAGGAAGTCGAATGATATATTTTCTGCTGGCGTTTGTCTCGAAAATGAAAGTAGAGAGATGATATGGACGCGTTTTGTCGAAAATGTAGATAAACTTGAAGCTTTTCAGATCCCACGCTTTCTTCTGACTTGTTTTCTTCCCGACGTGTGCTTGAAAAATCTGATTTTTAAAACCAATGGCAGGACGTGTACGGTACATTCCATTCCATATTAGCATTCTATTCAATTTTTTTTTTTTTGGGGGGGGGGGGGTTGGGGGGATTTTACTGTGACAAAAACGGGGTTTTAAATTCTTTTAGTAAAAAAAGTGAATATTTCATATATATGAGGCGGTGAAAGGCTAAGTGGTGTCAGTCCAAAGCATTTTACTACTACAAAAAATTCCACTATAAATTGAACAAATTATAATTTATAATAATTATTATAATATTGCAAATAATTATTTGCAATTCTACTATAAATTGAACATGAAGATTACATTTTTGCCCTCAAATAAAAAAAAGGTGAAAATGCGACTTACACCACTTTGCCTTTCACAGCCATATATATATATATATATATGTTAAAATAAAAACAAAAATAAAAACATAAGAATAATAAAAAATAATTAACTAATAGTAGTAACAATAATAAAACTAAATAAATAAAGGAATAATAGTCTTAAAATATGTAACCTAAGTAAGTCTGTAACTGAGTATCCACTACCTCAATGGTTGCAAGTTATGACGTCAGTCATCTTGCGGTTACAAGTTCTTAACTTCCACTCTGACTAGCGCCAGGCTTGGTGTTCTTTGGTTAAGTACTTTTATACAAACTTATTTAATTTATTATTCAATTCTTCTGTTAATAATGGATTGTACGGTGTCTGAGTGTTTATTTAATAGATCATACTCATCAGAAACAATCCATTGGTTTTTAGACAGTATTGACACCGCTGATGAAGAAATGCTGTCGAAAACCGTATTCATACTTATCTTTACATGTTGGATGTTCCTGGCTTCATGTAGCTTTAGAGCTATTACTGGTTTTATCTTTCATCTTATTCTTATATATATAT